>BLFP01003891.1:74625-92125 GCA_014634505.1 Montipora efflorescens
TTCAGCTTTAATTTGGGAATACACTTGTCGACGGCTTCAATAAATCTTTGTTTCCAAGTAGACCAGCGAGTTTCAATGTCATTGTTCTGAAAAATGTCATCAAAAGACGATGATTTGAGCAGTGTCCTCAGGGAATCAAAGTCTCCTTAAAACCTGTTCCTGTGCTGCACAGATAAAGGCTTCCGTTTGAACCTTGAAGTCAGATGATCTAAGCCAGCTCCAAGTCTGTAAACAAAAAGACGACTGTCTAAGTGAGAGTCTGGAGCAGGTGAAGAACACCATGCCGACAAAAACTTAGCGAGGTGTTGAGTTAGGTACAGAGTAAGGATCATCAAATCGGCTGACCGTGATTCCTCTCAAAGAGCTAGGTTACAATCTAAATAAGTTAAGGAATTTAGAGACGCAATCAAGTTACAATACGACTGAAAAAGTAACGGACACACCCATGATCTGCGCATACGGTGTTCAGTTTAGCTGGGATTACACACTGGTGTGTCAGCGCGGCGGACACTGGTGTGTCAGCGCGGCGGGTTCATTATCCAGCGTCATAACGAACTTCGTGACTTGGAAGCAGAGATGCTAAGGATGGTCTGTAATGATGTGGAAGTAGAGCCGGTCCTTCAGGGGGTCACTGGGCAGACATTAAAACATGGCGCCAACAAAGCCCCTGATGCCCGTTTGGATATTCACGCTCGAGGCTTTTGAGAGAGATAGATATCTGCATTTTTTTTTTCTGTTGGGGTGTGTCACCTCAATGCAGACTCTTAATAATAAAGAGACTTGACTCCTAAGCAGATTTACAAGAAGCATGAGAACGAGAAGAAGAGCTAGGCAGTATAATTATACGGAAAGAGTAATGGAGATCGAACAGAAACTTAAGTGCTGTTAAGTACCACAGCAGACTTGCGGAGCTGATCCCAAATAAGAACGGAGAAAGTTACTCTAGCGCAGTTTCTTGGATAAGAGCTGAAGTATCTTTCGGCATCGTACGCTCTGCGATACTAAGCTTGAGAGGCACTAGATCCAGAAAACGACAGCTAGGCTTTGTTGACTCACATTTACAGATCGAAAACACCAGAGCCTGCCTGAATTAATCTTGTTTTTTTCTTTTTAGGATATTTTATTCTTTTAACTTGTAATTTCCTTTTTCCATAACTTAATGTTTAAAATACTGTACTGCCTGCTAGAGCTATCTGATCACACCTGAGCCGCAAGGAATGTGTTTGGAAAACCGTTATTGACACATTGATTGCATATTATTATTATTATCATGATGATAATGATGATGATGATGATGATGATGATGATGATGATGATGATGATGACGATGATGATGATTATTATTATTATTAAGTGCAGATATCAAGAAAATCTTCAAAAAAAAAAAGTCAAGTTTCACTTAAACGCAAAGCTAAATCTCTCATTTTTCGTTCAATTTAGTACTTTGAGCCAGGCCTTTTAAGTGTCTAAGAAGCTGCTTTTTAACAATGAATAAATTTTACCCCTAACTGACAAACCCACTGAAACTTCAGGTCTCTTTAGCAAAAAAGAACTGGCGATTACAGGAATGCTTGTCGTTGGACCATTTGTTCCTCGAAGACGGCATCTGAATCGTGCGTTAAGAATTACACACAACAACCCGTGATGTCAAATAAGTGCATAAGTGCCAAGAAGATCAACTCTGTACGGCGGACAACTAAACGAGGCAAGCAAATCGCCTTGTTGGCGTCCTGAATAACTTTCTTACTTCTAAATCGCTAGAAATCTTTTCTCTCGCTAAAGAAAATGGAAAGAGCCCTCCTTGAAACAACATCCTGACTGAGAAAGCGCCAATATGACTTCACAATCTCGCTAAAATACTAGACTTAGTCCTTTGTCTGTTCTTAAGGGCATCACAGCCTGAATTCGGGCGCTTGAAAAACTGACGATTTTGAACGCTCAAGTCTAAAACTCTAGAAATATATAAGTGGCAAATTTCTTAACTAAGGCAGGAAATTTCGCTTCATAAGCATTTTAACTATAACTTGCACAGGTTAAAAGATACATTCACTTGTTGCATAGTAGAGTGACTGGTTATGAGAGCCTTCGCATTCTGCCTTCCGCGTGATCGTAACCCTGCATATCAACAGTAAGATGGCGTTTGGCGTTTTGAGAGATGGTAGTTACACTTAATTAGAACGTTGTTTTTCGTATTATTTATTCGCTGTTATTTTGTTCATAATTGTCTTTTTGAGAGAAAATTGTTCCCTGTTCGGCTGTGAAACAAAAAGAATAGCAATTTGCCAATTACAAGTACAGTACATTTTGCAAAGGGATTTTTTTTTTCTTTTAATGTGATTTTCCTTCGGTTTGTTGATTCAGAATTCCAACTTACTGAACAACGTAGCGAGAAGTGACTTTGAAAATCAAACCATCCATGCAGGAATTCTAAACATAATTCTGTTCCCACCAGAATAATCTGTAGCCTGAGGGCTCTTCATGGCGTTTCTGACTAATGTTTTCAGGTTTTTGGGCTTGTACATGTGTCCTTTTAAGCTAGTACATAACTTTTTTCCTTAACCCCCCCGGGGGGGGGGGGAATTCCATATGGAACAAACGGGGATGCTCCTCGTCGGAAATTTTGAAGTTAACCCCTAAAGGAGACCATCTGGGCGTGGCTCAAGCTTTTTGTGACCCCTAAAGAACACTAATCTGGGCATGGCTTAAGGAAATTTTGACCCCTAAAAACTTTGCGTAATTCTGTGTTTCTTCGCGGAACCCTAAACGAGACCTTGGCGGCTTAAAATATTGGCGCTTTGCCCGGAACACCCTAAGCGAGACCAAAATCCAAAATTTACACCCCTAAGCGAGACGACGAGCATCCCTGTCTGTTTCATATAGGAGTCCCCCCCCCCCTCCCCACCCGGGAATGTTTCTGACATGAGCGACGCCAGTTTCCACAGTATCACATTAAATTCTGCACTTTGGCAAACTCACGTCCACTCCATCCCTCCATTCCTATGCATGCATAGATGTCATGAAGTTTGCCCTTTTGTGTAAGGCTGTTCTAAATGACGATTACAGGAATAAAACCCGAAAATAAGATCGTTTCTTGGGGAATCTGCTACACATTTGCTAAGGTTAAACGATGAACATTTATAACGAATAGAATAAAATACTAGCTTTTAATGTAGCGTTTAATATGTTCAATATCAAAATAGGCTGGTGCAGGCTGACAAAATGCGATGAAGTTTATACTGCCTTAAAAAGGCCAATAATTAATTTCTATGCCTAAAGGGAACGTTTTCATGTTATTGTTAAACCACAGTCAATGATTGACAAGTAATGATATTGACCTGTTGCTGTGGGAAGTCCAATAAGGAAATTTTCCTTTTGGCAGAAATTACTGCTTTACGGCAAACCAAACACTTCAGCCAACTTTACTCAGCCTTTCACAAGCGATCTGTCTTTGCAAACAAACGTTTGAGGTAAGGGTAATGATTTCAGCAAAGTAAACATGAAAACGCACACGCGACAGTCCGTGAAAATTAGCTGTAGTTTCTACGTTGCGTCATTGCTACTTGAATCCTGAAACTAATTCAACAAAGCTATACAGTCGGTGCCTGATAGCTTTTGATCTGGCTTAATCGAACCAGTTGGGATCATAAAATGTCCATATATAAGCTTTAGACCAACAAATTCATATTTTGATACTTGAGTACTCATTTGCAAGCTCTCGGAAGTAAATCTTTTATCTTCAGTTCTAGTAAAAAATTGTTGTTTGGATTCTGCGTGTGCGCGGCGATAGGGGAATCATTTTCGATTACAGAATTCATTTTAGATTGAAACCATGCGTTTTTAAATGAACAAAAAGTACTTTGAAATGGAGTCAAGAGGAGCGAAATGTTCTTCATGACATCATTCGAAGCACCCAACCATGTTTGATTGAGATTAGTGACTGTAGTCTCTCACTCTCTCTCGAGGGTCTCTTGGTGGAAAAGAATCATGAGTTCCAAGTTGATTTACCATAACTTATTTGACTACCCAGTGCTCAATAACTCATAAGGGAATAACAGTAAATCAAATGTGGACAGTAAGACTTTTTTCGACATTATTTTCTACATGCATATATTCAAGTAGCTGCAGGGCTTTCAAGGTTTATTATGCATGAAAATTTAAATCCAAACATTGAATATTCACTCGTCATCGAAAATGTGTTAATTAAACAAAAAGGCATTATAAATGCTTGAATTTGGCTGTCTTTTTTATCACTCCATTGAAAACGATGAAGGCCAATGTAACAGGAACTGATAATTCGTGAAACTCAATGGATTCTTGTAAGACGCATGGCACACCCTCATTTCTAAACGGTCCACTGCCGGACAAATTTAACAGCAATTATTGATAGAAAGCAAAAAAAATCATCGCCAAATTAGCACTCTACTTAATAATGTTATAGGAAATCTTATTTACAAAAAACAAGGTCTTACTATAAAACTTGTCTACACTTTCTTGTCCTCGACTAAACAATTACGTAAATAACCTATTTATAAAACACTTTAAAACAACGATCACTGTTTGCTTTCCCCAATTGAGTTTGCTTTCATTTTCGATTTTTCAGACCAATTTACGCCCAATTAAATACAAATAAAATGAATTATTACCACTTTTCTTTTCTTTTACCGTCGCAATTGCCAGTTTTGAAAGCATGAATTCCTAATCCTAAGCCCACGGGGCTCTTGGTTCATTGTTTAGCGCAGAGTAATTTCGCCAGAAAAACAAAAAGAAATTCAGCAAGGCGTCGCGTGTCACTGAGGAAATAATATAATGTAGCTGAACTTTATCCTTATTCTATAATTCGTACACGTTTTGTTGCTGTCTAAATCAAATGTAAATGATTAAATCAGGTCACGTACGAATTTGCGAAAAAAAAGTTGCCTTACAAACCTTTAAAACCATTTTTTTGTGTGCGGAATATATGCACATTTCTAATTCACCAAGAGTGCAAATTTCGCCGTTTCTCAGCAGGTCTATGTCATGACAAGTTCTTAGTTTTCTTTTGGCTATGAGTCTTTTTCACAAACCGAGGAAGAGACCATCAACAATGTCCATCAAAAGTCATTCCCACCAACAACGGTGCGGGGAAAGTTTCTCTTCAAAAGTGATTCTATTTCCCTGTTTTCACAAAAGCTTTCCCGGGACCTAGGCTTAGGGTTTTCATTGACTGGTGCATTACAAGGATACTAAGATAAACTGTGATCGTAAAGCCAGGACATTAGCTGAATAAAAGCGAGTGAAATAAACACAAAGAGATGCGCTATAAAAGGCGTGGTTCCATAGGTACATGCGGATGATTTGTCAATCAATCAACTATAAATGCAACCGAGCTATAAATATAAATGTGATTAAAGACGCCCTATAATTGGCGTGGTGCCTCATGTGCAGGCCGATCAACGGTGGCGCATCATGACAGGCACCCCACTTTAATACTCTGAAACAAACAATTCAAACTTAACAGAAACATGATTAAGAGCCCCAACTAGCCGGAGTCAACCGGTCGGCTAATTACAAAGCGTGGTAGAGTTGGGAACGCGACAACCTGAAACAAATCCAAACCAGAGGCTAGACCCAGAGCATCCGCATGCAACACCAACACCCTAACAAATGGACCACGACGCCTCCATTGAGAGCTCTGTGATAATTTATGCAATAAAAGGCCCCTAAGAGATGCCAGATGAGTTGCCATCTGTAGTTCTTTTTTGTAATTCCCTGTCCCTTCTTATCGCGCTGAGATTATCGCTTAGGGGTTCCGTCCCTTTGTTGCTGTTTGTTGGTCGCCATCTTGGATAACCTGCGATCAAGCGTACTTTTTTGAGACCGAATACCTTTTTTACCTTTCTTACCTTTTTGAGACAGAACACAGAATATTCTTGAGACAGGATACCTTTTTTCGCACAATGTCTAAGGAAAAGCACGCCTGATCGCAGGTTACATCTTGGATAATCAGCTGTGCTTGAATAAATTCGAACAAAGGCAGAGCGTGAAGGTGGCTCTTCGTGTTTAAACATCTTGGCAAGGTGTGCGGAAAGCCTTTTTCACGAAGTCCTTGAGGAAATATAATTGTTGTCAACCACGGTTTAGAGGCAACCATTTCTCCGAATGCGGGTTCACCATGCTAAATATACCCGGATTGTTTTAGTTTTACTTTAAGATTCGTCCTCTGAAATATCTTTTCTCTTGGCAGAAGCTCTAAGAGCGCCTTATCAGCTCTTAATTCGCTTTTTTTTCGGCAATGGCCAGCCTTGATAGCGCGAACCAGCAATTAGACTAAGCTCTTTTCAAAAGAGTGGTTTCACTAGTCTTACGGAGAGATCACGTCTACCTATATTAATATTTAACAAGGGGCCTATGAGAAGATCTGCCAGCAGTTTCTCTTTCAAAACGAGGAAAAGTCTCAAATTAGTAAAAACTAATTAAAAACCTTATCACGAATTGAGTCCGATTGCACAGAGTAGGTCTTAACGTTTGTATAAAAAACATTTCACAGACGAGGCAATCAAATTTGTTCGCGCACTTCAATAAACACTAAAATTCTTTGAAAGATCTTTTGGATCCAAAGAATGTTTGTCGCGAAAATGCTTGTGATGATCATGTCGTAACACTTGTCGCATTAAACACAAAGATATATTTTTTAATTTTCCACTTTGACTAGCTTTAAAAATAGTTATTTAGATGACTTTTAATGTTTTTTTAGCTTTTGCACTCTACTATTATTGAGGAAACTTTTAAAAATATATCAAAGAAATTCATTTTCGATTTTATTTTTGCCAATGGCCAACCTTGTAAGCACAAACCAGCATTTAGACTAGACTCTTCTGCAGAGTGTTTCTACTTGCCTGACGTAGAGATCACATCTACTTATGTTAATGACGGTGCCTAGTATTGTTATTGCGCATACGTTCTGCGCATCTCGAGATAATTGGATTTCCTTTTGCTAGTGCTTATTAATACAGGGATATTTTTGCGCGGTTCGAAACTATGCGGAGAAAGCAGAACTTAGCAAGTGATCTTGGTATCCAAAGCAAAATTGGGGGTAACCATGCATTTTTCAGAGATAACTGAATTTCAATTTGGAAAAAAACTCCATACATTGCTTTGTATTTTAAAACCTTTTACAAATATTGTTGATTAATTATCTTCGAAAAATGGGTGGTTACCCCTAATTTCCTTTTTGGATTTCAATAACATTTGTTAAGATCTGCTTTTCCCGCGTATTCAGTAAACCGCGCAAAAATACCTTTGAATTAGTAGGCACCGTCCTTAATATTTAGCAACAAGCAATTAAAAAGATCTGCTAGCAGTCTGCCTTTCAAAACAAGGGAAAGTGTGAAGTGTGGGTGATAATCAAGTCATAATATTTGTCGCATTAAGGACAATTGAAATCACTTTTTAAACAAAATATTTCCACTTTGATTCGCTTTGCAAAGAGTTATAACGTAACTTTTAATGCTTTTGGCTTTTGTACACCTTACTGTTATGAAGGAAACTTTTAAAAATATATCAAAGGGATTTCATACAGAAAATTAACTTTGCAAATTTATTTTCGACAAGGACTGATCATGGCTACTGGTCCGGAATACACTGAGGAACAACTCAATTACTTCAGGATCTGCTTCATCACCACAGATGTAACAACTGAGGGCCTGCGGACAATCTTTAAACAAGAATGGGACAGTCGCTTCAAGGCAACACTGGGAGAATGGAAAGACGAGCCCCAGAATGGACTGGACTTCGAAAACCAGGAGTCGCCACCAACCCGAAAAAGAAATGCGAAGCTTTTGACAACCATGGTTAATGGCAACCGATCAGAATGGGATTGCACCATGCTCTTTTACGGGATCCTTTACTCCGACTGTATTGGGAGTTCCCTAAACCCCCTTATCCGTTCAAGCGTGAATGATTTAAGAAATTTTCGAAATCAAGATTTCGCTCATTTACCACAGGGCAATCTCACAAAGTCAGAGTTTCAAAATTCTGTGGGAAAAGTCTTGGTTGCCTTTCAAGCACTTGGCCTCTCCGATGTGAAGATTAAGGAAGTTACAAACCAAACGAGTTTTCCGACAAGCGAGTTGACGAAAGTACTCCAACAAGTTAAAAAAACAGAACAGCGTCGAAAGACCCTTGAAGAGCAGTTGCAGCGTGAAGCTACTCCGTTTTGCGTTCTTCCTCCCAAGCCATCGCATCACGTTGCCAGACGAGATCGTGAGGTTATAGAAATACATCAAAAGCTAAAGCGACCAAAGAAAGCCAACAAGAACTGTTTAAGTTACCTGTATATCTCAGGAAACCCGGGAAGCGGCAAATCTCAGTTAGCTGCTCTCGTCGCGGAGAAGTGGTTTGACGAAGAAACAAGCGACGCAAGCATAAAGACATTTGTAATGACTCTAGATGCGCACAACCTCGATTCACTGTTGGAATCATACTACTCTTTTGCTCGACATTTAAGGTGTCCAGAAGATGCCTTATCGGACATTATGAAGGATAAAGATATGGATTCAAAGAAGAAAATCGCAAACATTAAGTCCTTAATTAGCACCAAAGTGGAGCTTTACTCTTCTTGGCTGTTGATAGTGGACAATGTTGTGAGATTGAATGAAATAAGTCATCATTTGCCACAAACGGGGAACTCGAGCTGGTGTAAAGGTCAGGTGTTAATAACCTGTCAAGACACAGCTGCTATACCTTCAGAGACGTGTTCCATTAATCACATATCAGTGAGCGAGGGTATGATGCTGTCTGACGCTCTTACTTTATTAGCCTCCATCTCGGGCATCGCTGCCAATGACGCCGGAAAAGAAGTTGCTCAGGCATTAGATTATCAACCCCTTGCCTTAGCAAGCGCCGCCACGTTTGTCCGACTTGTGCGAGAAAAGATATCATCCTTCTTCGGCTGGAAAGAGTATCTACGGAAGCTTTCCGACGGTCAGCGTGCAAAAACTGAGGACTTTCTCGTCGAAAGCAATCCAAGCTATCCAAACTCCATGACCAAGGCGATTTCACTGGCCGTGAACAGCGTGATGTCCACTGACAAAGTTTTAAATCACGCTTTCAATTTCATTTCTCTCTGTGCTCAGCAACCATTAAACCTTGAACTTTTGATCAACTACGTTGTGAATAAGGAAAAGGAAAACGATGGAAGCGCAGGAAGCAAACTTGCTGATGCAGATATTATTAATTTGAGGATTCAAGAAAGCTCACTGATCTTAATTGAAAAAGACGAAAGCAGCGTTTTCGTTCGAGTTCATCAGGTTGTGCGAGATGCTATCCAAAAGAAAATTGCTGAAAAATATTTGGAAATTGTACATTTTGAAGTTCTTCATGGGGTTATTACGTCATTTTATCAGTATACAGTTGATAACGGACTACAGGGTCATGAAGAGTCTGTCACTAAAAGCTTTCACTTAGTACCACATTTAAAATGCCTGATAACAGAAATTGAAGAACACATATCTGAGGTTAAGAAAAATAATAAAATAAGGGTGAAATGTTCCCCACGTTATTTTCTTGTGTTAGGCCGAATTTGCTATTTTCATTGTAACTTTATTATAGCCAAAACCTTCGGTATCGTGGCTCTGAATTTATCTCATCGTGATGATGTTTTTGAACGAGATGCCACACGAGCCAGTGATGAGTTGGGTGACATGGGACAAGCTGAAGAGTATTATGAGCGTCATCTTGGTATCTGCCGTAAAAACCCTGGTTCTCAGAGTGTTGATGTTGCAAAATGTTTGAAATTTTTGGGTGATGTACTTCATAAGCAAGGTGACTTGGCACAAGCGAAGGAACACTTTAAGTTGGCCGTTGCTATTTACCAAGAAAGACTTGGTTCTCGGCATGTCAATGTCGCAGCGACGTTTAACAGTTTGGGTCGTGTACTGCGTGACCAAGGTAAGCTGGCTCAAGCAAAAGAGTATCATAAGCGGGCTCTTGCTATTTACCAAGAAAGGCTTGATTCTCAGCATATCAATGTCGCATCGACTTTTAACAGTTTGGGTTATGTACTTCGTCACCAAGGTGAGCTGGGTCAAGCAAAAGAGTGTCATGAGAGGGCTCTTGCTATTTACCAAGAAAGGCTTGGTTCTCAGCATGTCGATGTTGCAAATTGTTATTACAACGTAGGTATTGCACTCCAGAACCAAGGTGACCTTGGTCAAGCAAAAGATTACTTTGATCGTGCGTTGACCATCTATTTAAACTGCCTTGGGCCTGAACATTCTAAGGTTGTGATGCTTAAGGGATGTTTGTCCCAACTGCGTGAACAGATTGAGAAATCTTAAAAATTCAGTTGCCAAGGTCTCAAGCCAAGGATCCTTCCCATGATAGTAGCAAGAGAATAGACCATTTTACAGTTGTAGCTAAGTTACCTGGCCTACGAATGGAAGCGAGGCTGCCGGTGACCCTGTTTTGATACAAACCTCCGTGCTTTTGTAATGTTAATACGGACTAATTAGAATTACAACAACACAATTTGCATGATAAAAGCAGTGGGGGCTGTATCAATGCAAGGTCACCGGCAGCCTCGCAGCTATTCATAGGCTTGGTCGCTGAGGAAACAACTGTAAAATGGCCTATTGTGTGATATATGTAATACCCCGCAAAGGCCTTGTTGACATACTTAATAATTGTTCCTAAATATTAAATACTTATCTTGAGGGAAAGAAGAGGAATCGGTGTTCACGGGGAATAATTGTTTGCGAAAAGTAAGCGAATCCCTTTAAAAAGTCCCTATTCGGATTACAAGAATTTAAAATCCATTATTAGTTCTGTGTCATAGTGCATGGTTATAGTTCAAGGCCCACACCTTTTTTGTCAGTTAGTCTGAAATCGGACCGCGTTTTCATGGTAACAACGGATAAAATAGTGGCAACATGCGCACAATGTAAAAAGAAATTCAAAGTGATTATCATGGAGCAGAGGGATTCGCTCACTCACCTCATATTCCCTTGTTTGTGCAGATACAGTTGGATTGCTAGATTAATCGAGCCATGTTAATCCGTTCAGTTCAGGCGGGAAAAAAGTATTTCTGCTTAGTGTATTAAGTGTGTGATTTTTTTATAGATTCATAAGTATTCTGTTTCAAAATCATAGGAACTTAAACTTAGAACCAGTACTAATTAAAGCAACAGTAACTGTTTTACTAGTAAGGAAGCTGTGTTCAAATTAAACCTCCATTATGATTGAATTATAATCAAACTAAATATGAAATGGGTTCACATCAACTAATTACAGTCCCTGATTATGACTGGATTCTTGGATTTGTTTTCTTCTATTCTCGGAAGATATCCTTGATTCTCTTCTCGCTTCAAGCATAGTCATGATGATCGTGCCAGCCATACGAACCGGCGCCATTTTGTCTCACAATGCGAAGTTCAGTACCCTGCCTGTTGTATTTGAATTTTCACAGATGTGAAAAGAACCGTAATGGAATAAAACGGAATGGAGTATGGTTGCCTGAATTGTACTTCAGCTGATCATAATCAATGTTGATTGTGAACACGGCTGAATTGTATTTGTCATGATTGGCAGAAGCAATCTCACGGACGCTCAATATGTGTATAGCGATGGCTGTGGTTGAACAGACACCTTCATTCAAATGCAGTTTAACTATCTAAAAGGAATTCGATAATAATAGATAATCATAGATTTTTCGAAGGTCTTTGAAAACCCTTTATTATTTACATCATTAAAAACTAGATCATTGGATAATGCAATTTTAAAGTTCTGATTGCCTTAGTCATCATGGTATATGAACTATTATTAAATTTTCGACGTCGGATATTGCGTTTCTATCTTTCTGATTGGTTCATTCAATCTCGGGTATCAGCTCATATACTGCATGACCTAATATGGAAACTGGTTGCGTCAAGTGTTGCCAAGCTGGAAACTGATTGGCTTTAATTTGCAAGTATCCAATGTTACGAGGATCAGAATTACTTTTAGTTTATCTGTCATGCAATTCCAGAGATTTCTAGAATTATCTTACAATCTGTAATATTCCAGAAATTTCTTAGATGTGACTCAGCAGTTTCCACAAATAGTAGACCTTGTAATGATTAATACACTATATATACCAACAGAACTTTCTAGATGCTTAGAGTAAAAGTATAAAAACAGGCTTGTCAGTAATAGAAAAAACTCTTTTGCCCGAGGGCTTACCCTCGTGGCTGATTGTGATTGAACTTATGCTATGGATGGAAGCGATATTGTGAAGCAGCTATAATCAACTGCGATAACGATGGTGAAGCTATATTAAACCTTCGAAATGAAAGAGACGATAGTCAAAACAGAAAGAATACAAAGAGATCAGAGTTCATTATGAAGTTCATTATGAAGAGTTTGTCTACACAGAAAATCCAGTGAGTGGAAAGAATCCAGTGAATCAAGAAAGTCAAGAATTGTTCTCTACAGTCCGGTGAAACTTGGGATTTACCGCTAATCAAGAACAATTCCTGAATGGCAATGAAAGACAGAAAGCATGCTTTATGAACTGCCTAACTTAATCTTTAACCTAAGTAAATGTAACAGTGTGAAATGTGTCAATAATAAAGGATTGAGTGACACAAAACAAGAATCACATAAATAGTTCAAAATCCAAAGCACGGCCAATGGCACAATAGACCTTATTCATAAATGGCGGTCTCATTTATAATTTTTTTGTCCACGTGCAAATTAGCCTACCAAGCCTCATTTTAAAGCAAGAATTCTTTTCAATTCACTGTATGGTATCGAGGCTTGGTAGGCTAATTTGCACTTCGACAAAAGAATTATAAATTGACCGCCATTTATGAATAAGGTCTATGAAATAACTGGCAAAGAACTATGTGTGTTTCGTTATCATTCTCCCAAGAACGCAACCTTAAGAGCTTGAGAGGTTTTCATTTGAAGAGGGAAATCTTGACAAAAGGAGCAGAGAACGCAGTATTGCCCCCGTCCCTACGCCCTCCCGGAGGCTACGAGAATTTTTTATTTGGTCCTTAGATTTAATAAGTGAACGCCATCAGGCTCATAAAAATTTTTCTTTCCTCGCCAAAAAACTTCTGTGACCCCCAAAAATGGCATAACTTCATTCCATATGACTTATATAATACACAGACAAAGTCTTCAATAGCTGGGCCACCGCGCAATGATGAAAGAGTAACTAAGTCGTTAGCGCTTAGCTGAAGACTTACTATGTCGGGGCAGGAAGAATGGACGACGGCGAGGTCGAACATTAACGTCTTTTCCACTGATCTACTTCCCCTTCCATGCCATTGTAGTGGCATAGGCTCGGAAAGGTGAAAAGGCTAAATCGAAATCTTCGGGGTGACTCAACGAAAATTCTTTAAGGCCGGGCTTAACAAAAGACTGCCCGAGATCTAAAATTAAAACACGCGGGATAGTTCATGGAACCTGTGCTGAGCGCGGGAAATAGCGTGGAAGAAAATCACCAATCAGTATTGGTTTTCAGTTTACCTTTGACTGGCTGAGTGTTTTGGCGCGAATTTTTTAGACCAATCGCCATGCATTTATGTCGTTATGCGATATTAAAGGGATTCATGACATTTGTTCCCGGCGACACTTCACCGAAAACTGTTCTATCAACTTTAACAATTGGAAACTTATCAACTCACCTTTTGCCATCTCTACTTAACAAAATCAATCCCGGCTTGCCTCCTGTTTTTTCATCTTGATATAGCTTTTCTGCTTTAAACCTTCACCATATTCTTTGCTATGATCTAAGGCTGTGTGAACAGTGAAATAACGCTGTTATAAAATAGTTTCTTTTAGTATATACCACGAAAGTGAAGAGTGCTCTCCGCGAGCGCTGATTGGCTGGCTAACTCGGAGTACTACTCACTTCCGAGTCGCCGGGGCGTGAGTTTTGAAATGCGAGAAATTTTTGGTTAAAACTGCACAGGACGAAAGATTCGTGATCTTTAAATGACAGAGGAAAAAGGTCTTCTTATGCAATGACATGTGCAATTGGTAATACATTTCACATCAGTCAAACACTTTCGCTGCCATCTTAGTTTACGCGCAAAGCCTCCAGCCCTATATGCCATTAATTAACCTCAAAAAGGAAAGATCATTTGAGAAATGCTAGCATATACAAATTAATGCACTACATCATCGTATCACGACAACCCACTTAACACCAATAGGGAGTTTTAGCAAAGACGACGGGTACGGCTACGGCAACGCCACAAAGCAAGAATATTATTGGTTGAAAAAGGAAAAATGCACGTGCAACACGAATTTCCATGCATTTCATTGCCATACTCCACAAAACAACAACGTGAAATCACCAAATTTGAGGTTTTGACGACAACGTGAGCATATAACAATGAAAAAGTCATTTTCAGTTCTGACTTTAAAACCGTTCGTATCCACCCAGTTACAGGATAGCTCGCCTATATTGTACAATGTGAACAAGACGGATTAATCGCGAAATTCTTGCGATAGCGCTAGGTTATATTTTGGACTAACGTTTTCGTTCTCGTTGCCGTTGTCGTTGCTTAAGTTCCATATTGTTTGGTCTTTGCTAAAACTCCCTAATGAGGCTACGACTACGACAACGTGAGTGAATCTTGCTGCACTTGCAGCATGCATTATAGCGCATATTTATGCGGTTCTTTGCTATGTGTGTCGCTACGGCGACTACCAGGATAAGTCATGAGACGCGTCGCGGAATTTGAGAAGTACTTTACGAAGATCGAAGATTGAAACCTGGGGACGTAACCCAAGAACCGTTACAACAAATTCAATAAAAGCTGAGTGGTCTGCACAAAAAAACGTACTTTTCACACAATACAACTTAATAGGAACACTAGCAAAACTACATATATAATAACTACAATACGAAGTCGGACTTAAATGAAAGACAATTGAAAGCACTCAATAGGGCCGTTTATACGAGAGAAAATAAGCCGTGGCTTACTCTGGCCGCGACTTACATAAGGCGCGAACACCCCGTAAAAATGGTACAAACTCTACGTTCACAGCTTTCTCAAGCTGCGGCTTATCCTGGCCTGGAAGTTTACACTCGTATAAATAGTTCCTTTCGCGTATTATGTACGCCGCGGCCAGAGTAAGCCGCGGCTTATTTTCTCTCGTATGAACAACCCTATTGTGGCTTAAAGTATCTTAATCAGTGATTTCAAGAGAAACATATGAGGCATGCAACGGTACAAATAAATCAAAACAATACTAAATGATTATTCATCACAGGACTAATTCAGCTGGGAGTTGAAAAAAACAACAAAGAAAAGGAACTTACTTATCTGTCCCGCACAGTAAAGGCTACGTAGTGCTATGATGAACTTGCCTCTCTTAAAAACCTTTCTTGACTTTACTCAATGAAGATCAACGTGGAACTGAACGAACTTACTACAGAAGCCACAACAGTCTTTGTACATGTTTAAGGTCAGCCAAGGGTGTGACCAGTAAGATGAGCCGCTACGAGTCTAACGGTTGCAGACGCCAAAGAAACAATATAGAACTTAAGCAACGAGAACGACACAAATTTGCATATTTAGTAGGCAAAAACCATAGCTTTGCATGCTCTACACATGCGTTTTTCACTTTTGTCCATTTCTTTGCTGTCGTCTGCAAAACAACAACGTGAAGTGTAGCCAAATTTGAAGTTTATAAAGGACATCAGTCATTGAAGACAAACTTTCATTTTCCCCCCTAAATTAAGCCCTCTTCCGACCAGTGTTGTACCAAACCCTTGTCATATTCAAAAAGCTGAAATAATCACGAAATGATTACAATAACGCGAATTTATTTTTTGAGATGACGTACGTTCTCGTTGCCTGAGGGTGAGGGGGGGTGGTTCCCATATAAAAAGGACGGGGGTGCTCGTCGTATCTTCTAGGGGTTAAAAAAGCGGTTTTGGTACCTCTTAGGGTGTTCAGCCTCAAAAGGTCCACAGCGGGAGTTTTAGCTCTACCTTTTAGGGTATTGAGCTGAGAAAATTATGACATGAGGCATTTAAGCCTGGTTTTCACTAACGACCCAAGCATAAAGCACAAGCAGCTGACTCAAACTCAGTAGCTTGTTTTTTACTCGAGCCTTTTGTTAAAACAATAGACCCTAATTAACAACAACTAAATGCGCATGCGTGTGTTCCTTGTACTTATGCCTACGTCACTAGTGTAAACCAGGCTTTAGCAATTAACTAATTTTTAATTTTGTCTAATTAAAACCCAGAATTTGGTACCTTTTATGGGGTGAGAAAAATTTCATGCCACGCCCACAAAACAGGATCTTGGTACCCACCGAGCACCCGCCGTCCTTTTTATATATTTTTTTCACTTGACGTGAAAGTGCAGACCTTCACTAACTTGCTACACACCTCAGGAAGTGTAAAAGTTGCACGGGATCCGGTCCTGGTAGATACGCCGGCAAGGAACAGGTATCTAGGCTGGGAAGGTCAGCACTAACGCTGACGAAGTGGTCATTGAGCAAACAAGCAAGGTCGGCACTACCTACTGAAATACCGTCTTTCACGATCTGCATGTTGGAAAATTTCCTTTTGCCAGACAGTTGCTTGACACAATCCCACCACTTCCGAGAATCACTAGTTTTAAGGTGCCGTATTTTATTGGCATAATATGACTGTTTTCTCTTAAAGATCTCATCTGATCACGGACCTTAGTTCTGAGATGTCGCCAAAGTACCTGGTCCCCGCTGTGGAAAGCCCTCTGCCTTTGAATAAGATGTTTTAGTGCAAGCGACATCCAAGGTTTGTCGGTGGAGTGGATCTTGACAACTTCAACTAACTTCAACATCAACGGCAGACACCAGGTCACTTGTGAAAGAGAATCGAAGGAGAGGCAGTGTCAATCATGTCGCTAAACCACACATGCGCACTACACCAACTACCAAATTCATCCAAAGCAGACGGTGGGAAGCGTCGCGTGCGCCGCTTACTAACAATCTTAGTGTTCGTACTTCTAACGCACCTAGGCACAGGGGCCCAATCAACAACGTTATGATCAGAATTGCCTAATGGGGCATTTACGATAGGTGTGAAATAATCAGATAACCAAGTGAAGCTATGATCCTCTCAGTTATGAACGCAATTTTTGCAATTGCGTAAAGAAGCCTGAAAAATTCAGAACTTCAACGGGGTTTGAACCTGCGACCTCGCGCGATACCGGTGCGACGCTCTAACCAACTGAGCTATGAAGCCACTGACGTTGGGAGCTGGTTATTTCTGGGTTCCAATGTTCCCGTGAGGAATGAACCAAAGATGAAATGATATATGATATGGATCATATATGAACTACGGACTCGTGGAATGGGGACATGGATTTTTCGGAAACAAATACTTGTAACAATTTTTTGGCTTTCTAATTTTACTCTATCCCTTGAACAAATGCACCCTGGAATCTGGAAAAAGCTGCATTAAGCATTTATAATGAAATCTATGAAAGGAAACATGTTTTCAATTTAGTGGTGCTGTCTGATAAAATAC
>BLFP01003891.1:106332-111332 GCA_014634505.1 Montipora efflorescens
GTTCCTTTGTGTTCAAAATGTCTTTAGGGTAGCAAAAAAGTGTTTTTCTTAACCTGAAACCTTATAAAACAAGCTTAAAATTGCTGAGAAAAAAATCGCATAATTTACATTATTTATCGCATAATTGGCCTTTCTAATCGCACAATCTGCCCTGAAAAAATCGCATAATTTGCATTTTTTAATCGCACCCTATCAGAAGGCCTGATTATATAATTTTTCTGCCGTTTTCAGCAAAAAATAGTTCAGATATTTTTGGTTCTGATATAAAAGCAGGGTTTGTGCTGTCAACAACAAGTGTCCTCAGCTCCAAGTGGATTATGTTGGTCTTTGGGAGTTTAATGGTCTCATTTCATCTCACAAATGAGAATCCATTGTTCAATCACACTTGTAGGATTAACAAAAATCAGCTGGAGAATCGTGGCAATTTGGCATGGCAAATCCAAAAGTCATTCTTTGAATAACCAAAACTGCAAAGATTTAGTTGCTGGGGCAATGTTATTCCTTTGAACCCCCCTTACCCCTCAGGAAATTCCAATTTTACTTCATACTTTCCTTTATAAATTTTGATTATTGACACCCCCCTCCCCTTAGAATTTCCAATGTCCCTCCTTTGGTGGGTATGGATATCTTCTGGAACCACACAAAATCACTTTTTTTTAAGACTCTGATCAAGAGACTTATAACCAAAGGTTTGTTGATGCATAGGTACCTAAAAACAACAATAAAATTAAACAACATTTTCGTGTCATCATGATACAATTCTCAAGTCCTAAGTGAAAATATTAACGTATCTAAAAAATAGTTTGCTGAAGATTTTCTGAATTTTTGTACAGCCCTTTCTAAAACAAATTTACTTTTCTTCAATGATTGTTAATTTGTTGTTTTAAAAGGTAAGACAAGCACCTCACACAATGGACGTGCAACTGACATTACAGACTCAAATCCAACCTCAGGTAAAGAGAATTAACATTAATTTAAGTCTTTTTCTTCAGTTCATACCTATCAGGGAATAGGAGGTGCCTAATAGTCAAGGAAATCAAGCAAAGAAGCAAACAGTATCTACATTTACAGCTGGCAATGCCCAACAGGCTCAAAGGGCTCAAAGGGCAAAAAAATTGCTCAAACAATGTCATTGTCATCGCATGACAACATTTTCATTAGTAAGCCTTTTTTCATGTCTATTTACCAGTCAGCACAAATCCCTCTAAAACCTCTAATCTCCCTGCATGTATATGGCACGAAGCTCTATTGTTTAAGGGCTAGGGTCCATTGTTCTTTTTGTTTGTATCTTGTGGTTGCAAACAATCATGTGAAAGGTTCTCAAGAGCTTTGTGACGACCACTATTTACAAATTCTGATTAGAGAAGTCTTTCTTACCACTATGCACCTGTGAATGTCAAGCCTAAGGGGAGAACTGTGGGGCATTTGGCTTGAAAACGCTGCCCAAAGTTAGGAAGGAGGCCTCAGGCTCATTTGCCGTTTTTCAGTATACATGTCAATCGACCTCCCAGCAGCAAGCCTGCAAATAAGCGCTGGTCATCGGACATTTGTCCGGTAAATTTGAGGTTTTGACTGGCAAACGATTAGTCTGACTGGACAGGCTGACCGGGGTCTTGTGGAACTATGTTATGATAAGGTTTCACGCAAGGTGTTTCCTGAAAACTAATTTACATTGTTTAAATTAATAACACTAAATTGTTCTGTGGAATCAAAAAGGGTACTGTTTCACAAATGCATGTTGTTTGTGTTTTCATCGGACTGATAAGATTTTATGAGCAGTTTTAAAGCAAATTCTCAGGGACTCTATTTACATCCCTCACTGCGACTTCAATAACTAAAAAGTTAATGTTACTGCATATGCACAAACAAAAGCTGAAAGAGTTCAGGATTTGTACAAATGTATTTTTGTTTGCCTAGAATGACAAAAAAGAAAGCAAAAACATAAGAATAGTCTAAGAATGGTAAAACCAAAGCAACAAAAAAACGGCATTGGGCAGTACATGTTTAGATGGTTTTCATTGTCAAGCAACAGAAAATAAATTCGAAACCATTCAATAAAAGAAGCCAACACCTTGAAATGAACATTGTAAAGACAAATATATATTAAACCTCCTCTCGCAGATCTGTGCGGACATCGTTTCTGAGTTATTAATTTGCCAAAGCGTTTCACACAATGGCTGGTCCACCAATGTGGCAGCCGGTAGTCAACGAAAGCGCTTACTTTCGCTCATGAGATAAAATCCATGTGTATGAAAAAATCTCGTAATGTACTTGAAACGTTCAAACTTCTGAGAATCATAGGAAGAGACATGCTTTTCAACCAGCTCTGTATCATGTAGTGTCACACAAGGTGACAATTCAGAAATTCAGAATGCTGTATTTCCAAAATGAAAGACGTTACAGAAATGGAAAAAAAAAGATTTATTTCCAGTTCATCTTCAACTCTTGTGTAGATAAAAATACAGGAGACCTTGCGATTTTCATTTCGTAATTTCATGATGTCACTGTGGAAACCATCTAGATGCCAATTTTTATTTTGCTCAAATTAGAAAGATGTATCCTTCCCTGGTCAAGTCACAATCACTTTCTTGAAAATTCTATTGACATTTATTGATTATATAACAACAGCATCTCTTTAGATTTTAAACACTGTTTAATGTAAAAGAAGAAAAGTTCATAACTGAGGTGAATTTAGTAGACAGATCAACATATAATCATCGTGGCAGAAAAGTGCTTTATGAAAGTGCAAAAAAATTCAGCCCATCTTAACATATTTGTTCCAATTAATTTTTGCTTAAATTAAATACCGTGCCTCGTAAAACATCTCGCATTATTTCCATGCTCCAGTGATTTTCTGTCTGTGATTCACTGCACGGAAAAATACATGTGTGCACATGTCTATTTCATCTAAAGAAACCGTGTCATGTGTCACCATCACCTGTGGCTATTTCGATTATTTATTAATACTTTGTCTTGCGGAGAAGAGCAGTTATTTCCCTGTTGGGCCTCTGACATTGTTACATTTGAATGGAATTTTGAAAGATTTTCTTAAAATTCATCCGAGGGACTGAAGAATAATTTGAATAGCAACAGTGGTGTCTTCCCACATGAATCTTGACTTAACGTTAAGTGATTTTAGTTCGTAAGACCTTGCACGTGATTCCAATCATGCTAGAGCAGAAGTAATTTCAGGTCTGACGTTAAATCATGGAACACAAGTATTTCCCTGTCAATCAAATAGCAGGACAGCATGTTTTGGCTGCTAACGGCTATGGACAATGCAAAAGATTTGAACCATTTCAAAACGATTTCAAAAAAAGAAAAATGAGACACCTGGCAATGTTATAAAGTGGTCTGCCACAGGCATCCCAATTAATAAGTGTGGAATTTTTTTTTGTCCAACCAGGGTGGCTGAATGTCAGGTCAAACCTTGTTCCTAGCCTGACATATGACAGGCTTATAGTAAAAAAATATTTGCAGGCTTGCAGCAGGCAATTTATAACACAATTATATTTTTAAGTTTTGCCGTTGCTCTGTATATTTTATGAATCACTGAATGTAAATCGTCAAGTTTTGGAATTTCTTCAATGCTCTGTGTATTCTTAGACAAATAATAATTTATGAATTTAGTAATTAAAATCTTACACTTTATTAGTTTCAGCAAATTACAGTAACGTCCTGTTATTGCTAATAACAGCAAAAAAAAAGTGCTTCTTACTTTAATCTTACTTTCAAATCAGTATGTTTCTCCCATGTCCACAAGTCTTTTCAGAGATGGCTGCTACAATCACATGTGATTAGGTCTCATTCCTCCTCTGTCCTTACCCTAGGGCCCAAACTCTTAGCTTACATGTATCTCCTAAGGGTAGGGATGACAAAACAGATCACATTCCCTAGACATACCCCCTCAGGCTTGACAATGATTGGTGCATTAAGGGTGAATGACAACCTGAAAGAAAGATTTTAGGCTGTCAGTTATCCATGTGAAAATTTTCTAATAATTTTTATATGTGTGGTAATGAAAATATCATAATTCTATATAATTTTTTTTTCCAGATTTAGACTATTTGTGTTCCCAGCTATACCCATATTTTAAGCCCCTATTATAAAGCCATGTGAGTTTGTCTTTGGGTCTTTTTTCTGTACATGTACTTGATATCCCAGTGTGTAGTAAACAATTAACTGTTAAGGTGGATGAATGTATGGCAGTTTCCATTGTCAGTGCAAGGTAGTGTGTGCAGAAGTATTTTCAAATTGAGAAAATTTCAAGAAAATCACCCATGAGCCAAAATGGGTATTAGCATCTAATAGCAACAGTCTCTTAAATATTCACAGAGAACAACACCAGAAAACCTGTAGTGCTTAATATGCCAGTGGAGCAAGATGAACAGAGGTCAAAGGAAGGACAAACAAGTGACGTTCAAACAGGTGATCTTTCTAGCTCCAGGCCTTCTGATAGGGTGCGATGAAAAATGCAAATTGCGCGAAATTTGCGAGGCAGATTTATGCGATTAGAAAGGCCAATTATGCCATAAATATTGTAAATTATGCGATTTACAATGTATTTCTGAGCAATTTTACATGTAAGCTTGTTTTGCCATATCTGACCTAAAGACATTTTGAACATAAGGGAACAGTAATTATGAATCTTGATCGACATTAGTTGGGACAAGTAAAAAAAATGAGGTCTTCTGCACTATATTGGTGCACCACGTTAAAAGTTGAAAGGACTAACATGCCAAATGAATGATCAATAATTATTGATATTCCTGTATGCTACGACTGGCTTCTTACACTTTGTTTTTGTGTGCAGTGTTATATTTCTGAACAGACAAAGGGCGTGTTTGTGTTACACCAATTGGCGACTCTTTAAGAATGAGACTCGTTCCAGGCCCCCCTCATGCAAAATAACGCCTTGAACTTCGAATATTTACGAAATTGAAGGTAACAAAGACTAAAGTTTTAGCCGTTTTCCAAGGTAAATCGTTTTTAAAATGGCG
>BLFP01003891.1:118832-123832 GCA_014634505.1 Montipora efflorescens
TATGTGCGTCCCCCTTCAACTTTGAGACGGTTAAAACAATTACTCGTATGTTGTTGTTGTTTTTTTTTTAATTCAGTATTATTCAAAACTTGTAGCCGGATATGTCTTTCTTTAATATGTGAAATGTTGGACAAAACGCATGCAGACCTCTCAGAGAACTTTGTGATCTTTTGATTCAGTCTAGAGTAACAAGGTGCAAGAATTTTTTTTCACGTGAGAGGAGATCATCAGTATCTGTCAACTTTTTCTAATGAGTACGTGCAATTGGCGGGAAATCATTTTTCTCCTGCGCGAGCACTCGACACTGACACATTTTAGGCTTGGTAATGCCTCACAATACTCAAACAGCAAGCGGTGAGGTGACAGGCTTCGTTTTAAGCTTTTAATAAAGAATTGTAGCTTGTAATGATAATCGGAAAGCCGGATGACTTCGGAATGACTTCGGGTGACTTCGGATGACTTCGGAATCTTTAAAGAAATATACTTACAAACGTCGGGTTGACTAGTTAAAAGGCCTAACTTTTTTAAAGTTTAAGAGAGAAAACAAACACACTTAAGTGGTGAGTTTTGTTTAGGAGCGCGTTTATGTCAAAGAAATATGGTGATGCCTGTTCTCTCCCAAGTGTGGTGGTTAAAATATACCCCTGATTCGTTCATGCTGTTTTCGATGTAATCAATGCAATTTACAGAATATTGAAACGAGTGGGACTCGATATTTTGCTCGTAACACTTGGTTACACATTACATGTAGCTTGTCGGCCAACTTAAGCTGGTGAAACACATTGTGTCTGACTCAATTGGTATCTCAAGGCCAATGTTAGTTAAAGAAGTCTGTTGGGCAAACTGTTATTTTTCATTGGATTTAGAGGGAGTTGTTGACAGCTTCCTGGAGCGAAAGAGAGCACCACCTCCGGAAACAGAAGTTTGACTGCAAATGTGCTTTCAGAGGATAATGAGTGATTCCCGAAGAACTGTTTTAGGTTTTATCCGCGCAGTCAAGCGATGTATTTAAATTGAAAACCTTTCAGTGTTGGTTGACGGAAACTGGAGTTACCGAGTACAGTCAACAAAGGATCAACGAAAAGTTTCATTATTTGAACTGAATAGATTAGAATAAACTGTTTAATATATATCATATAATGGAGAATTTTTGAGTATAATCTCTCAGGGGATTATAGAGATGAGCGCGCTGTGATTGGTCGAGGATTGCGATTTATGTTGTTATAATCACCCCGCGTGAGGTGATTATAATACTGAAGCACTAATTTTTAATATGGCTTCCGCGAGAGTTCTTTATGTTTCACATGAAAAGAATAAACTAGCAAAAAATGAAATTGCGCCGATAATCTCCCGAGCAATTATCCTAAAACAATGATTCTCCTCACGCTCAGTGAATAATTGTTAATTAATATAGATTTGGTATCTCTTATAGTTCTAACTGACCTTGTGTAATTAGTGTGAACAAGGTAAAGGTTCCATGATCCATCAGCTCGTGAACTCTAGGAGAGTTAAAGAAAATAAGAAAAGCTGAAGGGGGCGGAACCTTGCAAGGAGCATTACTATATTGTCAAGTGTTCACCCTCATGCAGTGTTTTGTGTACAATGCATGTCACTGGCTAGCCTAGTCGCCAGACTTTATTTCTTGCCCCGTTGTCTCGCGAAGTCTGGGAAACAGGGGTCTCTTTCGATGACGTCACGACGCATCACAGAGTCCAGGTTTGATCGAGCTTGTAGAATGCTCTGGGACCAGGCCGAGGATTGGCCTTTTTCTGTGTTTTGTGGTGCAGTTTTGGCTTGCACGTAACAGATAACGCTTTTCTTTTCTTTCTTCAATAACTGAACTTCTTAAATTCTCAACCGCGTTTAATGCATTTCTCGTGCTCTGATTGGTTTACTCAATCTCGGTTATCAGCTCAGATACCTTAGTTTGACCTTATATGGCAAATGATTGCTAAGCTAAATTATTTTCGCCGGAAAGCGAAATTTCTCTCTGAATAAAGCAAAAAAACCAAAACAAAAACATGTTTTGTGGAAAGTTTGGAAATTCCGACGTTTAGAAGTACGGGAAAAAGTAAGAAATGTTTTTGTGACGAGCTGCGTCTGTCTGACCACCAGGTATTACACAACATCGCATCTTCATCAAGTTTTCTCGATTTCGCTCGGATTTTCTCGCTTTTTTCGCTCGTATTTCGTACTTCCAAACTGTTGGAGATTAAAGAATTTAATAAAACAATTATTCCATTCGCGCTTGTTTGATATGAGATTGGTTATAGCCAACTCGGCGCTACGCGCCTCGTTGGCTATTTACCATCTCATATCCAACGCGCGCTCATGAAATAATTGTTAAATAACCAATAATACCGTAGTTAGATAACTGTTTGCTATAGATCAGCTGTAAGTAGATTCTTAGATGCTTCTGAAAACGTAATTTTACGTGTCTCATGAATCAGATGATATCAATGTGCTCTGGGTTTGAATCCTAAATTAGTCGAGTTTGCTGGTGGTTCTCATCTTTGCTGCGATTTAGCCCCCACAAAAACCTGTAACACTCCAAATTCCAATTCGACCTGGAAACAGGTTCTGTTTTAATTCTATTTAGTGCCTAAAAACCAGAGACTTA
This sequence comes from Montipora efflorescens, assembly GCA_014634505.1. Taxonomy (NCBI): domain Eukaryota; kingdom Metazoa; phylum Cnidaria; class Anthozoa; order Scleractinia; family Acroporidae; genus Montipora; species Montipora efflorescens. The sequence goes on from BLFP01003891.1 coordinate 121,453, forward strand.
CCGGGCTCTCGCTTCGAAATCTAAAAAAAGCGTTGTATGGAAAGGCCATTGAAATAAACTCCGAAACTTTTATATGACAGAGCGTTACAGCGTTGGATGTTTCTGGGTGGCTGCTTGATGAATAGCCTTCACGAAAAGACGGATAGAGGTGATCGAAAATGTTTCCGTGTTCAAAGTGATGTTAAAAAAAATAGACATAGTTTTTTATAGAAAAAATATCTTGTTAATTTTTGTTTAAATTGTCATTGTATATAGTTATCACCTTGGATTCTACAGCTCACGGATTCTAGCTTTATAAAGAGTATCAAGAGTTTGTAGGCCTTTATTTGAACTTTTATTGTTATTCTTATTTTTTTAGATAATATTTTTCTTACTATCATTATCATCAATATCTTGCAATGCAAGGGGCCATGCAGGCATTGTCCCAAATTATCCTACGTGAACTCACGCAACTAGCTGAGTCTAAAATTCGTGATTCTATATAGGTCCAATAGCTAGTGTGTTTCACTCACGTGACCAGCGGCCATGTTTTTTTAATGAAACAAAAGAAAGTTTTCTGCATTACAAAATAGTTCAATTCCCTCAGTATTGACTTGGAACACCAATATGGCCGACATGACGTCATGTGAAAACACTCTGTACGTTTACAAGTATTGGACCTGTAATCAAGCGATCTGGCCCGGGTTGCTCGAAGCATGGTTAGCGCTAACCAGCGTTAAATACCACGGAAACCTATTGGTTTTGATACCTCTTAACCAACAGCTAACCACGCTTCGAGCAAACGGCCCCTGAATGGTGGATGTTAGATTTAAGGCCAACTGAAATACGTTAGCCTTGTAATGGAATGTAACGTTGTTATAGTTTATTTGAATTAGTTAAAGCCATTCTGCAATACACTCTGCCGAGAGCAAATAAAACATTTATCTTTTATTTATTTCACATAAACTACGTCATATGGCAGGGTTTGATTAAACATCGTATTATTTACGTAATTTGCTTCATTAAACAAAGAGATGATACCAGTACTGATTCTCTTCAGTATTTCAAGATAAGTAAACTTCAGTTTGAATTTCGAACAACATCAGTTTGCAGTAAAGCTAACACAATGAGATGTTGTCCTTCCACCCTCCCTTCCCTCCTGGCTCGATTTGAAGTATACAAGTATTGAGCCATGAAATAGAAATGAGAAACTGTAGTACATTTTATACCCTTCCAATGCAAATTTATTTTTGTCCTTGGCAGAAGGAATAGTTAGTCTCTTGTATCTGTAGGAAACCGTGGCTAGGAAAGTGAGTCTACCATGCTGTCTTCCTGTTAACCTGCACTGAGCTATATTCACGAGAGGCTCGTTTGGACGGGCGATTTTTGTCCCGCAATTCGATGCAACTTTTCTCGCGTTGAAGTTGCGTTTAAACCAGCTGCTATTTCAGTGCGATTTATAATTCAAATTATTATGGTTTGAGACGCGACTCACAAAACACAGGGTCTGAGCAGCAGTTTCACCTTTGAGAAGGCCCACACCTCAGTTTTGTTTACGAAATAGAGGTGCACTGACAAACTGCACTAAAATCGCAATGAAATCGCAGCTAGTTGCACCTTCAGTGCGACGAAAATTGCCTTGAGTCAATTAAGCTGCGCGGCAGCTCGCCAGTGTAAACGGGCCTTTTCGATGGCTTGGATGACAACGTGGAAACAATTAGAAATATACACAATTTACGCAAATTGCAGCCTGGGTGTGAGACGAAACATCGACGTTTATGTGAAATTTCTGATTTATTTGAGCTTCAACAACTTATAGCTGGACCTACTCGTATAACTGAATCCTCGGCAACATTAATTGATTTAATTTATACAAATTATGTTGGCAGGGTTGCCTGTTCCGGAGTCTCGCATATTGGCATCAGCGATCATAGCCTTATTTACGTTTATAGGAAATTATCTCTCGCGTCTTTTTCAACAGGACATTCAGAGTTTTCGTAACGATATCGCTCAACAAGACTGGTTCTGTAATGGTTCTGAAGATCCAAAACGGTTTTGTGGACTGATTGGAAAACGAAATTTTTGGATATTGTTAATATACATGCACCACTCCGATCTAGACGCGCTAGAACCAATAAAGCACCCTGGATCAATTCACAATTAAAGAAAGGCATGCGTAATCGCGATGCTGCCAAAAGAAAAGCAATTGCATCGAATGATTCACGCGATTGGGAAAAGTACAAAAAGTTGCGTAATAAAATACTTATTATTCTAACGCTTTTATTCAATGTAACGGTAATCCTCGAAAAACGTGGCAAACCTTTAATGAGCTTACTTCCCGTCGTGTAAATAATACAACGGTGAAAGAATTGAAATTGAATGATGCCGTTATCTCTAATCC
>BLFP01003891.1:126332-137153 GCA_014634505.1 Montipora efflorescens
TGTAGTTAGTTTTTGTATTTTGTTTAGGATAGTTAGGTTATTTCTAATTTTTATACTCCTGATTTTTATACTCCTGATGATTTTACCGCGTTTAAAAAAAGATTCTACATTACATTTACATTACATGGTCGCTTTAAATAGAAAGAAAATGTGAAACCGTTAAGTCAGGGCATATGGTGCATTTAAGACTATGGTACGTTTTTTTTTTCTCTGTCTAGCCTGTTCCAGGCTTCCAGATAGTCGAGTAAACGAAACAACTGCTTGTGAAAAACGAGTGGGAGCTTGGGTCGCCTCGAAATTTAAGACGTGTTCGGTCGCTAACTTTTATATTCCTCGTTAAAACACTGCGGAGTTGCTGGGCTTTATAGATCTAGATACTGTCGCTGAATTTTAGAACTTTCTGTCGCCCATTATCACGTACTTTTATTCTCTTCATGTTATACAGGTTTGAGCTGAAATACGCGCCTTCAATTAGGGCTTGTAATCTTCCCTCGTTACGACTGCCTGTCGGGTAACAAAATCCTCAGTGGGTAGCTTTCAGTAGTTTCATTAAGCCTCGTTTGTGATGAGTGGATAGCACTTTCTTCATTTGTCATTTCCTTTAGAAGCTTCAGACGACTGTAAAAGAATGCCACTGCAAGTCATTTGGAGACTCCGTATAGACCATTAGGCATTGCGAGCGTCTGTTTTTAATTTGGTTTGCATGAGAGCGAGACATCGATTGTTTCTTCGAGGTCGTCCATCGCTGCTGCCGTCGTGGACTTTTTTTTTTTTGGACAACGTGTGATATTGAATCTTCTATTCCAGTTTCTGAATTATCTGCAGGAAGTGCCGTTGCCGTTGTAAATGCTTACGGATCGTTTATTGGAGACGACGAAGATCATGTCGACGATAGCACGACGGAGGTTTGTTGATATTTATACATTATGCGCGGATCAACTCGAAACTTCAACATCCCCCCTCCCCCCTTCCCAGGCAAACCCCGGGCATTTGACTATTAGGGAGCTTTAGCAACTACGACGGGAACGGCAACGAGGACGTCATCTCAAAACATAAATTCGCGCTATTGTAATCATTTCGCGACTACTCCAAGCTTTTTAACGTGACACTGGTGTGGTAGTCCCTCAAGAATGAAAACGATACGAGTCACGCTTAATTTTGGGGAGAAAATGAAAATTTATCACCAAGTGCTGACGTCCTCCATAAACCTCAAATTTGGCTATTTCACGTTGTAGTTTTGCTGACGACGGCAAAGAAATGGACAAAAGTGAAAAACACACGTGCAGAGCGTGCAAAGATATTGTTTTTGCCTAATAAATATGCAAATTTGTAACGTTCTTGTTGCCGTTGCCGTTGTCGTTGCGCGGGGTGGGGAATTTGACGGGTAAGGCCTCCCCAGGGGTGGGAAATTTGACCTTTGCCTAGGTGGGATGGGAAAATTGAACCGGAAGTGTCATTGTTCAAATTTTTATTTTTATTTTTTTGTTATTATCTTTTGGACGAGATGTAGAATTTGTGAGCGATCGGCATACAAAACAAGGTCTTCAAAAGTTGTTTAGAAACCACAGTTAGTTACAGTTGGCCCAAACTCTGTGTTTTGTTTTGAAGTTAGTCGATACAAATCGGAAGGCGTAATAAAAGAAATAAGCACTAATGCTGCACTCACTTGTCTGTTGTCTCTTTGTGATCGTTCTTCGGTAATTTGGTGCCATTCTGTCCTCTGTTTCGCAAGATATCCTCAAACGAAGACCTGAGAAGGAAAGGAAAAGCTCTCCAGTTGATCGGCCAAGCAAACCGAGAAATCGAGCCAAAACATTTAACCAATATCCTTCAATCCGCCTCAAACTCGGCCAGCGACATGTTCGAAGATTCTATCAAACATCTAATCAAGAAAATAGTCTCGCTATCCACTCTGCGAAGGAAAATTTGCCACAAAATTTCAATTTCGCCATCTATCAACATACTTGTGACGATCAGTTGGTGACCTGTACGGTCACCGCTCTCTTTATACATGGTTTTCACGTGACGTCATCACAGCCATGTTGGTGGACGAAAATAAAAGATCCCTCATTAGCGTCTTTTGTTCGTCCACCAGAAGTCGTGCGTTTCTCTCTTGTTATTGGTGTCTCTAGAGATTGGTTGAAAACGTCCTATAGTACGAATCTTTCGCTCCACCAGGCCCTTCCCCCGACTTTAAGAGCTTTAGTTTTCTCCCAAGGAATTTTGTCAAATCCGGGGAGGGGTGGAGGGAAAAATTTGTACTAAGGAACTGGTGACTTGTCATCAATTGACCGTTTGGGTGCACGGCTGATCACAGGCACCCCAAGCTCACGGAGTATCGCTGTTGCGTTACATAAATTTTATAAGGGTTTTTATCGGGAATTTAGCGATCATTATTTAGGGCATTAAAGTAGAAATAAAAATACACCAGAATTTCTCACCTTGCCTCCTTGTCTTATCTATGGTATGTTCTTAGCATTTCTGGCCGTTTCAGCGCGAGGGGAGTAGGTACACTAGTTATTCGTATACCTGTTCGTTTGTAAAACAAGTGATTACCGTAGCTTTCTCTACTTGTTCTCTCTTGTATACATGTATACATCTAACCACTGCTCGCCTCGACTAGCTATTGCTAACTGCGAGCAGTGCAGATTGAGCAATGTATTATATAATGAAATTCTACAATAAACTTGAAACTTGGAGGGAGTTTTAGTCTTATACTATATGGAAAGAGGAAATAGCGAACCTGCACCCACTGGAATAGCGCTGAAATGGCCAAAGGTAGCCACAAAAACACTGATAAGGTATCGAGAAGACAAGGTAAGGCATTTTTGTTCGATTCATGTTCTTTATTTCGACTTCCAAACACGTTTAATTTTCAAATTCCCATACAAACGGTTATAATTTTAAGTGATCGTGATGCTCAAATTACATTGTTAGCTTGGGGTACCTGTGGGCTGATCGTCACAAGAATGTTGACAGAAGACGAAATTGAAATTTTGTGGCAAACTTTCCTTCGAGTGGGTATCGAGGCGATTTTCTTGACTGGATGTTTGATAGAATCTTCATACATGTCGCTGGCCGAGTTTAAGTTGGATTAAAGGATTTTGGCTCGATTTCTCGGTTTGCTTGTCCGATCGAGTTGACTGGTGACCCTGTTTGACGGAATGGTGGAATGATAGAATGGAATGGTGGCACGGCGGAATTGCGGAATATTCTATAAAACGGAAATTATGGAACATTTTGAAACGTAGAATGTACGGAACATTCTAAAACAGGTAATATACGGAATATTCTAAAACGCAGGATGAGAGGAAAGTCTTAACAAAGGATATAAACAATACATTTTTTTGCTCGTTTTTTTATTTTTTGAGATAAATACTAGTGATCAGCACACAACAACAAATCTAGATCTTGTCCATAATGTTCGCTTAGTAAAATATATTCTATATACAAGGCTAAAAAGGTTATGAAATGGTTAAAAATTAAAATGCAAATAATCGAGTGAAAAGGAACGAAATGTTCCTGCTGAGATCAATATATATAGAAGCACCGAACCATTTATGGTACGGTTTACCGACTGAAATCCTTTTGCCTGTTCATTTTTAAAAGAATCATTGAGCCCAAATTGAAAGACTAAAAATTATTTAACTAGCAAGGCAGCAATAACTTAGAAATGAATTACAGTTAAACAAAGTCTACATACGTCATTGATAAAATTAGTTCCTATTATTTTGGTAAAGTGTGTTGGATGATATCAAAGGTCAAGAAATCTCTGGTTAGTATGTCAAGTAAAAACTGATGCGCTGAAAATAGAAACAGGAAAAGAGGAGAACTCTATGCAAGGAAGCATATCAATTTAGCGGTACTGTCTGATAGAATGCGATGAAAATATTGGCTCAAAATGGCAATTATCAATTTCTGTATCTGCTTCGCGAGTTTTTCAGTTTCGCGTGAGGACAAGACGGGCTGCGTGACTTCCGCCCTAGCGGCTGAGACGGAAGTCATCCGTTGACAAGTGAAAACTGATCTGTTGCCATAGGGTCCTTAAAAAGGGAATTTTCCTTTCGATATCAGGCCACTTTTGTCGAGTTTATTCATCCTTTGACAACCGCCATTAAGAGTTGGAATACACTGTTTCTTTGCCAATAAACACGTTAGGTAAGTGAAATGATTTCAGCTGAATGATCGTACACAGAATGATCGTAAACAGAATGGCGAACGCGCGATGATGGTATGCGTAGACGAAACTTCTAATCGCTTTATGGAGCGAAGATTTGGATTTGTCTTCTATTCTCGGAAGCTATCCTTGATTCGCTTCTCGCCTCAAGCATGGTGATGATAACCGTGGCAGACATGCGAATCGGCGCCATTTTGTCTCACACTGCGAGGTTACCCTGCCTATTGTATTGGAATTTTCGCAGATGTGAACAGAACCATAATTGAATACAACTGAACGGAGTATGATTGCCGGAATTGTACTTCAGTTGATCATAATCAATGTTGAGTGTGAACACGGCTTAACTGTATTGATCACGATTGGCAGAAGAAAACTGACAGACACTCAATATGTGTATAGGGATGGCTGTAGTTGCACAGACGCCTTCATTCAAATGCAGTTTATCTATTTAAAGAAACTTGATGGTAACGATTGTACCTATGTATTTTCCGAAGGTCTTTGATAACTTTTTTCCTTTATCTTTTAATTTACATCATTAAAAACTAGATCATTGGATAATGCAATTCCAGAGTTTTGATTGCCTTAGCCAACATGGTATATGAGCTCTACGCGTCAAGTGTTGCCAAGCTGGTAGTTGATTGGCCTTAAAATCCAAGTGTTAGGGTTAGGGTTAGGTTAGAGTAAGGGTTAATAAAACAATTATTCCATTCGCGTTTGTTTGATTGGTTATAGCCAACGCGGCGCTACGCACTTCATTCGCTGGCCACCGTATATGCAACGCGCGCTCGTGGAACAATTGTTAATTATTAAAAACTGGATCATTGGATAATGCAATTCGAGAGTTTTGATTGGCTAAGCCATCATGGGCTATGAGCCATTATACCATGATCTACAAACACGGCAAGCATATGCTTGATTTTTTGGGCCTTTTTATTTTTATTGTAGTCTAGTTTTCCATATTTTGGGGGCGTTTTTAATAAAACAATTATTCCACTCTCGCTTGTTGGATATGAGATGCGCGCTCATGGAATAATTGTTAATTATAACATGCTCTACAAATAGTAACTCTTCGCATTATTTTTGTTTTGTTTTTACAAGATAAAGTAGAGAAGATTTATTAATAATTTGCAGGCGTTTTTTATTAAAAAAACTGAAAGTGCCCCTGTGATGAAAAAAACCACTTCCTTTTTTCTTCAGATTTTGAAAGTGTGTTTGCTTAACACCTGACTGGCAAAATTTTGAGCTTTGATTTTTATCCATAGGCTGTTTACTTTGAGTATAAGTTGTGGATTTCATGGTCCGCCATTACTGACGTTCACTTTCCGATTCGACCTCAGTGGGTTGGATCCAGGGAAAAGTGACGTCAAAGGCTTACTAGCTTAAAACTTCAGCGTGTGAATGCATCTTGTTATATATGCAAAACGCGAGTTCAAAAGTCTGAAAGCCCTAGCCATGACGAAGAATGAAAAATGACTTTGTCGGGGCGGGAAGAATGGACAGTCGAACATTAACGTCTTTTCCACTGTTCTACTTCCCATTCCATGCCAGTGTATTTGCATAGGCTCGTAAAAGTGATAAGGCTAAATCGAGACCTCCGGGGTGACTGAAAACGAAATGTTTTAAGGGTTTAATAAAAGAATGCCCGTGAATTAACACACGCGGGATAGTTCATAGAACCAATGCTCAGCGCGGGGAATACCGTGGAAGAAAATCACCAATCAAAATTAGTTTTCAGTTTACTTTTGACTGGCAGAGAGTTTTGGCGCGAATTTTTTTGCCCAATCACCATGCGTTTATGTCGTTATGTGATAGTAGGAAGCTTTCGCAAGGACGACACCGCCGCCAACGGGAACGTCGTCTAAAAATGTTATTTCCCGTTGTTTTAATAATTTCATTATAACCCTAAGTCGTCCGGAATGGAAAGTATAAGTACCAACATGGCAGCAATAAAATTGACATGAACGGTGTGGTTGTTTGGGAAAAAAATATGTTTTGTCAGGTCCTCACGTCCAGGGGTGCAGGGATGGCGCAGTGGTGACAGAACTCGCCTCCCACCAATGTGGCCCGGGTTCGATTCCCGGATTCGGCGTCATATGTGGGTTGAATTTGTTGGTTCTCTACTCTGCACCGAGAGGTTTTCTCCGGGCACTCCGGTTTCCCCTCTCCTCAAAAACCAACATTTGACTTGATTTACTTTCATTGTTCATTTCAGTTTACAGTGTCCCCAATTAGCGCTCCAGCGCTAGAACGACTAGACACTTAAATAAAGTTCCCTTCCTTTCCTTTCTCCAAACAACCTTAAATTTGCTCAATTCACGTCGTTGTGAAGACGAAGACGTCAAAGAAATGTACCAAAATGCAAAAGGCACGTGCTGGGCGTGCAGAGCTATTGTTTTTTCTTATTAAACCCATTGTTTTGTGGCGTTCCAGTGGCGGTCGTAAGTTCCCTAATTAAAGCTCACCTTTTGGCCATCTTAACGTAACGAAATCAATCCCTGGTTTGCCTCCTGTTTTTTTCTTCTCGATATAGCTTTTCTGATTTAAACTTTCACCATATTCTTTGCTATGATCTCAGGCTGTGTGAATAGTGAAAGAACGCTGTTATGAAATAGTTTTTCTAACTCGGAGTACTACTCCCCTCCGTGTAGCCGGCGCGTGAGATTTGAAATTTCCGACCACATTTAACTAAAATCAAGTAATTTTTTTGGTTCGCTTTCAACTTGTGTGGTGTTCACTAAAACAATTATTCACCTCAGTGTCGGTGAAAGTGGTGGATATTTACCGAGCCCGTCGCGAAGAAGCCGCATGCCGCGCGAGAACTTGGTGGTTAAAAACGACACAGGACTAAACATTCGTGATCTTTAAATGACAGAGGAAAACAGGCATTTGTGCGATTCTCTGCATTGACAAATGTGTGTCGCAACAGCGACTACCAGGATAAATCGAGACGTGTCGCGGAATAGGCCACCATTTCCGAGCTCATGTCTGCCCCCTCTTCAAAGCGAGTCTAAGTGCGAAGATTTTCTTATGAAAATTATTTTTAATTTAAATGTAAAGTAGAACTTTGCACTTAGACTCGATTTGAAGAGGAGGCAGACATGAACTCGCAAATGGAGTATTTGAGAAGGGTAACCGGTCGTTTCGCCTACGGGTCGTTTCGCCTACGTATAATGTCGGTTCGCCTACGTCCAATATGTCAGTTCGCCTACGATTCATATGTAAGCTTTAAAACTGAATTGTTTAAAAGTCCTTGTCGAACCTCACAGAAAAAAACTGTGACGGCTAGCTGAGGCGTTATTTCTGTAGACTTGTGTCTTGAGCGAGGTCCTTTAGCGGCCTATACCAAAGAAAGTGAGACTTTTCATTAACATATCAATAAAGGATACGTAAGAAATTATCTCCTGCCCACTCTACTGGGCGGTTCAATGTTTGTATCGATGTTGCGATTTGTTCTCAGTATCATGAACTTTATGAATTAGTGTTGGTCTTTTAGTTCGTGCGCTTTCACGCGATACGCAAACGTAGCTAGATCAGAGTGTGGAGGGGGGGCTAGATGAAAAAAAAGTTAAGGCGTTGTGTAGGCTTGTCTCTTGAGGTGAGAAGAAGAAAAGCGGAGAAAAAACCTTAGAAAAATTTTGTTTCAAAAATTAGAAAAAGTTGACCGAACGATGTCGCACTAGGTTCAATGGCTTAAAAGCAAATGCACTTAACCTCTACACTACCGAAACATCGACTTCAATTTGGCAATTTTAAAGCTAATCCTAATCAGGCTCAGGGGTTGCCTTTTCCTTCGCTGTTGACCGGAATGTTTCGAAGAAGAACGCAAATCTAGTAGTTCCTTCGGCCATTTTCTTCGGAACAGAGAGATCGTGAAGCCTGGGGCGAGTTCACAAACCCGCGGGAGAATGATCCGAACAAAATGGCGGAGTACAAATAGAACTTACTTATTATCAATCTTTTTTCGAAGCATTCCGTTCCACGGCAAAGGAAGGGCCAAAGTGTGATTAATAGACTTTGCGCCCGAAGCTAAGCCTTAGTCTGTTAAATTTGCGGAGTGTAGCGGTTGAGATTTTGCCGACACGAGTGGCACGAATGGTCTATCCACACGACCGGTTAGTCAAATCTTTCGTTTTTATTTATTTTCATTTCTATGTTGTTTGAAGACACAGTTTCAAGGTGGTCAACTGTTTTACAAAATGATAGTCATAGTACGGAGTTTAAAACGTAGGCGAACTGACATATTGAACGTAGGCGAATCGACTCTAGACGTATAGGTGAACATACAGTAGGCGAAACGACCGGTAGACGAAACGACCGTAATTCTTTGAGAAGTACTTCACGGAGATCAACGGAGATTGAAACTTAAGGGCGTAACCCATGAGCTATTACAACAAATTCTATAAAAGCCGTGTGAGTGTTCCGCACAAAATGCATAAATGCAAACAGTACAACTTAATAGGAATACTAGCAAAACTACGCGAATAATTAACGACAGTACGAAGCTGGACTTAAATGAAAGACAATTGAAAGCACTCAGTGTGTATTGAAGTACCTTGGTCAGTGATTTCAACAGAAACCTCGACACAAATGAATCAAAATAATACTAAATAATTACTTCTTACATGAATAATTCAGCTGGGAGTTGACAAAAACAACAAAAAAAGTAACTTACGTATCTGACCCACACAGTAAATGCTAGGGCTATAAGATGAACTTGCTTGTCTTAACCTTTCTTGACTTTACTCAATAAAGGGCCAACGTGGAATTAAACGAACTTACTACAGAAGCCACAACAGACCTTGTACATGCAAAAGGTCAGCTAAGGCCGGCTGTGACCTGTAAAGATGAGTCTAAAACTTGTAGACGTCAAATGGTACATCAGCCATAACGTTTTTGACAAATCACTTGATAACAGAACATAGAAAAATTTAACTTCTTTTGGGGGAAACACATGAGAACGTATTTAACTTTTATTGTTTGATTTCTGCAAGAACATTCTTGATTTCGAGCGCAGCAGCTAAAAATGACAATTTAGAAAACAATGTTAATACCATCCCTGAGAAAACGAACAATACTTTATTAATAAAATATCCTGCTGGCAGTTATTGAAGTGTTTTTCATTTTGAAATTTTTTTCTGTTTCTTGGTTTCCCAAGACTTAAAAATAAACTTTTCGTACTCAGTCCTTAGCAGCAGATATGTCCAGCAATGCACTTAGTAAGCGTCACGAAATGTCCCCCTGCTCTTCTATCCCAACTGTATATATTTCACGCCTGGGCGCAAAAGTGTCATTTTAGAAAAACACAAACAAACAAACAAACTTTAGCATTCTCCTTATATTATTTGAATTGATGGCTATTTGTCTTAAATGATAACAATGATGATGATGATATTATAAATAATAATAATAATAATAATAATAATAATAATATTAATAATAATAATAATAATAATAATAATAATAATAATAATAATAATAATTGTAATTATGGTAGTTATAAATCTCATCCTTTAATTACGTTGTTGAGCACAAGTGCTCTGCGGGTTCAAATCCCGTGTCTAATCTCTGGTTTGGATTTGTTTCCAGTTGTCCCGGATTCAACTCTACCACGGTTTGCAAATAGCTACCTGGTTGCCTCCTGTGGGACCGTAAATGGAATCTAATCTCGTGAAATTTGATGTGAAGCAAGTCAGTTAAGGTCACAATTTCATGGCTTTTATTAGGGGCCCGAAACATGTTCGAAATTTTTAGGCCTCAACACAGAGTTTTGTTGTTGTTGTTTTTTTTTTGCAGCAGGGGAAGCATTAACACTGCATGTAGTCCGATAATAACCGTTTGAGATATAATCATGTTCATACATGTACCACTTTTCGAATTCCTTCCTTTCAAGCTGCCGGTGTAACTCACACAACTTTCACTGTATCATGTCTTTCATATTCTTTCTTGGCCAACTTTTTTCACTCAATTACTAGAAGAAAGTCTTAAAAAAAGTTAAGTTAAAAAAAAGATTTTTCTTGCTTTTCGGACGTGCATCGGCCTGTAGTTCGTTTCCCGTTTCACTTAAACCGAAAGCTAAATCTCTCATTTTTCGTTCAATTTACTACTTTGAGCCAGGCCTTTAAGTGTCTAAGAAGCTGCTTTTTAACAATGAATCAATTTTACCCCTAACTGACAAACCCACCGAAATTTCAGGTCTCCTTAGGAAAAAAGAACTGGCGATTACAGGAATGCTTGTCGTTGGACCATTTGTTCCTCGAAGACGGCATCTGAATCGTGCGTTAAGAATTACACACAACAACAACCCGTGATGTAAGTGCATAAGTGCCAAGAGCAAGCGACTCGCCTTGTTGGCGTCCTGAATAACTTTCTTACTTCTAAATCGCTAGAAATCTTTTCTCTCGCTAAAGAAAATGGAAAGAGCCTTCCTTGAAACAACATCCTGACTGAGAAGGCGCCAATATGACTTCACAACCTCGCTAAAATAGGCACATGCGGATGATTTGTCAATCAATCAACTGTGGATGCAACTGAGCTATAAGTATAAATGTGATCAAAGACGCACTATAAAAAGCGTGGTGCCATAGGCACACGCGGATGATTTGTCAATCAATCAACTGTGGATGCAACTGAGCTATAAGTAAAAA
>BLFP01003891.1:138562-160992 GCA_014634505.1 Montipora efflorescens
TGTGATCAAAGACGCACTATAAAAGGCGTGGTGCCATAGGCACATGCGGATGACTTGTCAATCAATCAACTGTGGATGCAACTGAGCTATAAGTATAAATGTGATTAAAGACGCACTATAAAAGGCGTGGTGCCATAGGCACACGCGGATGATTTGTCAATCAATCAACTGTGGATGCAACTGAGCTATAAGTATAAATGTAATTAAAGACGCACTATAAAAGGCGTGGACAATTACAATGACAATTAGCCAATTACAAGTACAGTACATTTTGCAAAGGGATTTTTTTTTATTCATGTGATTTTCCTTCGGTTTGTTGATTCAGATGGAATTCCAAATAACTTACTAAACAACTTAGCGAGAAGTGATTTCGACCACTTTACTTACCAACGCGTAGATTTTTGCATTCACTTTGAAAATCAAACCATCCATGCAGGAATTCTAAACATAACTCTGTTCCCACCAAAATAATCTGTAGCCTGAGGGCTCTTCATCGCGTTTCTGAGTAATGTTTTCAGATTTTTGGTCTTGTACATGTGTCCTTATATAAGCCAGTATATGTCTTTTTTCCTGAACCAGAATGAGTTGTGCGTAATGTTTCTGACATGAGCGACGCCAGTTTCCACAGTATCACATTAAATTTTGCACTTTGGCAAACTCACTTCCACTCCATCCCTCCATTCCTATGCATTCATAGATGTGATGAAGTTTGCCCTCTTAAATAAGGCTGTTCTAAATGACGATTACAGGAATAAAACCCAACAATAAGATCGTTTCTTAGAGAATCTACTACACATTTGCTCAGGTTAAACGATGAACATTTATAATAAATAAAATAAAATAATAGCTTTTAATTTACCGTTTAATATGTTCAATATTATGATTAACCAAAATAGGCTGGTGCAGTCTGATAAAATGCGATCAAGTTACTGCCTTAAAATGCCAATTACCATCGTAATATCTATGCCTAAAGGGAACGTTTTAATGTTACTGTTAAACCACAGTCAATGATTGACAAGTAATGATATTGACCTGTTGCTGTGGGAAGTCCAATAAGGGAATTTTCCTTTCGGCAGAAATTACTGCTCTACGGCAAACTGAACACTTCAGGCAACTTTACTCAGCCTTTCACAAGCGATTTGTCTTTGCAAACAAACATATTTGAGGTAAGGGCAATGATTTCAGCAGAGTGAACTTGAAAACGCACATGCGACAGTCCGTTAAGTTAGCTGTAGTTTCTGCGTCGCTTCATTGCTACTTGAATCCTAAAACTAATTCAACAAAGCTATACAGTCTGTGCCTGATAGCTTTTGATCTGGCTTAATCGAACCAGTTGGGATCATAAAATGCCCATAAGCTTTAGACCAACAAATTCATATTTTGATACTTGAGTGCTCATTTGCAAGCACACGGAAGTAAATCTTTTATCTTCTTCTGGTAAAGAATTGTTGTTCGGATTCTGCGTGCGTGCGGCGATAGGGAAATCATTTTCGATTACAGAGTTCATTTTAGATTGAAACCATACATTTTTGAATGAACAAAAATTACTTTGAAATGGAGTCAAAAGGAGCGAAATGTTATTCATGACATCATTCGAAGCACCCAACCATGTTTGATTGAGATTACTGACCGCAGTCTCTCGGTGGGTCTCTTCGTGGAAAAAGAATCATGAATTTCAAATTGATTTACCATAACTTATTTGACAACCCAGAGATCAATAACTCATAAGGGAATAACAGTAAATCAAATGTGGACAGTAAGACTTTTTTCGACATTATTTTCTACATGCATATATTCAAGTAGCCGCAGGGCTTTCAATGTTTATTATGCATAAAAAAATTAAATCCGAACATTGAATATTCACTCGTCATCGAAAATGTGTTAATTAAACGAAAAGGCATTACAAATGCTTGAATTTGGCTGTCTTTTTTATCACTCCATTGAAAACGATGAAGGCTACTGTAACAGGAACTGATAATTTGTTAAACTCAATGGATTGTTGTAAGACGCATGACACACGCTCATTTCTAAACGGTCCACTAGTACTGGCGGGCAAATTTAACAGCAATCATTGATAGAAGGGAAAAAATTCATCATCAAATTCTCACTCTAGTTAATAATGTTATAATAGGAAATCTTATTACAATAAATATATTTCGACCCAAGGTCTTACTATAAAACTTGTCTACACTTTCTTGTCCTCGACTAAACAATTACATAAATAACCTATTTATAAAACAATTTATAACAACGATCACTGTTTGCTTTACCCAATTGAGTTTGCTTTCATTTTCGATTTTTCAGACCAATTTACGCCCAATTAAATACAAATAAGGTAAATTATTATTAGCATTTTTTTTTCTTTTACCGTCAAAATTGCCAGTTTTGAAAGCATGCATTGCTAATCCTGCCGCGTAGTTGCCGTCGAAAATTCCAAGGCCCACGGGGCTCTTGGTTCATTGTTTAGCGCAGAGTAATTTCGCCAGAAAAACAAAATGAAACTCAGCAAGGCGTCGCGTCTTACTGAGGAAATAATAATAATGTAGCTGAACTTTATCCTTATTCTATAATTCGTACACGTTTTGCTCTGTCAAAATCAAATGTAAACGATTAAATCAGGTCACGTACGAATTTGCGAAAAAAAAAGTTGCCTTACAAACTTTTAAAACCATTTTTTTTTTGCGCAGAATATATGCACATTTCTAATTCACAAAAAGAGTATAAATTTCTCCGTTCTTCAGCAGGTCTGTGTCATGACAAGTTCTTGGTTTTCTTTTGGCTGTGAGTCTTTTTCACAAACCGAGGAAGAGATCATCAACAATGTCCATCAAAAGTCATCTCCTCCAGCAACCGTGCGGGGAAAGTTTCTCTTCAAAAGCGATTCTATTTCCTTGTTTTCACAAAAGCTTTTCCGGGACCTAGGCTTTCATTGACTGGTGCATTACAAGGATACTAAGATAAACTGTGATCGTAAAGCCAGGACATTAGCTGAATAAAAGCGAGTGAAATAAACACAAAGAGATGCGCTATAAAAGGCGTGGTTCTATAGGCACATGCGGATGATTTGTCAATCAATCAACAGTAGATGCAACCGAGCTATAAGTATAAATGTGATTAAAAACGCACTGTAAAAGGCGTGGTGCCATAGGCACACGCCGATGATTTGTCAATCAATCAACTAAGGATGCAACTGAGCTATAAATATAAATGTGATTAAAGACGCACTATAAAAGGCATGACGCCATAGGCACACACGGATGATTTGTCAATCAATCAACTGTGGATGCAACTGAGCTATAAGTATAAATGTGATTAAAGACGCACTATAAAAGACGTGGTGCCATAGGCACACGCGGATGATTTGTCAATCAATCAACTGTGGATGCAACGGAGCTATAAGTATAAATGTGATTAAAGACGCACTATAAAAGGCGTGACGCCATAGGCAAACACGGATGATTTGTCAATCAATCAACTGTGGATGCAACTGAGCTATAGGTATAAAAGTGATTAAAGACGCACTATAAAAGGCGTGGTGCCATAGGCACATGCGGATAGTTTGTCAATCAATCAACTGTGGATGCAACTGAGCTATAAGTATAAATGTGATCAAAGACGCACTATAAAAGGCGTGGTGCCATAGGCACATGCGGATGATTTGTCAATCAACCAACTGTGGATGCAACTGAGCTATAAGTATAAATGTGATTAAAGACGCACTATAAAAGGCGTGGTGCCATAGGCACACGCGGATGATTTGTCAATCAATCAACTGTGGATGCAACTGAGCTATAAGTATAAATGTGATTAAAGACGCACTATAAAAGGCGTGGTGCCATAGGCACATGCGGATGATTTGTCAATCAATCAACTGTGGATGCAACTGAGCTATAAGTATAAATGTAATTAAAGACGCACTATAAAAGGCGTGGTGCCATAGGCACATGCGGATGATTTGTCAATCAATCAACTGTGGATACAACCAAGCTATAGGTATAAATGTGATTAAAGACGCACTATAAAAGGCGCGGTGCCTCGTGTGCATGCGGATCAACCGTGGCGCATGTAACTGTGAAATGTAAATGCTTTGTGTATAGCTGTCAAGCTAGTTTACAGGCACCCCACTTTTAATAATCTGAAAAAAGCAATTCAAACTTAACAGAAACATGATTAAGAGCCCCAACTAGCCAGAGTCAACCAGTTGGCTAATTACAAACCGTGGTAGAGTTGGGAACGCGACAACCGGAAACAAATCCAAACCAGAGGTTAGACCCAGAGCATCCGCATGCAACACCAACACCCAAACAAATGCACCACGCCGCCTCCATTGAGAGCTCTGTGATAATTTATGCAATAAAAGGCCCCTAAGAGATGCCAGATGAGTTGCCATCTGTAGTTCTTTTTTGTAATTCCCTGCCCCTTCTTGTCGCGCTGAAATTATCGCTTAGGGGTTCCGTCCCTTTGTTTCTGTTTGTTGGTCGCCATCTTGGATAACCTGCGATCAAGCGTACTTTTTTTGAGACCGAATACCTTTTTTACCCTTTTTACCTTTTTGAGACAGAATACAGAATATTCTTGAGAAAGAATGCCTTTTTTCGCACAATGTCTAAGGAAAAGTACGCCTGATCGCAGGTTACATCTTGGATAATCAGCTGTGCTTGAATGAATTCGAACACTTGAAAGGCAGAGCGTGAAGTGCCTCTTCGTGTTTAAACATCTTAGCAAGGTGTGCGTAAAGCCTTTTTCACGATGTTCTTGAGGAAATATGATTGTTGTCAACCACGGTTTAGAGGCAACCATTTCTTCCATTGCGGGTTCACCATGCTGAATATACCCGGATTGTTTTAGTTTTACTTTACGATTCGTCCTCTGAAATGTCTTTTCTCTTGGCAGAAGCTCTAAGAGCTTCTTATCAGCTCTTAATTCGCCGCTTTTTTTTCGGCAATGGCCAACCTTTATAGCGCGAACCAGCTATTAGACTAAGCTCTTTTCAATAGAGTGGTTTCACTAGTCTTACGGAGAGATCACTTCTACCTATATTAATATTTAACAAGGGGCCTATGAGAAGAACTGCGAGCAGTTTCCCTTTCAAAACGAGGAAAAGTCTCAAATTAGTAAAAACTAATTAAAAACCTTATCACGAATTGAGTAGGTCTTAACTTTTGTATAAAAAATATTTCACAGACGAGGCAGTCAAATTTGTTCGCGCACTTCATTAAACACTAAAATTCTTTGAAAGATCTTTTGGATCCAAAGAATGCTTGTCGCGAAAATGCTTGTGATGATCATGTCGTAACACTTTTTTTAATTTTCCACTTTGACTAGCTTTAAAAAGAGTTATTTAGATGACTTTTAATGTCTTTTTAGCTTTTGCACTCTTTACTATTATTGAGGAAACTTTTAAAAATATATCAAAGAGATTTCACGCTGCAAATTAACTTTGCAAATTCATTTTCGCTTTTTTTTTTTTGCCAATGGCCAACCTTGTTAGCGCAAACCAGCATTTAGACTAGACTCTTGTATAGAGTGGTTCTACTTGCCTGACGTAGAGATCACTTCTACTTATGTTAATGACGGTGCCTACTATTGTTATTGCGCATACGTTCTGCGCATCTCGAGATAATCGGATTTCCTATTGCTAGTGCTTATTAGTACCGGGATATTTTGCGCGGTTTAAAACTATGCGGAGGAAGCAGAACTTAGCAAGTGATCTTGGTATCGAAAAAGAAAATTGGGGGTAACCATGCATTTTTCAGAGATCACTGCGTTTCAATTTGGAAAAGAACGCCATACATTGCTTCGTATTTTAAAACGTTTTACAAATATTGTTGATTAATTATCTTCGAAAAATGGGTGGTTACCCCCAATTTTCTTTTTGGATTTCAATAACACTTGTTAAGATCTGCTTTTCCAACATATTCAGTAAACCGCGCAAAAATACCTTTGAATTAGTAGGCACCGTCCTTAATATTTAGCAACAAGAAATTTAAAAGATCTGCTAGCAGTCTGCCTTTCAAAAGGAGGGAAAGTGTGAAGTGTTGGTGATGATCAAGTCATAATATTTTTCGCATTAGTGTCATTGTCTGAGAAAGTGTTCCAGGGGCCAAAAGTTGTGGTGAGCCGATTTGACTGAAACTGGCGCAGAAGTTGGGTATAATGAGATATTTCCAAAGCCACTTTGGCTCACTTCTCTGAGTTTTAGTTTTGGAGTTACAGAGGAGGTCTCATTTTTTGCCCTTTGAGCAACAAAAATCCAGCCTTCCAGGGGGCATTTTGAAAGTGTGATGAGACCCCACTGGTAAATTGTGCTGCCAAGTGAATTTGACCATTAACTCTACCATAATAGAGCTTTCAGTTCATGCATGTAACTTTGTCCTCAAGGTATTGCACAGAGAGGAGCCTGGGGCTAGAGTTTGGCCAAACTTGATGTTAAAATTATAACCCAAAATAGCCATTTTTTCAAAATTTCACTATATTCACCTGCCTTCTTGCAAAACTTCCAAACGTATACCACTGTTTACTTTAGTCACCCAGTTATCAAAATCAGTTGAGAAAAATTTGGCTTATTATGGTTTATTGAATTTTTGGAACAAACACTTCATGCCCCTCTAAGGAGATGCAAAATGGAATTTTGAGCCTAATTCAGGCCATAAACCAAATTGTTGACAAGAAGCCCTTATTCTGTATTTGGTAAGTGAAAATGAATTGTCAAAGCCAAATCAGTTTCCTTGTTTAGAAATAACACCGATTCTTACCTTAAAATTGATCTAAAAAGGGCCTCTGATTTAGATTAGCGCAAAAAACACATAATTTAGCAAATCAAAGGTGATTTTATTCTTTGAAAACCTAGTAACCACCATAGAACACAAATGATGATGTTCTGATGTACATTATAACAATCGTTTTACAAGATACTTAAATTTTTCTTTGATTTATAGTCAGTTTCACGTCATATTTCCAAGAATTACTCCAAGCATGGAAAGTCTCCATATTTTGTCAGGCCCATTTTTTATATTTCTACCAGATAAATTTAGCTTATCAGAAGGTTCGTTAACATGTAATCTTCGTGTGACCTTGTAATAGCCTGAATAGTTGTTTTAAATACCCATCAACAAAGGAGCATGACCATGCATACATACGTAGATTACACAGACATATACGAGCTTCAGTGAGCAGTATCGAGGTGAACTGTGATTTTCCGAGTCCTTTAGAGCTGAAAAAATGAAACCATCCATCCACGGTTAGGAGAGCTGGATAACAAAAAGCTTGTTTTGCTTTTATAAAGAAAATAACCCAAACAAAGCCTTGCATTGAGATGATGCACTTGTTACTACATCAAGCTAGTTCGAAATTCTAGAAAGTGATCTGTTTCAGGATAATTTTCGATGGCACTTTTTTCCTTTGAAGGGGTAAATGACCAGTGCAGTGTCACGTCATAGGCTGTGCAAGAAACAGGAATGCTTCCTTTGTTATCTTGCGATATTGACATGACTGCATGATTAGAAAAGCACAAATAGAAGAGTTCAGGTGTGTCCGGGGAAGAAGAGGAAGAACTGGTGATGCCAAAGCTACAGGTGCTTCAAAATATCAGTTAGGGATCATATACGCTCACAAATGATTTTTATTGCAGTTTACGAGACTCTTTTGCTTGAAGAAAGACAATGATATATAATTTATGATGTTGTCGTCTCAAATTGTTTGTTCACATAGTTGATTGATTCCCATGTTAATTTCCTGGGTCCTTACGAAGAGCACTAAACATTCAACAAACTCATGGCAATATCTTTATATATATATATAAAAAATAGCAATAACAATAATAGAAATAACTTGAAGGCTGTTTTTTGTCTGCTCGAGCCGTTTGTTTACATCCAGCTTGTCACGTTTGGCAATGCACAATTCGAGCGAGCTTGCATTGAAACTCCACTGGTCTCCTTTATTTGCCTGTTTCTTCGAAGACAGGTCAACTTAGAATAGGCCTAGCTACATAATTCCGCAGGAATTGTTTTGGGAATTTTAGACACGAAAAAATATTTTAGAAAATCTCAAGAATATTAGAAAAAAATTGACAAATACTAGAACTTAAATAGCAGTATATACAGGAGAATACTGAACAGCAACATTTCACAGGCAGAAACGTTTTATTTTTCTGTATTCCTACCAACGAAGAGAGGGCTCAGTCCACCCACATGCTACATGCTACAAACAGTGTTTCATAGTACTGTTACTGAGCACAACAAATCAGCAGTTTTCAGAGTCATCTACACTACAACTAATCAGCGGTTATTCACCAAAAGATGCCCTCGCTATCAAAAAAGGACAAAAGTTTTATGAGTTTTTTTTTAGGGAATTTTAGAGAGTTTTAGCAGATAACACTCTTATTTAGGTCTATTTTTTCATTATTCTCTTAATTGAATAGTTAACGTTATTTTAAACAATTTTTTAATTAAATAATGAAACAAATTTTTCTACAAATATACACAAATCTTCCGTGCTCTTCCAGAACGATTCAGAGTCAGTTCCCATTCAAGTACGACATGTGTGTTCATTGCCTATGCATTATTCCAAGCAAATCCAATAATATCAACTAATTCTGTCGATTTTGCGACTTAGAAGCAGTATTGTTTTACGGTAATTAGCATTTGTTGTGACATATTTTAACAGTAGTGTCACAAGTCCCTGAAAAGTTCTATTGTTTTAAGCGGAACACAAATATATCCGCTTTATCTCAATTCGATCATTCTTAATCAGATATGGCGTTGTCACGTTTTCGTACAGCCAAAACAGCCTAAGAGGAGGTAAATCTGCTTCGAAATGCGGTTCCCAAGTCGACTCAGTACAAGAATAAATGGGCATATGGAATATTTGAAGAATGGCAAAGGCAGCGACTGGTTAAAGTACCAATTGTGGAGGTCACAGGTTTCTTTAAAGCCTACGATTTTCATCTAGTGGAGTCGTTGGACACACCTTTGGTGGAGATGAGTGTCTTGCCTATTAATATTTAAATTAGGATAACCCTGCATCACAAGGGTTTGACGTTTTGTCAAATTCTAGAGTTTGATATTTCATCAAACTATCGTGGAAAGACCTCTGTCCTGTGTTTCATCGGGGTTTCAAACCACACGCACCTGACCAAATTGGCGTATCCTGATTGGTTTATCACTTGATGAATTATTAATAAGTTTGAGAAGAATAATAATGTTGCATTACATGATAAGCGTGTGCACGTGACAAGCTTAATGTAAACAAGCAGCTCGAGCAGACAAAAAACAGCCTTCAAGTTATTCTCATCGTACTTGTTTTTTTTTTTTTGGACAAATCTGGTGAATGTTTAGTGCTCTTCCCAAGGACCCAGGATATTAACATGCGAATCAATCAATCATAAAGAAACAATTTCAGACGACAATATCGTAAATGACATATTGTCGTCTCTAAATCTCTCTTCAGTCAGAAGAGTCCCCTAGATCACGATAAATGTCATTTGTGAGCGTATATGATCCCTAACTGATATTTTGAAGCACCTGTTCTTCCTCTTCTTCCCCGGACACACCTGAACTCTTCTACTTGTGCTTTAATCATGCAGTCATGTCACTATCGCAAGACAACAAAGGAAGCATTCCTGTTTCTTGCACAGCCCATGACGTGACACTGCACTGGTCATTTACCCCTTCAAAGGAATAAAGTGCCATCGAAAATTATCCTGAAACAGATCACTTTCTAGAATTTCGAACACACCTGATGAAAAACAAAAAAAATTCCCGCAAAACTGGAGAAGGATTGGACGGGAACTCGGTCCAGTCCCCACACTTTTCAAGTCAAAATGGCCGGCCAGCTATTCAGGCTATTACAAGGTCGACTAAGATTGTATGTTAACGAACCTTTTGATAAGCTAAATTTATCTGGTAAAAATATAAAAAAATGGGCTTGACAAACTATGGAGACTTTCCATGCTTGGAAATATGACGAGAACTGACTATAAATCAAAGAAAAATTTAAGCATCTTGTAAAACGATTGTTATATGTACATCAGAACATCATCATTTGTGTTCTATGGTGGTTACTAGGTTTTCAAAGAATAAAATTGCTAAATTATGTGTTTGTTGCGCTAATCAGAGGCCCGTTTTAGATCAATTTTAAGGTAAGAATCGGTGTTATTTCTAAACAACGAAACTGATTTGGCTTTGACAATTCATTTTCACTTACCTAATACAGAATAAGTGCTTCTTGTCAACCATTTGGTTTGTTTATGGCCTGAATTAGGCTCAAAATTCCATTTTGCATCGCCTTAGAGGGGCATGAAGTGTTTGTTCCAAAAGTTCAATAAACCATAATAGGCCAAACTTTTCTCAACTGATTTTGATAACTGGGTGACCAAAGTAAAGAGTGAAATAGGTTTGGAAGTTTTGCAAGAAGGCAGGTGAATATAGTGAAATTTTGAAACAATGGCTATTTTGGGTTATAATTTTAACATCAATTTTGGCCAAACTCTAGCCCCAGGCTCCTCTCTGTGCAATACCTTGAGAACAAAGTTACATGCATGAACTGAAAGCTCTATTATGGTAGAGTTAATGGTCAAATTCACTTGGCAACACAATTTACCAGTGGGGTCCTATCACACTTTCAAAATGCCCGCTGGAAGGCTGGATTTTTGGTGCTCAAAGGGCAAAAAATGAGAGCCCCCCTGTAACTGCAAAAACTAAAACTCAGAGAAGTGAGCCAAAGTGGCTTTTGAAATATCTCATTATACCCAACTTCTGTGCCAAGTTTCAGTCAAATCGGTTGACCACAACTTTTGGTCCCTGGAACACTTTCTCAGACAATGACACTTAAGCACAATTGAAATCACTTTTTAATTAAAATATCTCCACTTTGACTCGCTTTGAAAAGAGTTATGACGTAACTTTTGGTGCTTTTGGCTTTTGTACACCTTACTGTTATCAAGGAAACTTTAAAAAAATTATCAAAGAGATTTCATACAGCAAATTAACTTCGCAAATTTATTTTCGACAAGGACTGATCATGGCGACTGGTCCGGAATACACTGAGGAACAACTCAATTACTTCAGGATCTGCTTCATAACCACAGATGTAATAACTGAGGGTCTGCGGACAATCTTTAAACAAGAATGGGACAGTCGCTACAAGGCAACAATGGGAGAATGGAAAGACCAACCGAAGAATGGACAGGACTTTAAATACCGGGAGTCACCACCTTCCCGAAAAAGAAATTCAAAGTATTTGACAACCATGGTTAATGGCAACACAGCAGAATGGGATTGCACCATGCTCTTTTACGGTATCCTTTACTCTGATTGTATCGGGAGTTCCCTAAACCCTCTTATCCGTTCAAGCGTGGATGATTTAAGAAATTTTCGAAATCAAGATTTCGCTCATTTGCCACAGGGCAATCTGACGAAGCTAGAGTTTCAAAATGCTGTTGGAAAAGTCTTGGTTGCCTTTCAAGCAGTTGGCCTCTCCGATGTGAAGATTAAGGAAGTTACAAACCAAACGAGTTTTCCGACAAGCGAGTTGACGAAAGTACTCCAACAAGTGAAAGAAACAGAGCAGCGTCGAAAGACCCTTGAAGAGCAGTTGCAGCGTGAAGCTACTCCGTTTCTCGTTCTTCCTCCCAAGCCATCGCATCACGTTGCCAGACGAGATCGTGAGGTTATAGCAATACATCAAAAGCTAAAGCGACCAAAGGAAGCCAACGAGAACTGTTTAAGTTACCTGTATATCTCAGGAAACCCGGGAAGCGGCAAATCTCAGTTAGCTGCTCTCGTCGCGGAGAAGTGGTTTGACGAAGAAACAAGCGACGCAAGCACAAAGACATTTGTAATGATTCTAGATGCGCAGAACCTGGATTCACTGTTGGAATCATACTACTCTTTTGCTCGACATTTAAGGTGTCCGGAAGATGCCTTATCGGACATTATGAAGGATAAAGATATGGATTCAAAGAAGAAAATCGCAAACATTAAGTCCTTAATTAGCATCAAAGTGGAGGTTTACTCTTCTTGGCTGTTGATAGTGGACAATGTTGTGAGATTGAATGAAATAAGTCATCATTTGCCACAAACGGGGAACTCGAGCTGGTGTAAAGGTCAGGTGTTAATAACTTGCCAAGACAAAGCTGCTATACCTTCAGAGACGTGTTCCATTAATCACATATCAGTGAGCGAGGGTATGATGCTATCTGACGCTCTTACTTTATTAGCCTCCATCTCAGGCATCGCTGACAATGACACCGCAAAAGAAGTTGCTCACGCATTAGATTATCAACCCCTTGCCTTAGCAAGCGCCGCCACGTTTGTCCGACTTGTGCGAGAAAAGATATCATCCTTCTTCGGCTGGAAAGAGTATCTACAGAAGCTTTCCGACGGTCAGCGTGAAAAAACTGAGGACTTTCTCGTCAAAAGCAATCCAAGCTATCCAAACTCCATGACCAAGGCGATTTCACTGGCCGTGGACAGCGTGATGTCAACTGACAAGGTTTTAAATCACGCTTTCAAGTTCATTTCTCTCTGTGCTCAGCAACCATTAAACCTTGAACTTTTGATCAACTACGTTGTGAATAAGGAGAAGGAAAACAATGGAAGCGCAGGAAGCAAACTTGCTGATGCAGTTACTATTAGTTTGAAGATTCAAGAAAGCTCACTGATCTTAATTGAAAAAGACGAAAGCAGCGTCTTCGTTCGCGTTCATCAGGTTGTGCGAGATGCTATCCAAAAGAAAATTGCTGAAAATTTTTTGGAAATTGTACATTTTGAAGTTCTTCATGGGGTTATTACGTCATTTTATCAGTATACAGTTGATAACGGACTAACGGGTCATGAAGAGTCTGTCACTAAAAGCTTTCACTTAGTGCCACATTTAAAATGCCTGATAACCAAAATTGAAGAACACATATCTCAGGTTAAGAAAAGTAATAAAATTAAGGTGAAATATTTCCCACATTATTTTCTTACGTTAGGTCAAATTTGTCGTTTTCATTGTGAATATAATACAGCCAAAACCTTCGGTATCGTGGCCCTAAATATTACTCATCGTGATGATGTTTTTGAAGGAGATTCCACACAAGCCAATGATGAGTCGGGTGACATGGGACAAGCTGAAGAGTATTATGAGCGTCATCTTGGTATCTGCCGTAAAAACCCTGGTTCTCACAGTGTCGATGTTGCAGCTTGCTTGAACTTTTTGGGTACTGTACTTCATGACCAAGGTGAGCTGGAGAAAGCAAAAGAGTATCATGAGGGGGCTCTTGCTATTTACCAAGAAAGGCTTGGTTCTCAGCATGTCAATGTCGCATTGACTTTTAACAGTTTGGGTGATGTACTTCGTGTCCAAGGTGAGCTGGGTCAAGCAAAAGAGCATTATGAGCGGGCTCTTTCTATTTACCAAGAAAGGCTTGGTTCTCAGCATGTCAATGTCGGAAACACTTTTAACAGTTTGGGTGATGTACTTCGTGTCCAAGGTGAGCTGGGTCAAGCAAAAGAGCATTATGAGCGGGCTCTTTCTATTTACCTAGAAAGGCTTGGTTCTCAGCATGTCAATGTCGGAAACACTTTTAACAGTTTGGGTCATGTACTTCGCGACCGAGGTGAGCTGGGTCAAGCAAAAGAGTGTCATGAGCGGGCTCTTGCTATTTACCAAGAAAGGCTTGGTTCTCGGCATGTCAATGTCGCATTAACTTTTAACAGTTTGGGTGATGTACTTCGTGACCAAGGTGACCTGGAGAAAGCAAAACAGTATCATGAGCGGGCTCTTGCTATTTACCAAGAAAGGCTTGGTTCTCAGCATGTCAATGTCGCATTGACTTTTAACAGTTTGGGTGATGTACTTCGTGGCCAAGGTGAGCTGGGTCAGGCAAAAAAGTGTCATGAGCGGGCTCTTGGTATTTACCAAGAAAGGCTTGGTTCTCAGCATGTCGATGTAGCAGGGACTTGTAAGAGATTGGGTGATGTACTTCGTCACCAAGGTGAGCTGGGTCAGGCAAAAAAGTGTTATGAGCGGGCTCTTGCTATTTACCAAGAAAGGCTTGGTTCTCAGCATGTCAATGTGGCATTGACTTTTAACAGTTTGGGTTGTGTACTTCGTCACCAAGGTGAGCTGGGTCAAGCAAAAGAGTATAATGAGCGGGCTCTTGCTATTTATCAAGAAAGGCTTGGTTCTCGGCATGTCAATGTCGCATGGACTTTTAACAGTTTGGGTTGTGTACTTCGTCACCAAGGTGAGCTGGGTCAAGCAAAAGAGTATCAAGAGCGGGCTCTTGCTATCTACCAAGAAAGGCTTGGTTCTCAACATGTCAGTGTCGCATGCACGTGTAACAGTTTGGGTGATGTACTTTGTCACCAAGGTGAGCTGGGTCAAGCAAAAGAGTATCATGAACGGGCTCTTGCTATTTACCAAGAAAGGCTTGGTTCTCGGCATGTCAATGTCGCAGGGACTTGTAAGAGATTGGGTGTTGTACTTCGTGTCCAAGGTGAGCTTGGTCAAGCAAAAGAGCATCATGAGCGGGCTCTTTCTATTTACCAAGAAAGGCTTGGTTCTCAGCATGTCAATGTCGCATTGACTTTTAACAGTTTGGGTGATGTACTTCGTGTCCAAGGTGACCTGGAGAAAGCAAAAGAGTGTCATGAGCGGGCTCTTTCTATTTACCAAGAAAGGCTTGGTTCTCGGCATGTCAATGTCGCATGGACTTTTAACAGTTTGGGTGATGTACTTCGTGAGCAAGGTGAGCTGGGTCACGCAAAAGAGCATCATGAGCGGGCTCTTTCTATTTACCAAGAAAGGCTTGGTTCTCGGCATGTCAATGTCGCATGTACTTTGAGCAGTTTGGGTAATGTTCTTCGTGAGCAAGGTGAGCTGGGTCAAGCGAAAGAGTATCATGGGCGGGCTCTTTCAATTTACCAAGAAAGGCTTGGTTCTCAGCATGTCAATGTCGCATGGACTTTTAACAGTTTGGGTGATGTACTTCGTGTCCAAGGTGAGCTGGGTCAAGCAAAAGAACATTATGAGCGGGCTCTTTCTATTTACCTAGAAAGGCTTGGTTCTCAGCATGTCAATGTCGGAAACACTTTTAACAGTTTGGGTCATGTACTTCGCGACCGAGGTGAGCTGGGTCAAGCAAAAGAGTGTCATGAGCGGGCTCTTGCTATTTACCAAGAAAGGCTTGGTTCTCGGCATGTCAATGTCGCATGGACTTTTAACAGTTTGGGTGATGTACTTCGTGAGCAATGTGAGCTGGGTCACGCAAAAGAGCATCATGAGCGGGCTCTTTCTATTTACCAACAAAGGCTTGGTTCTCAGCATGTCAATGTTGGAAACACTTTCAACAGTTTGGGTAATGTTCTTCGTGAGCAAGGTGAGCTGGGTCAAGCGAAAGAGTATCATGAGCGGGCTCTTTCTATTTACCAAGAAAGCCTCGGTTCTCAGCATGTCAATGTCGCATGGACTTTTAACAGTTTGGGTGATGTACTTCGTGTCCAAGGTGAGCTGGGTCAAGCAAAAGAATATCATGAGCGGGCTCTTTCTATTTACCAAGAAAGGCTTGGTTCTCAGCATGTCAATGTCGCATGGACTTTTAACAAATTGGGTTATGTACTTGGTCACCAAGGTGAGCTGGGTCAAGCAAAAGAATATCATGAGCAGGCTTTTGCTATTTTCCAAGAAAGGCTTGGTTCTCAGCATGTCGATGTTGCAAATTTTTGTTACAACGTAGGTATTGCACTCCAGAACCAAGGTGACCTTGGACAAGCACAAGATTACTTTGATCGTGCGTTGACGATCTATTTAATCTGCTTTGGGCCTGAACATTGTAACGTTGTGATGGTTCAGCGATGTTTGTCTCAACTGCGTCGACAGATGAGAAAACATAGAATTCAGTTGCCAAGGTCTGGGGCCAAGGATCCTTCTCATGATAGTAGCAAGAGAATTGCGTGATATGTGTAAAAACGCGCAAAGGCCTTGTTGACATCTTTAAGGATTGTTCCTAAAGTACTTATCTTGAGGTGAAGAAGAGGAATCAGTGTTATTGGAGTATAATTGTTTGTATTTATGCCAGGAGAAGATGAGGGGCAAGTAAGCGAATCCCTCATCTTAGGCCCTATTCGGATTACAAGTATTTAAAATCCATTATTAGTTCTGTGTCATAGTGCATGGTTATAGTTCAAGGCCCACACCTTTTTTGTCAGTTAGTCTGAAATTGGACCGCGTTTTTATGGCAACAACGGATAAAATAGTGGCAACATGCGCACAATGTAAAAATAAATTCAAAGTGATTATCATGGAGCAGAGGGATTCGCGCACTCACCTCATATTCCCTTGTTTGTACAGATACAGTTTAATTGCTAGATCCAATGCACCTTAATCGAGCCATGTTGATCTGTTCAGATCAGGCGGGAAAAACATGTTTCCGCTTAGTGAATTAAGTGTGTGATTTTTTTTTATAGATTTATAAGTATTCTGTTTCAAAATCATAGAAATTTAAACATAGAACCAGTACTAATTAAACCAACAGTGACTGTTTTACTAGTAAGGACTCAAGCCGTGTTCAAATTAGGCCTCCATTATGATTGAATTATAATCAAACTAAATATGAAATGGGTTTACATCAATTAATTACAGTCCCTGATTACGACCGGATTATAATACTTCAAACAACCTCAAGGGGGTTGGTTAAAATAATTATAGTGCGTAATTGAACAGAATGGCGAACACGTGGTGGTATGCGGAGACTAAAGTTGTAATCGCTTTATGAAGCGAAGATTTGGATTTGTCTTCTTGTATTCTCGGAAGATATCCTTGATTCTCTTCTCGCTTCAAGCATAGTGATGATGATCGTGCCAGCCACACGAACCGGGGCCATTTTGTCTCACACTGCGAAGTTACCCTGCCTGTTGTATTTGAATTTTCACAGATGTGAACTTAACCATAATTGAATAAAACTGAAGGGAGTGTGAACACGGCTGAATTGTATTGATCATGATTGGCAGAAGCAGTTTCACGGACAGTTTAACTATTTAAAGGAACTCGATGTGAAGGATTGTACCTATGGAGTTTTCGAAGGTCTTTGAAAACCTTTTATTATATTTACATCATTAATTAGAAACTAGATCATTGGATAATGCAATTTTAAAGTTTTGATTGCCTTAGTCATCATGGTATATGAGCTACTATTAAATTTTCGACGTCGGATGTTGCGTTTCTATCTTTCTGATTGGTTCATTCAATCTCGGGTATCAGCTCATATACTGCATGACCAGGAGCCCATCTGTAGCGTGCAACTTCCATACAGCGTCTGTGAAACGACGTTTTCACAAGTAAGTTTATTTTTAGACTAGCCCTTCCCGCGAATTAGGTCAAAAAACAAAGGCAGTTCCGGTTCGGTGACCCTATGACGTCAGCTTAATTTCTTGTAATTGGTCATCGGGCTCCTGTGGGAGTATCATTCGCAGGAAATTCAATCTAACAATAAATCGGTCTGTGAAAACGCCGTTACACGAACACAGTAGAGTTGTAGGCTCCGGGTCATGGGTTCCTGGCATGACCTAATATGGAAACTGATTGCGTCAAATGTTGCAAAGCTGGAAACTGATTGGCTTTAATTTCCAAGTGTCCAATGTTATTAGGATCAGATATTATTACTTTTAGTTTATCTGTCATGCAATTCCAGACATTTCTAGAATTATCTTACAATCTGTAATATTCCAGAAATTTCTTTGATGTGACTCAGCAGTTTCCGCAAATAGTAGACCTTGTAATGATTAATACACTACAAATACCAACAAAACTTTCTAGATGCTTAGAGTAAAAGTATAAAAGCAGGCTTGTAAGTAATAGAAAAAACTCTTTTGCCCGAGGGATTACCCTCGTGGCTGACTGTGATTGAACTTATGCTATGGATGGATGCGATACTGTGAGGAAGCTATATTCAACTTCGATAACTATGGTAAAGCTATATTAAACCTTCGACCTTGCTATATCCGGAGAGCAGAAAGAGACGATAGTCAAAACAGGAAGAAGACAAAGAGATCAGAGTTCATTATGAAGTCTTCCGTAAGAGTTTGTGTACACAGAAAATCCAGTGAGTGGAAAGAATTCAGTGAATCAAGAGAGTAAAGAATTGTTCTCTACAATCGGTGGAATTTGGAGTTCAACGTTAATCAAGATCAATTCCTGAATGGCCATGAAAAACAGTAAGCATGCTTTATGAACTGCCTAACTTAATCTTTAACCTAAGTAAATGTAACAGGATGAACCTAATTGAATAATAGTGAAAAAGGGTAACTGCTCGTTATCACACTTTTGTTGCGTGCCTTATATCGTCGTTTTCACGTATGCCATATTCGCGGTTTGATTATTCCAGCACGTAACACCAAGCGTTCAGAATTAAATGAGAATTTAATAAAACAGTTATTCCATTCGCGCTGGTTTGATTGGTTATAGCCAACACGGCGCTACGCACCTCATTGGCTGGCCCCCGCATATGCAACGCGCGCTCGTGGAATAATTGTTAATTATAATATTCTCCTCAAATAGAAGTAACTGTACGCATCAGTTTTTTTGTTTTTACAAGATAAAGTAGAGAGGATTTATTCATAATTTTGTGGGCGTTTTTTATTAAAAATATTAAGACTTCGAAGTCCTTCGTGTGCTGGAATCCTCCTAATGTGAATGCCTCTTGTGTGTCATAGCTTTTCAATAAAACTTTACAGATTAGAAACACAACAAAGTTAAACAGAAACCATGGAGGGACAGCACTATGAAACTACGTGGCGCTGCTAGAGACAGAGACGAGGATATTTTATTTATGAACAGCGCCAAGGGAATCACGTGCCAGCGAGTAAGACGGGTGACCGAGTACAATTGTCACACCCAAAAATGAGCGGCCGGAAAGGATTGTGCACTCATGCGATAACCGCCTTGCTCAAACGAGGCCAGAACCAGTAAAATAAATCGTGTGCAGCCAAAGTTAAGTAGATGTGTACAACACTCAACAATCAAACAGCTTTGTAGATGAGTCAAAAAGAGCCGCGCCCAAAACACTCGCAACAGGTGTCAGTAATAAAGGATTGAGTGACACAAAACAAGAATCACATACATAGTTCAAAATCCAAAGCTCGGCCAATGGCACAATGAAGGAACTGGCAAAGAACTGTGTGTGTTTCGTTATCACTCTCCCAAGAACGCGACCTTAAGAGCTTGAGAGGTTTTTGTTTGAAGAGGGAAATCTTGACAAAAGGAGCAGAGAACGCAGTATTGCCCCCGTCCCTACCCCCTCCCGGAGGCTACGAAAAATTTTTATTTGGCCCTTGGATGTGATAAGTGAACGCCATCACGCTCATAAAAAATTTCCTTTGCTCGCCGAAAGACCTCTGTGACCCCCAAAAATAGCATAAGGGATGGGCTGTAACACCACCCTAAGATATCGCGTTAACAGGCCTCAGCTGAATTACGACGAATAGTTTGGAATACACAGACCAACTTCACTCCATATGACTTATATAATACATGGACAAAGTCTTCAATAGCTGAGCCACCGCGCAATGGTGAAAGAGTAACTAAGTCGTTGCGCTTAGCTGAAGACTGACTATGTCGAGGCAGGAAGAATGGACGACGGCGAGGTTGAACATTAACGTCTTTTCCACTGATCTACTTCCCCCTCCATGCCAGTGTAGTGGCATAGGCTCGGAAAGGTGAAAAGGCTAAATCGAAATCTTCGGGGTGACTCAACGAAAATTCTTAAAGGCCGGGCTTAACAAAAGACTGCCCGAGATCTAAAATTAACACACGCGGGATAATTCATGGAACCCGTGCTGAGCGCGGGAAATAGCGTGGAAGAAAATCACCAATCAGTACTAGTTTCCAGTTTACCTTTGACTGGTTGAGTGTTTTGGCGCGAGTATTTTAAACCAATCGCCGTACGTTTATGTCGTTATGTGAAATAAAAGGATTCACGACATTTGTTCCCGGCGACACTTCACCGAAAACTGTTCTATCAAGCTAACAATTGGAAACTTATCAACTCACCTTTTGCCATCTCTACTTAACGAAATCAATCCCGGCTTGCCTCCTGTTTTTTCATCTCGATATAGCTTTTCTGCTTTAAACCTTCACCATATTCTTTGCTATGATCTAAGGCTGTGTGAATAGTGAAATAACGCTGTTATAAAATAGTTTTTTTTAGTATATACCACACAAGTGAATAGTGCTCTCCGCGAGTGCTTACTCGGAGCACTACTCACTTCCGAGTCGCCGGCGCGTGAGTTTTAAAATGCGAGAAATTTTTGGTTAAAACTGCACAGGACGGAAGATTCGTGATCTTTAAATGACAGAGGAAAAAGGCCTTCGTATGCAATGACATGTGCAATTGGTAATACATTTCACATCAGTCAAACACTTTCGCTGCCATCTTAGTTTACGCGCAAAGCCTCCAGCCCTATATGCCATTAATTAACCTCAAAAAGGAAAGATCATTTGAGAAATGCTAGCATATACAGATTAATGCACTACATCATCGTATCACGACAACCCACATAACACCAATAGGGAGTTTTAGCAAAGACGACGGGTACGGCTACGGCAACGCCACAAAGCAAGAATATTATTGGTTGAAAAAGGAAAAATGCTCGTGCTGCACGTGCAACACGAATTTCCGTACATTTCTTTGCCGTACTCCACAAAACAACAACGTGAAATCACCAAATTTGAGGTTTTGACGACAACGTGAGCATATAACAATGAAAAGGTCATTTTCAGTTTTGACTTTAAAACCGTTCGTACCCATCCAGTTACAGGATAGTTCGCCTGTATTCTACAATGTGAACAAGACGGACTAATCGCGAAATACTTGCGATATCGCTAAGTTATATTTTGGACTAACGTTTTCGTTTTTGTTGCCGTTGTCGTTGCTTAAAGTTCCATATTGTTTCGTCTTTGCTAAAACTCCCTAATGAGGCTACGACTACGAAAATGTGAGTGAATCTGGCTGCACGTGCAGCATGCATTTTAGCTCATATTTGTGCGATTCTCCGCTATGTGTGTCGATACGGCGACTACCAGGATAAGTACTTTACGAAGATCAAATATTGAAACCTGGGGACGTAACCCAAGAACCGTTACAACAAATTCAATAAAAGCTGAGTGTTCTGCACAAAAAAAAAACGTACATTCACACAATACAACTTAATAGGAATACTAGCAAAACTACATATATAATAACTACAGTACGAAGTCGGACTTGAATGAAAGACAATCATGAAAGGCACTCAATAGGGCCGTTTATACGAGAGAAAATAAGCCGTGGCTTACTCCGGCCGCGGCTTACATAAGGCGCGAACACCCCGTAAAAATGGTACAAAATCTACGTTCACAGCTTTCTCAAGCTGCGGCTTATCCTGGCCTGGGAGTTTACTCTCGTATAAATAGTTCCTTTCGCGTATTATGTACGCCGCGACCAGAGTAAGCGGCGGCTTATTTTCTCTCGTATATATAAACGGCCCTATTGTGGCTTAAAGTATCTTAATCAGTGATTTCAACAGAAACATATGAGGCATGCAAGGATACAAATATTAAAAAAAAATTCTAAACGATTACTCATCACAGGACTAATTCAGATGGGAGTTGAAAAAAACAACAAAGAAAAGGAACTTACATATCTGTCCCACACAGTAAAGGCTACGTAGTGCTATGATGAACTTTCCTCTCTTAAAAACCTTTCTTGACTTTACTCAATAAGGGCCAACGTGGAATTGAACGAACTTAGTACAGAAGCCACAACAGTCTTTGTACTTGCTTAAGGTCAGCCAAGGGTGTGACCAGTAAGTTGAGCCGCTACGAGTCTAACGGTTGCAAACGCCAAAGAAACAATATGGAACTTGAGCAACGAGAACGACACAAATTTGCATATTTAGTAGGCAAAAACAATAGCTTTAAACAGTACACGTGCGTTTTTCACTTTTGTCCATTTCTTTGCTGTCGCCTGCAAAACAACAACGTGAAATAGCCAAATTTGAGGTTTATGAAGGACATCAGTCATTGAACACAAACTTTTATTTTCTCCCCTAAATTAAGGCGCTCTTCCGACAAGTGTTGTCGGAACTACAACACCCTTGTCATATTAAAAAAGCTGAAATAGTCACGAAATGATTACAATAACGCGAATTTATATTTTGAGCTGACGTTCTCATTGCCCGAGGGCGGGGCGGGGGGTTAAAAAGCGGTTTTGGTACCTCTTAGGGTGTTCAGCCTCAAAAGGTCCACAGCGGGAGCATTAGCGGTACCTTTTAGGGTATTGAGCCGAGAAAATTAACCAGGCTTTAGCAATTAACTAATTTTTAATTTTGTCTAATTAAAACCCATCATTTGGTACCTCATGCCACGCCCACAAAACAGGATATTGTTACCCACCGACCACCCGCCGTCCTTTT
>BLFP01003891.1:165392-167892 GCA_014634505.1 Montipora efflorescens
AGGCATCCAATTTGATTTGACATGAAAAGGATGTGGTTCTTTGTCTTGTCCGTGAAATATGTATTGGAGGCGCATTCTTCTCGCGAATTGTTCAAAATCCCGCAAGAGTTGTCGCCTGATTGTGGTTTTGTTAGTCACGGGCGTTGGGATAAATTTGAGGCCCCTTGATAGTACGTTGACCTGGTCGTCAGATAGCTGATGGGTTGAAAGGTTTCTAAGGATTTCCTCATTTAATTCCCTTTCTTTGGCTGCCCGCCTTTTTCCAGATGTGTTTCTTCGGTTTTTGCGCCGTTTGTTTTTAGAAACACCCTTGCTGGTTTTGTGGCCAGCTTTCGTAGAGTCAGAGAACACTGACATTGTTATACTGTTTATCCTGTTTATTTGCAGAGTTCTTAAGTACATGTGAAAAATGAAAATCGGATAAGTTTAATTAATGCTTCTTCGAAGACGCACTAAAATAGATTCTTCGTCTAGACGCATAATGCGTCTTGTGGCCGTCTTTATACTAGACGAATTTAACAGACGCAGAAAAAATGTTTGCCTAAGTTCGTCCAAGACGAATTATGCGTCTCTAGTATAAAAACGGCCAATGTCGGTGTGTGTTTTTACTTTTCGTGTATAGGTCTGTATTTATGCTTCCGTCACCGTAGTTAGTGAGATGTTAACGTCAAAGAAACGAACTTTGGTGGGACAGTGTGAGCTGGTGAATTTATGGTTGGGTGAATGCCGTT
The DNA here is from genome assembly GCA_014634505.1 of Montipora efflorescens. Lineage (NCBI taxonomy): Eukaryota > Metazoa > Cnidaria > Anthozoa > Scleractinia > Acroporidae > Montipora > Montipora efflorescens. Next base: position 166,124 of record BLFP01003891.1, read on the forward strand.
GAGATAATCGATAAAAATTTTTATGTTCTCGAGGTTTTCGGTCCAAGCACGACTTTTCAACTCCCCCACTTTCTGCACCCTCCTTCACAATTACCACAAGCACCATTCGACGTGCCCCTTGCCCCTACCCCACCATGGGTAGGGGTGCACTCTTACCACCAAAGTATTATTTAAAACGATTTTTTAAAAAAATTCCTTCATTGCGTTTTGGCTGATGTTTTCAGGTTATGAATGCAGTGGCTACCATGAGGTTTTCCCCTCTCACCCGAGACTGTTTAAAATGTTGTAACCAGTAAGAGCCGGACATGTATAATGAAATCAATAAAAGGAAACACATTTTGATTGTAAAAGTGCTATCTGGTAAAATGCGATCAGATATAACCTCAAAATGTCGATAATCGATTTCTGTAATAAGTATTTTGTCTCGCGTGAGAAGAAGAGGCCTTGCGTGACTTCCGCCGCACTGGCTAAAGGCATCCATGATTGACAAGTGGAAACTGATCTGTTGCCCTAAGAAAAGGGAATTTTCCCTTTATATTAGGGCGACATTTACTTTTGTGGAGTTTATTTCATCCTTTGACATCCGCCATTAAGAGTTTGGAATACAGTTTTTCTTCGCCAACAAACACGTTAGGTAAGTGGAATGATTTCAGTTGAATGATCGTTCTTAAAACGATTGAATTTTCGCGTATCCGTGCGTTGCTTTGATGCTGCTCGAATCTGGACCAGAAGTCAACACACCCATTTGTAGCGTTTCATCAGACGTCATCAACGATCATAAGATGCTCATAGCTCTTTAAACAAGCTGGTTCATTTATTGACCACAGGCTTCTAGCTTTGAATTTTTCATCTTAAGCTTGTATAAATATGTGAAAGGCTGTATATGTATGTTTGTATGTATGTATGATACTAGAGGCTAAATCATGAGTCATGCATCATACATCTATCTTTTGTCTTCTTGTGATGTTGTTTGGCTTCTGCCGGCGAAAGTTTTATCATTTCCGATAACCGTGAGAATTCATTTTAGATGGAAAGTTGATCGAGAATTAAAATCACACATTTGTGAAGAATTTTAATTTAATCGAGTGAAAAGGAACGAAATGTTCCTGCTGAGATCGTTTTATATAGAAGCACCGAACCGTTTATCGTACGGTTTACCGACTGAAATCGTTTTGCCTTTTCATTTTTAAAAGAATCATTGAGCTCAAATTGATGAACTATTTAACTACCAAGGCAGCAATAACTTAGAAAGTCTACATACATCAATGATCAATTTAGTCATTTTAGAGGTTCATTTCAGTAACCCCTTCTCCATAGACTACCACGATCGATCACTAAAATGCCGGGATATTAATCAACTCATCACTAAATAGGACTTCCTTGCCCTAGTAAAGCGAGTCTTGTTTTTCATTTATGAACCAGACATTCAGTTTAACGCCACCTAATCCCCATTCCTTTCGTTCCTATTATTTTCGTAAAACGTGTTGGATGATACCAAAGGTTAAAAATCTCTTGTTACGTTATGGCAAGTAAAAACTGATTCGCTGAAAATAGCGCAACGAAGCCAATCAAAATAGGCTGGTGCAGTCTGATAAAATGCGATTAAGTTACTGCCTTAAAATGCCAATAATTAATTGCGTTCGAAGAACGCTTCCTAATTTCGAGGGTCTCCTGTGAACGCTAGCGAAAGCTCTGAGGTTTTTTTGGGCTCTTCTATCGGGCGGGCAGTTATGACGTCACATTCTCGTTGCGTAAAGGATTCTGCCTCG
>BLFP01003891.1:170392-185711 GCA_014634505.1 Montipora efflorescens
TTCATATTTTGATACTTGAGTACTCATTTGCAAGCTCTCGGAAGTAAATCGTATCTTCTTCTGGTAAAAAATAAATGTTCGGATTCTGCGTGCGCGCGGCGAGAGGGGAACCATTTTCGATTACGGAATTCATTTTAGATTGAAACCATACATTTGTGAATGAACAAAAAGAAGCAAAATGTTCGTCATGACATCATTCGAAGCACCCAACTATGTTTGATTGAGATTACTGACCGCAGTCTCTCTCTCGAGGGTCTCTTGGTGGAAAAAGAATCATGAATTTCAATTGATTTACCATAACCTATTTGACTACCCAGAGATCAATAACTCATAAGGGAATAACAATAAATCAAATGCGGACAGTAAGACTTCTTTCGAAATTATTTTCTACATGCATATATTCAAGTAGCTGCAGGGCTTTCAACGTTTATTATGCATAAAAAATTAAATCCAAACATTGAATATTCACTCGTCATCGAAAATGTTAATTAAACGAAAAGGCATTACAAATGCTTGAATTTGGCTGTCTTTTTTATCACTCCATTGAAAACGATTAAGGCTAATGTAACAGGAACTGATAATTCGTGAAACTCGATGGATTCTTGTAAGACGCATGACACACCCTCATTTCTAAACGGTCCACTGCCGGACAAATTTAACAGCAATTATTGATAGAAAGGAAAAACATTCATCGCCAAATTCGCACTCTGGTTAATACTGTTATAGGAAATCTTATTACAAAAAACATATTTGGACTCAAGGTCTTTATATAAAACTTGTCTACACTTTCTTGTCCTCGACTAAACAATTACATAAATAACCTGCTTATAAAACACTTTCTAACAACGATCACTGTTTGCTTTCCCCAATTGAGTTTGCTTTCATTTTCGATTTTTCAGACCAATTTACGCCCAATTAAATACAAATAGGGTGAATTATTACCATTTTTTTTTCTTTTACCGTCGCAATTGCCAGTTTTGACAGCATTCAATCCTAATCCTGCCGTAGTTGCCATAGAAAATTCTAAAGCCGACGGGGCTTTTGGTTCATTGTTTAGCGCAGAGTAATTTCGCCAGAAAAACAAACATTAAAGAAATTCAGCAAGGCGTCGCGTCTTACTGAGGAAATAATTTAATGTAGCTAAACTTTATCCTTGTTCTATAATTCGTACACGTTTTGTTGCTGTCAAAATCAAATGAAACTGATTAAATCAGGTCACGTACGAATTTGCGAAAAAAAAGTTGCCTTACAAACTTTTAAAACCATTTTTTTGTGCAGAATACATGCACATTTCTAATTCACAAAAAGAGTGTAAATTTCTCCGTTTCTCAGCAGGTGTGTCATGACAAGTTCTTGGTTTTCTTTTTGCTGTGAGTCTTTTTCACTAACCGAGGAAGAGACCATCAACAATATCCGTCAAAAGTTAACATCGCCAGAATTTGAATCGACATGCGCAGTGAGAGGGGACAATTAGAAAATACCAATGCAATTCTCATTACAGAGAAATGACCGAGAAAAGATCGAAAATCGAAAAAAAATGGTTCTAGAAGCATTAGAGTTCGCCTACTTCGCATCAATTTCATTAGTATTTTTGTTAAACTAAATGAATCTGCATTTATATATTCGTTTCGGTTTTAAGGTAAATAGATTTGTAAATTGACTGTAAAGGATTTCTATGACCGTCGGCGACAAAATTCCTAAACAAAGCCCAGATAAAGTGTTCCAGTTCGCGTTTAAGTTCTTCGGGTACAACCACTTTGCATCGGTTCTGAGAGTTAAAGATGCTTACTTTCAGGTCCAGCTACATTTGCACTTCCCGATTGAAATTTTTTTCGGTTTTTAACTTCACAAACAGCAAAAATTTCAGTACGGACTCCACAGCGAAATTTCCTGATATTCGCTTTTCAATATGTCCGCGAAAAATCGTCCAAATTTTAAACAAAACCTCTCGTTCGAGAGATAATTTCTTGCGTTTGGAACACATTTCTGAATAATTGATAGTGTTCCTTTTTGACTGTAAATACGGTCATGTTTGTGTATCGTGACCATGAGCTCGTACTCGGCCGGATCTGACAGCGGCTTAAACCATTAAAGAAACATCGTCATATAATTATCACGAAAAATTTGGTTCGAAGTTTCTCTTCAAAAGCGATTCTATTTCCTTGTTTTCACAAAGGCTTTCCCGGGACCTAGGCTTAGGGTTTTCATTGACTAGTGCATTACAAGGATACTAAGATAAACTGTGATCGTAAAGCTAAGATATTCAGTATGAATAAAAGCAAGTGAAATAAACACAAATAGATGCACTATAAAAGGCGTGGTACCATAGGCACATGCGGATGATTTCTCAATCAATAAACCGTGAATACAACCAAGCTATAGGTATAAATGCGATTAAGACGCACTATGGGCAGGAGAAAAGGGGGCTCTGCCTGAATCGCGTCAACTCTTTGAAGCCGCCGCAGCCCGAACTTCTGGACTACTCAATCTTGTTTTTTTTTTTCGTCAAACCCGTTGTATCGTGAAAAAACAATATGGCAGCTTAATCTGGCATATTAGGCTTGGAGACTGTATCCTAGCAACATGTAGCGCATACTCAAAAAAGATCTTACTCGATTCATGAAGAGTCTTTCTCGAGAACGCCAAATCGAGCAAGCAAAAGAAAGGCTCTGCCAGCAGGGTGGGGCACATGCGGATGATTTGTCAATAAATCAACCGTGGACGCAACACAGCTCATATATGATATATGATCCAATTCATATATCATTTCACAGCTATAAGTATAAATGTGATTGAAGACGCACTATAAAAGGCGTGGTGCCATAGGCATATGCGGATGATTTGTCAATCAATCAACTGTGGATGCAACTGAACTATAAATATAAATGTGATTAAATACGCACTATAAAAGGCGTGGTGCCATAGGCACATGCGGATGATTTGTCAATCAATCAATCAACTGTGGATGCAACTGAGCTATAAATATAAATGTGATTAAAGACGCACTATAAAAGGCGTGGTACCATAGGCACATGCGGATGATTTGTCAATCAATCAATCAGCTGTGGATGCAACTGAGCTATAAATATAAATGTGATTAAAGACGCACTATAAAAGGCGTGGTGTCATAGGCACATGCGGATGATTTGTCAATCAATCAATCAACTGTGGATGCAACTGAACTATAAATATAAATGTGATTAAATACGCACTATAAAAGGCGTGGTGCCATAGGCACATGCGGATGATTTGTCATTCAATCAATCAACTGTGGATGCAACTGAGCTATAAATATAAATGTGATTAAAGACGCACTATAAAAGGCGTGGTACCATAGGCACATGCGGATGATTTGTCAATCAATCAATCAATCAGCTGTGGATGCAACTGAGCTATAAATATAAATGTGATTAAATACGCACTATAAAAGGCGTGGTGCCATAGGCACATGCGGATGATTTGTCAATAAATCAACCGTGGACGCAACACAGCTCATATATGATATATGATCCAATTCATTTATCATTTCACAGCTATAAATTTAAATGTGATTGAAGACGCACTATAAAAAACGTGGTGCCATATTCACATGCGGATGATTTGTCAATCAATCATCTGTGGATGCAACTGAGCTATAAGTACAAATGTGATTAAATACGCACTATAAAAGGTGTGGTGTCATAGGCACATGGGGATGATTTGTCAATCAATCATCTGTGGATGCAACTGAGCTATAAATATATGAATATGAATGTGAATATGAATCAAATATGAATCAAAATGACTCACCTCTGGTGTATTCTTGTGCCTTTTGGAGTTTATTTTACAGTTTCGTCTTAGAACATTGAAAACACGGACTTCCCGAAACTGTAAAATAAACTCCAAAAGGCACAAGAATACACCAGAGGTGAGTCATTTTGATTCATTTTATTGAAAGAACGTTAAATTGAGCATTTTTTTAGGCTTCATAATCGACTGTATTTTATTTCCCATACAAAGTCTTCTAACGTGTTTAAATTCTAAACGGCTGTCTGTAGTGACGCGAGCTTGGGCTGCCTATGGCGTGACAAGTAACTGCAAAACGACAAAACTAAAACAAACAATCAAGATATTTTCGAATAATTCTGCCAAACACACTACGTTCCTTTTAACTCAAGATAGTTCAAACGTTTTAAGTGTCATTCAATTTTTTTACTGAAAAATTTATGGGTTTCTGGCAAACTAGTTTTTGTAACCGACATATGGAGGAAATACTCATGAAAATTCAGTTAAAGTTTGCTACGCTGTTGTAAATTTTAAAATAAACATTGATAAGGCGTGGCGAGTGATCATGCGCAAAAAAAACCCCAGATAGATTAGACTTCAAAAGTCGAAACTGGACTGACTCATCCATTTCTTTGGATGAGCGGCAATTCAAAGAAAGTTGAGGCGGGTGGCTGAGTCCCTTCCTCTTCCCGACTTAGGGAGATCGAAGGGCCTCTGCTCGCAGGGCAATTACTTTTCGTATTAAGCACATATCAATTTAGTATATGTTATCTGTTCAAAGGCGATTTCATTTTCATGTTTTCACAAAAGCTTTCCCAGGACCGAGGCTCATGGTTTTCATTGACTAGTGCATTACTTTAGGATACTAAGATAAACTATGATCGTGAAGCTAAGACATTCAGTGTGAATAATGAGTTAAATGAACACAAAGAGAGACACAGTAAAAGGCGTGGTGCCATAGGCACATGTGGATGAATTGTCAATCAATCAACTGTGGATGCAACTGAGCTATAAGTATAAATGTGATCAAAGACGCAATCTAAAAAGGCGTGGTGTCATAGGCACATCTGGATGAATTGTCAATCAATCAACTATAAATGCAACCAAGCTATAATTATAAATGTGATCAAAGACGCAGTCTAAAAAGGCCTGGTGTCATAGGCACATGCGGATGAATTGTCAATCAATCAACTGCGGACGCAACACAGCTATAAGTATAAATGTGATCAAAGACGCAGTCTAAAAAGGCGTGGTGCGTCAGGTGCTGGCGGATCAACCGTGCTCGCATACAGAGCTCTGTGATAATTTATACAATGAAAAGGTCCCTAAGAGATGTCGGATGAGATGTCATCTGTCGTTATTTTTTGTAATCCCCTGCCCCTTCTTATCGCTCTGAAATCATCTTTTAGGGGTTCCGTCTGTTTCTTGGTCGCCATTTTGGTGCTTAAATGAATTCGAACAGAGGCAGAGCATGGAGCGACCCCTTTTATAGAGTGTCTTTGTGTTTAAACATCATCGACATTTCAGAGAGCGAATCGTAAAGTAAAACTATAACAATCCGGGGATATTTAGCATGGTGGACATGCATTCAGAAAAATGGTTGTCTTTAAACGGCCGCTGACAACAATCATATTTCCTCAAGGACTTCGTGAAAAAGGCTTTACGCAGCTCTTTAATTCGCCACTTTTTTGCCAATCGCCAAACCAGCAATTAGAAACGAAGCAAAGTGCCAAATGTTTGTGATCATGGTGCCCTAACACTTTTCAAATTAAGCGGAAATCTTTTTTTTTTTTTTTAATATTTCCACGGTGACTGGCTTTGAAAGAGTTGTAAGATAACTTTTAATGTTTTGGTTATTTTTAGCTTTTGTACTATTATCCAAGAAACTTTTAACAATATATCAAAGAGATTTCATACAGTAAATTAACTTTCCAAATTCATTTTCGACAAGGACTGATCATGGCACCTTGTCTGGAATACAATGAGGAACAACTCAATTACTTCAGGATCTGCTTCATCACCACAGATGTAATAACTGAGGGTCTGCGGACAATCTTTAAACAAGAATGGGACAGTCGCTTCAGGGCAGCACTGGGAGAATGGAGAGACCAGCCTAAGAATGGACTAGACTTCGAAAACCAGGAGTCGCCACCATCCCGAAAAAGAAATGCGAAGCTTTTAACAACCATGGTTAATGGCAACAGAGCAGAGTGGGATTGTACCATGCTCTTTTACGGTATCCTTTACTCCGATTGTATCGGGAGTTCCCTCAACCGTCTTATCCGTTCAAGTTTGGATGATTTAAGAAATTTTCGAAATCAAGATTTCGCTCGCCTGCCACAGGGCAGTCTCACGAAGCTAGAGTTTCAAAAGGCTGTAAAAAAAGTATTGGTTGCCTTTCAAACACTTGGCCTCTCCGACGTAAAGATTAAGGAAGTTACAAACCAAACGAGTTTTCCGAAAAGCGAGTTGAAGAAAGTACTCCAACAAGTTAATGATTTGAAAGATGAACTTAAAGAGAAAGAAAGGGAACTCAAAGAAAAAGCTGACAATCTTCAAGAAATAGAAAAGCGTCGAAAGGTCCTAGAAGAGCAGTTACAGCGTGAATCTGCTTCGTTTCTCGTTCTTCCTCCCAAGCCATCTCATCACGTTGCCAGACGAGATCGCGAGGTGTTGGAAATAGATCAAGTTAATGATTTGAAAGATGAACTTAAAGAGAAAGAAAGGGAACTCAAAGAAAAAGCTGACAATCTTCAAGAAACAGAAAAGCGTCGAAAGGTCCTAGAAGAGCAGTTACAGCGTGAATCTGCTTCGTTTCTCGTTCTTCCTCCCAAGCCATCGCACCACGTTGCCAGACGAGATCGTGAGGTGTTGGACATACATCAGAAGCTAAAGCGACTAAAGGAAGTCAACGAGAACTGTCTAAGTTACCTGTATATCTCAGGAAACCCGGGAAGCGGCAAATCTCAGTTAGCTGCTCTCCTCGCGGAGAAGTGGTTTGACGAAGAAGCAAGCGACGCAAGCACAAAGACATTTGTAATGACTCTAGATGCGCAGAACCTCGATTCTTTCTTAGAATCATACTACTCTTTTGCTCGATATTTAAGGTGTCCGGAAGATGCCTTATCGGACATTTTGAAGGATAAAGATATGGACTCAAAGGAGAAAATCGCAAACATTAAGTCCTTAATTAGCACCAAAGTGGAGCTTTACTCTTCTTGGCTGTTGATAGTGGACAATGTTGTGAGATTGAATGAAATAAGTCATCATTTGCCACAAACGGGGAGCTCGAGCTGGTGTAAAGGTCAGGTGTTAATAACCTCTCAAGACACAGCTGCTATACCTTCAGAGACGTGGTCCATTAATCACATATCAGTGAGCAAGGGTATGCAGCTATCTGACGCTCTTTTTTTATTAGCTTCTCTCTCGGGCATCGCTGACGATGACACCGCAAAAGAAGTTGTTCAGGCATTAGATTATCAACCTCTCGCTTTGGCAAGCGCAGCGACATTTGTGCGACTTGTGCGAGAAAAAAAGACATCCTCCTTCAGCTGGAAAGAGTATCTCCAGAAGCTTTCTGAGGGGCAGCATGCTAAAACTGAGTCCTTTCTTGCCGACCGCAATCCAAGCTATCCAAACTCCATGACCAAGGTGATTTTATTGGCCGTGGACAGGGTGATGTCAACTGACAAAGTTTTAAATCACGCTTTCAATTTCATTTCTCTCTGTGCTCACCAACCATTAAACCTCGAACTTTTGATCAACTACGTTATGAATATGGAGAAGGAAAAGGATGGTAGCGAAGTTGCTGATGCAGATATTATTGGTTTGAGGATTCAAGAAAGCTCACTGATCTTAATTGAAAAAGAGGAAAGCAGCGTCTTCGTTCGTGTTCATCAGGTTGTGCGAGATGCTATCCAAAAGAAAATTGCTAAAAAATATTTGCAAATTGTACATTTCGAAGTTCTTCATGGGGTTATTACGTCATTTTATCAGTTTGCAGTTGATAAAGGACTAGATGATAAAGACTCTGTCGCTAAAAGCTTTCACTTAGTACCACATTTAAAATGCCTGATAACCGAAATTGAAAAACACATATCTGAGGTTAAGAAAAGTAATAAAATAACGGTGAAATATCTCCCACATTATTTTCTTACGTTAGGCCAAATTTGCCGTTTTCATTGTGAGTTTAATATAGCCAAAACCTTCGGTAGCGTGGCTCTCAATATTATTTATCGTGATGATGTTTTTGAAGGATATTCCACTCAAGCCAATAATGAGTTGGGTGACATGGGACAAGCTGAAGTGTATTATGAGCGTCATCTTGGTATCTGCGGTAAAAACCCTGGTTCTCAGAGTGTCGATGTTGCAAACTGTTTGAACTTTTTGGGTTCTGTACTTCATCAGCAAGGTGACTTCGAACAAGCGAAGGAACACTTTAAGTTGGCCGTTGCCATTTACCAAGAAAGGCTTGGTTCTCAGCATATCAATGTCGCATTGACTTTTAAGCGTTTGGGTGATGTACTTCGTGACCAGGGTGAGCTGGGTCAAGCAAAAGAGTATCATGAGCGGGCTCTTGCTATTTACCAAGAAAGACTTGGTTCTCAGCATGTCAATGTCGCATGGACGTTTAACAGTTTGGGTTCTGTACTTCATCAGCAAGGTTACTTGGAACAAGCAAAGGAACACTTTAAGTTGGCCGTTGCTATTTACCAAGAAAGGCTTGGTTCTCAGCCTGTCAATGTCGCATCGACTTTTAACAGTTTGGGTGATGTACTTCGTGACCAAGGTGACCTGGAGCAAGCAAAAGAGTTTCATGAGCGGGCTCTTGCTATTTACCAAGAAAGGCTTGGTTCTCAGCATGTCAATGTCGCATTGACTTTTAACAGTTTGGGTGATGTACTTCGTGAGCAAGGTGAGCTGGGTGAAGCAAAAGAGTTTCATGAGCGGGCTCTTGCTATTTACCAAGAAAGGCTTGGTTCTCAGCATGTCAATGTCGCATGGACTTTTAACAGTTTGGGTGATGTACTTCGTGAGCAAGGTGAGTTGGGTGAAGCAAAAGAGTATCATGAGCGGGCTCGTGCTATCTACCAAGAGAGGCTTGGTTCTCAGCATGTCAATGTCGCATGGACTTTTAGCGGTTTGGGTGATGTACTTCGTGACCAAGGTGACCTGGAGCACGCAAAAGAGTTTCATGAGCGGGCTCTTGCTATTTACCAAGAAAGGCTTGGTTCTCAGCATGTCAATGTCGCATCGACTTTTAACAGTTTGGGTGATGTACTTCGTGACCAAGGTGAGCTGGGTCAAGCAAAAGAGTATCATGAACAGGCTCTTGCTATTTACCAAGAAAGGCTTGGTTCTCAGCATGTCGATGTCGCATCGACGTTTAACAGTTTGGGTGATGTACTTCGTGACCAAGGTGAGCTGGGTCAAGCAAAGGAGTATCATGAACGGGCTCTTGCTATTTACCAAGAAAGGCTTGGTTCTCAGCATGTCGATGTCGCATCGACTTTTAACAGTTTGGGTGATGTACTTCGTGAGCAAGGTGAGCTGGGTGAAGCAAAAGAGTATCATGAGCAGGCTCTTGCTATTTACCAAGAAAGGCTTGGTTCTCAGCATGTCAATGTCGCATGGACTTTTAACAGTTTGGGTGATGTACTTCGTGACCAAGGTGACCTGGAGCAAGCAAAAGAGTTTCATGAGCGGGCTCTTGCTATTTACATAGAAAGGCTTGGTTCTCAGCATCTCAATGTCGCATCGACTTTTAACAGTTTGGGTGATGTACTTCGTGACCAAGGTGACCTGGAGCAAGCAAAAGAGTTTCATCACCGGGCTCTTGCTATTTACATAGAAAGGCTTGGTTCTCAGGATCTCAATGTCGCATCGACTTTTAACAGTTTGGGTGATGTACTTCGTGACCAAGGTGACCTGAAGCAAGCAAAAGAGTTTCATGAGCGGGCTCTTGCTATTTACATAGAAAGGCTTGGTTCTCAGCATGTCAATGTCGCATCGACTTTTAACAGTTTGGGTGATGTACTTCGTGACCAAGGTGACCTGAAGCAAGCAAAAGAGTTTCATGAGCGGGCTCTTGCTATTTACATAGAAAGGCTTGGTTCTCAGCATCTTAATGTCGCATCGACTTTTAACAGTTTGGGTGATGTACTTCGTGACCAAGGTGACCTGAAGCAAGCAAAAGAGTCTCATGAGCGGGCTCTTGCTATTTACATAGAAAGGCTTGGTTCTAAGCATGTCAATGTCGCATCGACTTTTAACAGTTATGGTGATGTACTTCGTGACCAAGGTGACCTGGAGCAAGCAAAAGAGTATCATGAGCGGGCTCTTGCTATTTACATAGAAAGGTTTGGTTCTCAGCATGTCAATGTCGCATCGACTTTTAACAGTTTGGGTGATGTACTTCGTGACCAAGGTGAGCTGGGTCAAGCAAAAGAGTATCATGAACAGGCTCTTGCTATTTACCAAAAAAGGTTTGGTTCTCAGCATGTCGATGTCGGAAACACTTTTAACAGTTTGGGTCATGTACCTCGTGACCGAGGTGAGCTTGGTCAAGCAAAAGGCTCACCTGAGGATGAAACTGAATACCAGAGTTCCTTTCGTGACATGGATGAGGATAGCATTGTTATATTTAGGTAAAGACGGTCTTTGCAATTTGGAATTACCGTTTACTATTGATATTGTCAGTCAACCCATTGAAAATATACTCGCAATTTTGTTTAAATATCGTCCCATCGATCAACATCTCATGATGACATCGCTATGTTTGAGGAATATGGTCGACAGCTTTCGAAACTGCAGCATCAGTGAGCAAAAATTTGGCTAAGTTTGAAAAATTGCAAAATTTGGCGAACACTCTCGGGAATGCTCGGAAAAACCCGAGTACTCCATTGCAGGGAACCTACGACCACTGAGCTATAGGAGTCTTCTATTTCATAGTGGTAGAGCCTCCAAAGTAGTAATCGTAAGTTCGTACGTTTGGCTCCTGCAAAGGAGTACTATGGTTTTTTTTCCGAGTATCCCCGGGTCATCATTGATAAATAAATCTGTTAACTCTAGTCTTTTTCTTAAAAAGGCAAAAAGGCATGACAATGCATAGTTAATATATGGACTAGATGGTTATGAAAATTGACAATTTTCTGTGTTGCTTGGTTTCTTTTTCGCTAATTTGGCCATCATCCATGGCATTTTGTCAATTAATATTAAGGAGATGGACAATTTTAAGGTTGACTAACGAGTTACAGGTTCGCTACCTATGGGTGGATACGTGTGGGCATAGTTGGCCAAATCTTTTGTTTGCTATTTTCAGTGGAAACGTTGTCAAAGAGGGGACACGGTGGGACTGCAAGCAGGTTGCCGTACAGGTAATATTTCCTCCAGGTGCAGTGTCTGAAGACAGAACATTGACTCTTCTTAGACGGAATCCTCGTGCCTGTTGCCCGCCTCTCCTTCACCAGGAGGCCATTGTCAGCGACGTCATTGAGCTGTCAGCAATGGACAGTCTGGAGATTCTACACTTCAATAAAGCTGTCACAATAGTTATTCCACACTGTGCTTCAAGTCTTAAGGGTTATGAAGTGGTGGTTAAAACTTTGATCAACAGTGAAACCAACGATTGGGCTGATATTATTGAAACGGAGGACTTGCGGATACCGGATGGTGAGAATATCTTTGTTCGTTGAAGTAAATTTACATGTTCGAAGTGCCGGTTGTAGACGAAAGGGATAAGTGATCCTCGCACTTATCTGGACAATTTTAGTAATTGTCTCTTATAGAAGCCCGAAAAATTTAGGCAGCTTCAACAGGATTCGACCCAATGACCTCTGCAACTCAATGCCGGTGCATTACTGGGAGCTGGTCAATTTGTAGTGCCCATGTTTTCCCGTGAAAGCACTCAATCGATTAAATAAATGTGTATTGTTCGGGTTAGAGCGGTTTTCAATTGAGTGTCGAAAGTAATTAGCGAATTACTTTGGTTTTGCATCTACTTAACTCAGTGATTGGTTCAAAGTTTTCGCGCCACTTTTTCAACCAATCAGAAGTGAAACCAAAACCAATTGTTGCTCGCGCGTGCACATTTTCCCGCCTTTTGTGTCGGCTACGTGTAATTACTTCGAGTTTTGATTGGTTTACTGGATTGTCTCCGTCCTTTTTGATTGGTTAAAGTAATTACTATGGTTTTGGTTTTACGACACTCATTTGAAAACCGCTCTATAGATGAAAGGGAGCAGTGATGCTCGCACTTATCTGGACAATTTAAGTATTGTCTGTTATAGACACCTGAAATCTTTAGGTGGCTTATACGAGATTCATCATTCTATTTTTTTGGAGGGGTCATCAAAGCAAAGTGGGTAACCCACTTTGCTTTACCTGATCCAAGTAACAGCTGACGGCCGATGCTACTCTTGGTTAAAAAGGACACTTTGTTTTACTTTCACAGTATAAATCCTACTTGGAACTTCCTCAACCTAAAATGTAGCGTGTTTCGTAAAACAGGTTTATTTTTCAGGCATTCCTTTCATTACTTCTCAAGTACTGTAGTGTTTATAACTACGATCATCTATCACCTTAACTTGATTCTCTCCGCAGTTCAAAGATGTGGCTTTCATATCGGCTCCACTACGCAGTACAACATGAGTAGAAAAACCATTAGGTTGATTTTGGCTGTTTCGGCCGAGCACCGCAGATATAACAATACGCTCTACAACAACGTCTATTACATTTAAACCTGTGGTGGATAAACTGGAACAGAGCTGAGCGACAGTTTACACAGAATACTGTCAGAACAGAGGCCAGAAAAAACCTGCCGTAAAAAACCCCAAAAGGGAAAAAAACCCGGCAGGAAATCTGGGTAGGATCTATGGCTCAAGTTATGAAAAAACCATCCTGCGAACGCTACACGGCTGGAAAGGTCTCTGGCCTTATGTACTAAACATGTATTCCAACATAGCACGGAGAATTTGAAATAATTATTCGAGATGAAAACTAGCTAAGACCCTAGCGAAACTTGAACTGTCACTAATATATCAAATATATACTAGAAAAATAACGTAAGCTAGAGGAGGTGTCGGCCCAGAATGCTTTCCCACGTGATAAGCATCCCTTTTATAGCACTACATACTACCCATACTGCACTTCAACTTAACCTGCCTGAGTCTCCACTGCTCCCGTGCCGCAGAAATATTTCATTTCCGTCTAATTCGTATCCACTCAAACACCGGAAATTCCATATATGTTGGCTCTCATCACATCTGGAGACCTCTAGGGGTTCATTACGAACTCCCAGCTCGCTCTATACATGTTGCTCAATTGCCAGGTAGTTTAACCAAGTATGCACACTATGGCTCAGTGCACCATTCTCCATTCTCCGTGGTGACCACATTAGCCATTAACTCAAACCTTTTTTCAGATATTAAGGAAGACCTCGCAGACTCTGCTGATGTTCCAGGCTTCCTCTTTCCTGTTGCTATCAGTAAGATAACGCAACCTTCAACATTCGCAGTGGTCTGTCGTCTAAGGTCGTATAGACATACTATCACAAGTCAGGAAAGCGAACTAGTGTGGCCTGAGTTTCCACTTGGGAGAATATCTTTTCCGCAAAATGTCGTTCGACAAGATGAATCATTTGAAGTCATTGTCAAGGTTAGCCTATCATATTTGCCAATTGCCCATGTTTAAAGGGACTATATCATCTAACGAGCATGCTCTAGTTGGTCAGAAAGAATTTGAAATGTCCACAAGATTTTTTCCAATTTTCATTTGATTGAATCACGGTCATCTTTCATCTTTCATCTTGAGTTCGAAACACACAGCCACGTGAAGCTTTTCTCTGTCCAGCGAGAACGTGTGATCGGCTCGACGTTAAGAATTTCTGAAAAGCAAACTATGTGTGTTTGTGACGAGCCCTGTGCATGTTACTGAGCATGTGCCCCAGCTGACTTATTCCCTTTAAATCGAAATTTCTTATTCTAGCGGAAAAGAAATCCATTCCCGGAGGATCAATTAGGGTACACATACATGGGCGCCATTTTTTGAAAGGAGCTCAGATATGCTCGTTGTGATGTCATTTGAATCACCTAAAAGTACCGTCAATCGTTAGTCATATTATATGTTCAGAAATACAAGTAATTATATGCATGTTGATTTCAAAAAGCGTGACGTTGAGTCCCTTTGCTCTTCTCGTCAACTTTAACGTCACGCGTTTGTAGGAATACAGACAAATTGCAAAGGGTTCCCTAGACTCCGTAAAGAGAAACAGCTGCATTTACCCCAGCCGAAAAAATAACATTAACCCTGTATAGACACTTCATTTATTGTTGGAAATAGGTGGCAAATGCTTAGATTTAAAGGGAAACTTCATGCTGGATGTCAAAATTGGGCGTGCATCCAATGACTTCACACAAGTTTAGGTTTCACGAGTAACCATCGTTTTAATGCTACAGAACTGTTTCGTATGGTACAAGTACCACACTCATCAGGCAACTTTAATGACTGAACTGTTGAAATTGGAAAGCTGGCAGTTAAATACGGAAATTTGAATGGTTGCTATAGTAAATGCGTTACATTTAAGGAGCTGCTAGGTAACAATACATGATATAAGGGGATTATTAATCTCGACCCAGATCTCACTCTGTCACGGGAAATGTGAGATCCGGTAAAGTTAGACAGTACACCATTTTTCATTGGCTACTAAAAAAAGGTTGCGACGATGCAATCTACGCTCCGATTGGCTTATTTCGCGGGGCACTTAATGAAGGTTTCGTTTTCGCAAGCTCATGTGCTGTTTTGAATAAATGTCAGTTGTGCGGAGGAAAGTTTTGTTTTTTCCGACGCCAGAAAAGCTTTACAGTTGAGGAAAATCATCTTAAAAATTTGCGACGTTTGTGGAAATGGTACCGACGAAAGCCCCACGTACCCTGCCACTTTAATAAAGTTCTGCGTAGCTTGCTACGCGGTACGCAGAAACTAATAAATTCAAGTTGAAGTATGTAATTCATTCAAAACAGTGTTTCTCGTTCTTAAAGCGTGACTGGCGAATTAAGTAGTGATCAATTGTGAATTTTACGGTTACATTAACTACATTTTTCACTAGATCGTGTCAAGAAAATAGCACTCATTGCAGTGATTAGATCTAAGCACTCTTTAACATTTTCGCTTTCAATTTACGGTTTGGCTAACTACACTTTTCACAAGATTGCGTGAAGAAAATAGCACTCGTTTACTGATTAAGCCGAAGCGTTAGTTTCAGTGATTAGGCCTAAACCCTCTTTAACATTTTAGCTTTCAATTTACAGTTTGGCTAACTACACTTTGGACGAGATCGTGTGAAGAAAATAGCACTCGTTTATTGATTAAGCCTAAGCGCTCGTTGCAGTGATTCTGAGTTGCTCCGACAATTAAACAATCTCGACCGTTCAAAAACAATCGCCTGTAGCGCTTCTTTCTGTTTCGGCTTAAGTTTAAGGTTTCCTTGTCCTCTACCCAAAAGAATCTCTTCAAGAATACTCTCGAAATCCGTGTTTATTCCGCAAAATCACCCAAA
>BLFP01003891.1:195692-205177 GCA_014634505.1 Montipora efflorescens
ATTCTAGCAAAAATTGTAAATGTCTTAGTGTCAACTATCGTTTAATTTCCATTTATGCATGTCTTTGTTTTGACCTAACGCCCGTTGTATTTAAATTGCGAATTTTTCCAGTACAGTTTAACCTTGATAATGGGGTCATGTCTGACTCCGAAACGTCGGATAGTGTTGTTACTTTTTATTCTTCCTACGGATTGTCGTGGGAAAAAGGTACTTCGGCGATTTATATTTTTGAAAAGTCTGCCATCGGATAATCGCGGCTTTTAAGCTTGATTATGGTCATGTGGCTGAGTAACAATGGTCTTGGTATTTCAGGGCATTTGATCAGTGTTTTGATGATTGCCTCTGGGTACAAAGTAAGGAAACGAAAACGTACATAGAACCACAGTCGCATATTCACGACCAATTTATGTCATAAAAGACAGCTAACTAGCTGCACAGAGATTTTGATGAGCGTGATAGTGTTGAGGAAAACCCAGTTTGACATTGTAAGGGCAGTCACGCGAGTTTCCCTTAACTTGTGAACATTATTGGACTTTGTTTGTTTTGTTTGATGTCATTGATTAGCTATTTTCTTGATTTTCAAGTGATTTCTCTATTTTGATAGCTCCAAACAGTCGATTTTATTCAAAGGTCAAGTAACTGTACGCCCTAATTTTATTGTAAAATGGCCAATTAATCGTTTCTTGAGTTTATATTCATCTTTTATACCTTCCTTTCGTTTATGTGATAACCCCAAGCATCCTTATTTAAAGAAGCCACCACGACACAAGGGAGTGCCAGTGGAGAGAAAGATGAAGAAGAAAGCAAAACTGCATCGGAACAAGAAAACGAAGAGATAGAAGTAACCTCTGAAGAATCTGCGGAAGACCAAGAGGACGATTTAACTTCTGAGGAGGAAATCGAGATCACATCTGAGGATGAAAATGAACACTCGAGTTCCGTTGGAGAAATGGATGAGAGTAGGATTGTTTTACACAGGTAAAGACGATCTCTAGAATTTGAAATCACGGTTTATCATATGCCATCAAAATAATAAGGCAACCGCGAAGCTACACCGTTTACTTTTGAAGGTGGTCGTCAAGCTAGAAATATGGCAACATTGACCCGCAATTTCGTTAAATGTCGTCCCATCAATCAACATCTCTTGACCACATCGCTAGTTTTGAGGAATAAGGTCGACAGCTATGGAAACTTCAACATTAGCTAGCAAAAGTTGGCCAAGTTTGCATAAGTTGGCGAAAATTCTAGTCTTTTTCTTTGAAAAATGTATGATAATGCATAGTTAGTGTCTGAAAAAGGTTATGGAAACTGGTGAGTGTCTCAGTGTGTTTCATGGGTTTTTTTTTTCGCTGATTTGGCTGCAATCCATGGCATTTTTGCAATTATCGTGATCTTAGTACTGGTGATGGATTTATGTACGGCACATATCGCATAAGGTCTCATGACGGTTTACAATTTTCTGGTTTTACAATTCTCTGAGAACTGGGGGGTCTCCCCTACTCTTCACGAACAGTGGGTTCTGTAACGATCCACGGTGTTGCGGATTAACAGGAAAGGTTGTGAGATGGGGCCTACTGTTTATAGTACTTCTCCAAGAAGACTTCAAAAGTCTAACCATTTGCAGGTGACATCACAAAGGTAGCACTTTCTGATCAGTTATATTTTAGGCCCTGGGCGTTGTTCGGACTTGGTTTTGAACCCGCCAATCTCCCACACAAAAGGCCGACTAACGAGTTAGGTTCTCTTCGTATGGGTTAGTCTCCTTGGGCGGCATGCAACGCTCGCCTCACCAAGGTTCTTTGCGGGGAGCGTTGCGTGACATCCAAAAAAACGGATGCGAAGAAGACTACGTACTAGGTACTAGGTACTAGGTACTAGGTGGGTACGTGGGCATAGTGGGCCAACTTTTTTGTTTGACATTTTTTAGAGGAAACGTTGTCAAAGAAGGGAGACGGTGGGACCTCAAGCAATTTGCCTTACAGGTAATCTTCCCTCGAGACGCAGTGCCTGAAGATAGAATATTGACCCTTCTCAGATGGAATCCTGGTGCTCGTTGCCCGCCTCTCTTTCACCATGAAGCCATCGTTAGCGATGTCATTGAGCTATCAGCAATGGACAGTCCGGGGATTCTACATTTCAATAAAGCTGTCACAATAGTTATTCCTCACTGTGCTTCAAGTCTCAAGGGTTACGAAGTGGTGATTAAGACTTTGATCAATACTGAAACTAATGAGTGGGACGATATTGTTGAAACGGAGGACTTGCGGACACTAGAAGGTGAGAATTTAATTCAATTATTTGCTATTATTTTTTTGGCATTTTAAGAAAGTGGGTTTTGTAACATGACCCAAGTAGCAGCAGAAGGCCGATGCTACTCTTGGCCTAAAACGGACAATGTGTTTTACTTTCACAGTATAAATTTTGCTTAGAACTTCTTCCATGTAAATGTAGCTTGATTGCAGAAAACAAGTTACTTCTACTGCCACTGCCATCACCACTACCGCTGCCACTGCCACTATCACTATCACTACCGCGCACCGGTGGCTCAGTTGGTTGAACACCGGGCTGTCACGCGGGAGGTAGTGAGTTCAACTCCGGCCGGACTAACACTCAGGGTCTTTAAATAACTAAGGAGAATGTGCTGCCTTTGTAATTACATCTGCAAATGGTTAGACTCTCTAGTCTTCTCGGATAAGGACGATAAGCCGGAGGCCCCGTCTCCCAACTCTTTAATGTTAATGTTCATAATCCTGTGGGACGTAAAAGAACCCGCACACTTGTTGTAAAGAGTAGGGTATGTAGTTCCCGGTGTTGTGGTCTGTCTTCTGTGGTGTATCATGGTTGGGAGGGTAAATGCTCGGAGATATTAGCTACACCAAGCTACTCTAAAATTCCGAGGGTAAATAAAGAGATATGATATGATATGATATGATATGATATGATATGATCATTACCACTGCCACTATCGCTGCCGCTGCCACTGCCACTGCCACTGCCACTATCACTACCACTGTCACTGCCACTCGTGCTACCACTACCACTGCTACTATTACTGCCACTCGTGCTACCACTGTCACTGCCACATCCTCTATCACTACCGCCGCCACTATTACTGGCACTCGTGCTACCACTGTCACTGCCAAAACCAATTCAGGTATCCAGTCCTCAGTTGTTCAAAAGGTGGATAACGCTATCCACCGGATAAATTGCTATCCAGCGGATAAAGACTAGCAAAACCAATTGAGTTATCCAGTAGATAGTGATTTATCCAGTGGATAGCACTATCCACCCTGCGAACATCAGGGGCCAGTACTGCTAGCATTGTTCACATTTTGAACAACCCAGGCCAGGTTGAGCAATGTAACTGGAGAGGAAATGTGCTCACTACCGCTCAGTGGAACATGTCTCCATTCTCTGCGGTGACCACAAATCAACAACTAGAATTTTTTTTCCAGACATTAAGGAAGACCACACTGACACTGCTGATGTCTCAGACTTCCTCTTTCCTGTTGCTATCAGTAAGATAACGCAATGTTCAACATTCGTAGTGGTCTGTCGCCTAAGATCGTATAAACATACCATCACAAGTCAGGATAGCGAACTGGTGTGGCCTGAATTTCCACTTGCGAGAATATCTTTTCCGCAAAATGCCGTTCCACAAGATGAATCATTTGAAGTCATTGTCAAGGTTAGCCTGTCACACGTTTCCACTGATCATGTTTCAATCGAAATTTGTTATTCTAGAGGAATCGAAAGTAAAAGTTAAGCCTATCAATGAAAGGAAACTCCAAGCATTATTCAGGTTAATACAATTTGATTGGACTAACTGAGTGCGTTAATAATGGAACTTTAAATTCAAAAATACTCAATTTGGAACACATATTTTAGGTTTTGGTTGTTGAGATTATTTCAATTAAGTCGAGTGTATTTCAACAAAAGATACTTGTAATTACAAGGCACTCGAGCAGGCCATGTTCGCCTTCCCTTCTCTTTCATTTGTATCTCTTGTGAGCGTTTAAACAAAAACAATGTCGAAAAAGCATTCTCCTTTTCATTAAAAGTTGCTGTATAAACATTTCCCATTTTCCCTAGCTTCAAGAAGTTTCCCAAAAATTGTTCAAGAAGAAGCAAATTTTTCCAGGACCGATATTGCGAATATCGAGTCCAAGAGCAGGTGACTTTCTGAAGCCTGTAACCATCCAGCTTCCATTGTCATTGGGAAAACGTTACAGGAGAAGAGACATCGATATGTCAATAGTCCGTGTTCGAGTCCTCTTCAAAGAATCAAGCTCTGAAAAACAAGAGTGGATTGAAATAACGGACAAACTTGAGACACCTCCCACATTTGATGAAGATATCATCACCTTTGAAGTCAGGCACTTCTCAGAGTAAGTTTTAAAGTGAGAGCGTTCTTTTAGAATAATTTTCATTTTGCTTTTGTGCTTGGGCCAGGTTGGGGCCTGTTTCTCGAAAGTCCTGCAAACGTTTCGGACTCGAAAAGCCATTTATACCCTTGTTTTGTAAAGCTGGTCTTTTCACGTGTTTTCAAGATAGCTAAGGGCAAAACGATTGCGAAGTTTAATGACTGAAAACCTCTGCCTTCTATGGATACAGAGGAATTTGTGATACCCGAAAAGGCCCGAAAAGTTGCGGGACTTTAAGAAACTGGGTCCTGGATTTTGTCCTGTCCCTGGTTTTCTAACACGACAAGAATTTCCTCAGGCTTTTGTTCGCCATCTTGGTAAACAAGAGTTTAAGGCGATTCCAGCCAGTTTCATCCGTATCACATGAAGAAACCGGTCTATTTAGATTTATTAAGTCTATTTAAAAATAACTTTATTAAAACATTCGAATTGCAATTCCAAAGGGAATTGAAAAACTCAATGTTACAATTACAAATGTGAAATGACAAAAATTTAAATATGTACATTATTTTATAAAATATTAGTCAATCTTTTCTTGCAGTTCAGTTCAGTCCCATTTCTTTATCGAGCTTGGTATGAAGCTTGTTTGGAATCTTTTAGTTCTACATTTTAGAAGTGGAAGTCTTCTAGGGTTTTTAAGGAAATAGTTTTTGATCGTAGGTCTTGGGCAAAGGCTATATGGTTTACTATCAGGATGGGTTACAATCCTGTAAAATTTCATGCACAGGTGTTCGCGTCTTTCCCATAGTGTAGTCAGGTTCAGGACTTCAAGTGCTTCTTTGTATGACAACTGCGGGATGCACAATACGAAGCGCCCGACGCTGGATGACTTCCAACTGATCTTTCAACTTACATGTCAATGAATGCCAAACGGGGCAAGCGTATTCTATTAAAGGTCTGATAAAATAACAGAAAGCAGATCGTCAATCTTGAGGTTGTACACCACTGGGATCAAGAGTTCTCAGGGCATAGAGTCGTGAACAAATATCATCTATATAAGTCGATCATTTAAGGTCAGAAGACACATTCACTCCAAAGTGTTTAGAAGACGCAACACAGTCTAGTTGACGGCCGTCTACTGTTAGACAATCGTTAGGAATTTGATCATTCTTTGGGAATGAAGTGGAAAATTCCTTAAATTTAATAACGTTGATCTTCATGTGATTGGACTCTGCCCATTCGGTTATTCAACTCGCCTTGGAGAGTTGGTGATTGAGATGAAGATAAACATAAAACTTGGTAGATCGTACAATCATCAACATATTTATATAACGGTAGATCAGTTCTTAGATCGTTTACCATAACGAAAAAGTGGGCCAACTTTATTGCCTTGTGCCGGGGACACCACCATGTACATGGTTCAAAGGCGATGAAAAGTTATTAAGATGTACACGTTGTTTACGGTTGTGAGGGAAATCAGCGCACCAATTGAGAAGTAGTCGAGGAACTTTGAGTTCTTGCAGCTTGTGTAGTAAAATATTATGGTCGATACGGTCGAACGCTTTGGAAAAGTCAATTAGGCAAGATCTAAGCATGGTCCGTGGAGTTTCTATTGCGCTAAGCCATTGATAGATAAGGAGAACTAGGGCATGGGTTGTTGACGACTTGTTAACACAGCCAAATTGGTAAAGGATCTAGTACCTGAGGCATTATAATAGCTGCAAACCACTCGAAGACAAAGCCCTCAAGAATTTTGCTCAGGTCAGAAGTTAATGATATTGGCCGAAAGTCGGTACTGATAGAGGTCGGCCGAGGAACCTTGTTTATAGGTATGACATTGGCACATTTCCAGAGTAGAGGGACTTGGCCTTGATTAATCGATGAGTTGGAGATGGAACAAATAGGGCGGTGGATGATTGATGCAAAATTCTTAAGGTATGTCGTCCGGGATCTTTGCTTTACGCTCTTGAATCGATAGTAATGCTTTCTCAACAGACTCAAGACTTACGACGTAATTATCGGTAGAATGTTCCACCGGGAGTGGGTTGAAATCCAGAGGCTCTATATCACAGGCGACATCGTTGAAACAATCGTTTCACGCCTCAGCAAGGTCACTGTCTTTTAGAGTAACTCCATCAGCGATAATGCTGGTCTGATGTACGGGCTTGGATAGGCTAGACAAAAGTTTGATGTTATCCCACCATTTCTTAGGGTTAGTTTCTTGCATATTTTTGATACTGTTTTTGTAGAATGTAGCACGAGCCTTTTTGCCGAGTATAATAACCTTGTTGCGATACATATTATACTGGAGGGTATTTCCTTTTGTCTAAGCGTGATGGCGTTTCTTTATTGCGTCTTTAATTTCCGCGGTCATCTAAGGCTTGTCTGTGGGATGCAGCTTTACGGAGCGCACAGGTAAGCAAGAATCGATGGCGGTAGTGATTGTCGAGTGGGACATACTGTATTGGTTTTCACATAAATTAGCGTGGTATAATGGTGTTCAGTTGACAGCTTTAAGCCTAGAAAAGATGGTCAGTAAAGATGGTAAGCAGGCAGGTTTGGTGTTTGATGGTTGTAGAAGGACGCTAGAATGCATGATCTGATAGCCCAACAGGTGGCAAAATTAGACCAGCGTCATAATATTTAGATAGAGATGAAAAGGCTTGATCGAGAATGTTATTCCCTCTTGTTTGTAGTGAGACAAGCTTCTTCAATTTGAAAGAGGAGCAGAACTAATACTAAAAAAAATCCGTTTTTTTTTCTCCCTAGGGTTATAAGTTGTAAGTTAAGATGCTGATCGTCACAGTTATTAATTAACGTCACTCTTGCAGTAGCAAAGGAAAGTCTGAAAATTTCAGGCTTTCGTATGTTAACTGTCGTCATATCTATATCCTCAACGGGCTCAATATGAACTTGCGTGAGTGCATCATGTTAACCACCCTGGAACAGATTTATGACGACCACGCCGCAGTTCAAACTAGGAGAGTGAAACATCGTCCATGCGCATGCGAGGTTCGCGCTGAAGAGCGCGAGAAGCGCGTCCTTGAATGGAAATATGAAAAATCCGGTGTTACAATAGACAATCAGTTATATGGCGATTAATGTGTGAGGTGTAATTCTCTATTGGAGAGGCAGAAGTCCAACTTCTACCCAATGATAATAGAAAACACAGACCGTAACGAGCAATTTGGTACTATTGACAGGATGTTTAAAGTTAAGAACATTACCCTGCTTACCCATGAGTCTTTGCACCAATTGGTTGAAGACTTAATGATAGTTGTGCTGGCCTTCCTACTCCTACTACCTCAACTTACACGACTGAGGAGAGGCAGCTGTCTTGTAGTTTACATGAA
Source organism: Montipora efflorescens (assembly GCA_014634505.1). Lineage (NCBI taxonomy): Eukaryota > Metazoa > Cnidaria > Anthozoa > Scleractinia > Acroporidae > Montipora > Montipora efflorescens. Next base: position 203,410 of record BLFP01003891.1, read on the forward strand.
TTTCAGACTCCCTTGAACACTTCTGTGAATGATATCGTGATGTTATTATCTAGCAAGACCTCTGGTGTCGACCCAATTCCTACTTCAGAAGTAAAGCACAATTTGGACGTACTGTCGCGACGTACGGGTCACGAACGATATTTTCAAGTCACTTGATTCTCGTAACGTTGTTGTTTTGGTTCTCTTGGATCTGTCTGCCGCGTTTGACACTCTTGACTTCTTGTCATCCCGTTTGCACTCATATTTTGCCTTTGATGATATCGTCTTATGCTGGTTCTCCTCCTATCTGCGTGGTAGATCTCAGACAGTTTCTGTTAATGGAATTACATCATCCCCAAGAAATCTGATGTATGGTGTACCTCAAGGCTCGATTGTTGGCCCGTTGCTTTTCACACTTTTCATAGCTCCTCTTCAAGGTGTTTTTTTTTTTTAATTCTTTACTTTTTTTAGTTTTTTTGTATAATGTACATTGTATATATAAGCTCTGTAACTATTTATCTCGGTATTTTATTATATTTTTTAGCTTTTTAGATCTATGTTAATCTGATCATTGTAAAGCGCTATGAAATAGTCGCTGAATAGCGCTATATAAATTCTTGTTGTTATTATTATTATCATTATTATTATTATTATTAGTTTCAATCTAAAATCGATGTTCTATGCTGATGACACTAAACTATATATATCAGTTAAACCGTCATCTCAAAATGTGGCACTTGGCTGTTTATGTTAGCGTTGTTTTCATTGGAATACTCAGAACAAACTACAAACTAATTTAGGAAAGACTGATGTTATTCACTTAACGTCTCGTTTTGTGAGGAATCCTCCGCTAGGGAATTTGTTGAGACTAGCTGTTATTGTAGTACCTAAACAGAAGGTGCGGAATCTTGGTGTTACCATATAGATCGTAGTTGCACTTTTTCTTGTCATGTTAATGATATCTGCAAGAAGACTTTTCACTCGATTTGTACGATAAGTCGCACGAGAAAGTACCTTCCCGGTGATGCACTAAAACGGCTAACTAATGCACTGGTTATTTCACGGATGGATTACTGTAATAGCCTTCTATGCGGACTTCCTAATTATAAGGCCAAAATTACATAGTACAAATCACGGAAGCAAAACTTGTTACGGGGGCCTCTAAGTACGACCACATAAACCCCCTCTTTAGAGACTTGCACTAGCTGCGGGTGGAAGCGCAAATACAGTTTAAGATAATTCTCCTTGTCTGGAAATCACTTCATGCCTGTTCACCGGATTACATTTCGTCGCTTGTAAATGTTCGTCGTCCTTGCTGGAAATCTTCGTTCCTCACGTCGCTCTCTCCTGGAACTACCTTCTCGCTCAAGAACTGTTTTTTTTATGGTGAACGCTCTTTTGCTCACGCTGCGCTGAAATGCTGAAACTCCCTTCCTGAGAATATAAAATCTGTTAATAGGCTTGACCCTTTCAAACGTAATCTCATGACCTTTTTCTTTCGTAAATACTTGTATTAATTGATTATTGACACTAGTTTATTATTTTTTCTCCTTGTAAGCGCATTGAGATTTTCTTAATGCGCTCTAAGAACCTTTATTATTATTATTATTATTATTACTATTATTATTATTATTATTATTATTATTATTATTATCTCGCAGTATAAAACTTTGGAATGCTGTCCACATTATGAGTAGTATAGGGCGCATAACGTAACCTACACCACTTGAGAAGCTACAATTAGAAGTAAAAAAATTAGGTACGGAACCTAGTACAATTCTAATATACA
>BLFP01003891.1:211360-226210 GCA_014634505.1 Montipora efflorescens
TTTCACTAGAGTTACATTAGAATGTTTTTTTTTTTTGTTTTTCGTATTTAACGATGTTAACTGAAACCGCATATATCGAACGTGGCAACTAAAATTTCTAAATGTAGAAGTATAATTTATAAGTGTAGTATTTTCTTTCCAGATCTTCTCTTCCTATGCTGTAGAACTCAATGAAACTTCTGTATCTTATTTAATGTAATCTAGTTTGGGCACCAAGTTATAAGACTAGTCTCCGAAGAATAGTAATTTTACAAAATGTGTTATCAGAATACTGAACAGGTCTGATTATTTTGCTCATATAGACCCTATTTTTAAGAAACTTAATTTGCTTAAATTTCACGATATACATGTGGTACAGCTTGGTCTTCTCACGTTTCAATTTTAAATTCTCTTCTCCCTGGAAAATATGAGACTGTATTCATGAGAAATATCCAAATCCACGGCTACAACGCGAGGCACGCAAACTCCTTTCGTTTTCCCTTGTGTAGAACAAATATTTGACAGTTTTCTGGGTTTTTTTTTAATTTTTTTTTTTTATCAAGGTCCAAAGCTTTTCAAATCCCTCCCTATTGATATAACTGGCTCTCCATCTCTGGCATCCTTCAGAAAGAAACTTAAAAAATCATAATAAATATTAATTCTACCCCAAATAAAAACTTCATACTTTGTATCTTTGTTATAATGATATCCATCTTAATTTTTATGTGAGGGAACCTAAGCCCACGAGCCTTAATGGTTTTTGCTAACGAGCAAGCCTAGCGAAGATGCCAGGCTTTCGAGGAGGCCAGCTTAATGCCGCGCGAAGTATTGCAGCAGGCAGAAAAATTCTCAGTTGTGCTGTGAAAAGTGTAATGTAAGTGTACGTAGTACAATGTAAGGTTCCCTGGAGATTTTAGTAGGGACCAATGAAAGCGCGTGTTTTGATGTGTGATGTCATTAAACCAACTTGCATGACGCGCACGACTATTAATGATCTTGTGTTCCGAGGTGAGTGAAAACACGTTTTTTCCCATTTCCCTGACCATTGTGTTTTGTACACTTGCTTTGAGTGTTCGTTAATATTTATTTTCGAACCATCGTGTTCGATTTTGAGTGAACGAACTCAAAACTAAACCGGCGTACGTTTTCTTTTCGGCCGCTGTTGTCAATTTCGGATTTCTGCCGTCGAATGGAGCAGTTTGTTTCTCGTTTGTAACCACTGAGTTGTGAACAATTTATTTTTCAAAGGAAATTGGTTGTTTGCAAAGTACACAATTCAACGATCAATTTGACTTATAATTCATGGCTGTATCTTGCAAAATACAAATTCTGCCAGTGAAACAACTTTTATGTGTGAGAGAGTTCGATTTCCCATTACATGTTTCACACTGAAAAGTCTGAAAACGCTTTGGTGATTTTTTACATGGCACTGATTTTATTCAACTGAATTATTATTAGTGTATTCCTGTTAAAATTACGGCCGTTCAAAAATTACAGCAGTACTTTCCATATTATTGCAAAACACGTTGACATCTACATTGTTGTTGGAGATACAAAGTGTGCAATTTTTGTTGTTGTATTATTGTTAATTAGATAAGTTGAATTGCAGTACTTTCGAATAAAAAATAATTACAACTACTGTTGGGTATTCGCTGGCACTTAGCGGTAGCTATTACTAGGTATTGGGTTTCCTCGTAAGTTCAGTCATTTTTACATAATGGCAAAATAGTAAATAAATAAATTAGTAAATATCTTTAAGGACACTCATTGCATTAGAAGAGTGACTGACCTTTGCCTCAAAATTAAGTCTTATTGACTTTCCACATCGAATGTAAGTTTCCTCGAGAGCATACCTTTTAAAATGCCGCAAGAGTGAACAAAATTACCAATGCGTGAATGAGTGATGTTTTACTGGCGCTTCATCTCCTTTTAGATTTCAAAACCCCTTTTGTCACAAGAGTCTCCTAGTTCGCGTTGTGGAGGAAGGAGATATGACCGCTTCATTCTACAGTAGCCCAGAAGAAGATGAAGATGGCATATTGTGTGTACTGGAGATCGCATTACCTCCTAAAAGTGATGTAAGTGATGTCAAAATTCTCTTTCAAGTGAAGGAAAGAAGAAAACTCTTTACCCTGCTTTCAATACAGTAAAATACGATATTTACATTTCCACCTGTACATATAGAGAGGTATTTTTAAAATAGTTTTAAGTAAACTTGAAGGAGACGACATGGCTCAGTGGTTAGGGATCTGGCGAATGGGTGGGGTTCAAATCCGAGGGTTGTCCAATACAGTTACTTTAAGAGATTCATGTAACTTAATGTGGGCGTCACAAAGTGACCCTATAACCATGACCTCAACCAGAACCCTAACCGAGGGCCAAACTTTTGGGGCCCCAGAAGCCATTTATGAAATTGGCAAACGCTTGTTTTGGAAAGTCAATCTTTTAACATGTTTTCAAGGTAACAAAAGGCAAAATGACTATGAAGTTTGACGACAAATCCCCTCCGTTCTTGACACCCGAAAATGGCTCGTAAACTTTCGGGTTCTTCGAGAAACGGACTCCTGGACACTATTTGTTCTTTTCATTGTCCTTGTTGATTCGAATTGAATCCTTTTTGGTGGCCAGACGAGCACCCAGAGCCCAACTTTGCTTAACGGACAATTTTACGGAACGAATTTTAAATTGTCTTGTCAGAAAACACCTGTGGAGTCCGATGGTTTGCCTTTGCGTGATACCACATTTGATGGTAAGTATGGTATCCTCACTGCATGCAAAGGAGTGTTAAACAAGCTTATATATCACGTACGGGGCAAATTTACTGAAAGTTGATTGGCTGAGATGGAGGGCATTTTTCCTTAATCACGAGGGCACTTTTGGTAATCAAGAGAGCATGATTACTTGATCGTGACTGTTTGAGAGTTGCTTATTCAGAACAAGCGAAGTTACAAAAAAACCTTCCTGATTAAACTACATTTTAAGCGTCATTTCTGTTGACAGCAACGATTTATTGAATAGACCTTTTCGGCTTGTACATTTTGTTTTCCCATTACAGATCATGTGATAATACTCAGGAGGCTTGGTCCTTTGTTTTTTTCATTAAAAAGAGTGCATGCAGGCATATTCATGCTTGCATGCCCTCATTTTAATGAACAAAACAAAAGACCAAACCTCCTGAGTATTATCACATGATCTGCATTGGGAAAACAAAATGTGCAAGCCGAAAAGGTCTATTGAACGGGCTTCCCTCAATAATTTTGCCCTTTATGTGATAAACATATAATCGCAATGTGCCCTTTGTGCAATTAAGGATTAATTTCACTTGTATTTTCAAAGTTTTCCAAATTGGCCTCTTCGCTTCGAGACTCGGGAAATTTTGTGAAGACTTTGAAAATACGCGTAAAATTATCCTTTAATTGCCTTCGGCCCCATGCGATTACATATAAAAAGTTACGATGATCACCTGGAATCAAAATCCAAAATGGGTTTAAGAGCAGCAAAGGACAGTTTTCTAGCGGAACTTTCGAAGTTGCTTCAGGAACACAAGGAAAAGTGCTTTGAAAAAATCGTTTGTACGCTAGGAGAAGGCGGCGAGGGTCTGAAATGAATTATGTACGGTTGCATGTCCGCTTACGATGTCTTGGAAACCTTTGGTAATTTCACTTGTTATTTGCATGTTAAGTGGGGGTTATTATAATGTAACGAAATTCCTGCCGCATGTACAGCTCTAGGAAGTTTAAAACCTCCACTTCCACAAAAAATAACTTTCAATCATAGGAAATTACCTTGCTAGTCAAATCAGTCTATGATTTTTTCAAAAAAAGTCGTGTCCTCAACTAGATGCTCAGAGAGCGTAAGCTGGGTTGCCTTTGTTACGTGTTTGTCCTCCTCAAGTTTTCGTACTCATTCCCAAACGTACTAACAAACTATCAGTCCTGAAACGAAACACTATCTATTTTTAAAATAGCTTCTTCTTTGTGAATAACTGTTCCATAAATTAAATTTGGTCAAGAACGTAAACATTTCGACACCTAAATGCGCAGTTGATAAGCTTAAAGAAATATTGTTGGCTTCCCAAATTAACTTCATTTTACACCAGATGTCTAAACAGCAAGAATTCCTGTCATCGTTTTGAAAACTGCTCCCGTATCAAATTTCAACCCAATTAGTCACATCTTTACCTGAAGACTGGGCAGAGTTGAGTGCAAATGATTATAAATAGCCAGACAACAGAGATCGGACTTGAATGAACACAGATACATTCAAGGTGTTTGATTCCTTCAATGAGTTTGTTAAACCCATATCCAACCAGACAAAGTTATTACAGAATTTGCCATTTGGTTTCAAGGTTGTACATAACATGGCAGTTGGTAAAATATTTAAAAAGCGGGTCACTGCTCGACCGCCGATCAAAAGATGCAATTGTTGTCGAAGTCCATTATTCGTCACTTTGAAGATTCCAGATGTTTATTTTTCAACGCCTGTCTTGTTATCGAATTGACGTTCCATTCTTGAGCTCCATAAGAGTATATTTTGTTTGAAAGATCCACTAAAACGCCATTTGCGTTACATCGACTTCGATGCCATTTGCAGGTTAATTGAATATTCTACTGTGACCACCGGATAAAATCTACGCACTTCTACTACCACCTAAAATTTACCAAAGACAATACTTAGCAGGGGAGTGACATGAAAGACCCTATTGCGCAACTTTTCCCATTTCCGACACAGGAAAAGAGAGGTTTGTCTGGAAACGAAACACTTCTTATTTTTGTTTCATTTCCTTAGAAATGAAACGAAACGAATCTCCTTTGACTTTAGGGTGAACTATTTACACAGCGAGGAAGAGTGGCCAATCAAAAAAGAGTTTGTAATTGAAATTCAAACATCTATGTGATGCAAAAACAAACTTGTGAATACGTGAACCTGAAGTATCGCAAATCATAATGCTGTCAACACAAAAGCGAAGAAAATGGATAATAAATAGGAATTTTTGACTATCTGAATGATTTTGGGTTAGATTAAAGCGATCTATTGTTGAAAAATCCAAAGTTATGTCTCTTCGTGTTAATGAGTAATGTAAACAGTCTTCGCACAAGTAAGTAGTAATAATAAATTGGGTTCACCAGGAACCAGTTATCGTAAAGCTAGTAACTGCCGGGCAAGGGTATTATTGAAAACGCCGAATGGTTAGCGTTCAATTTTTAAAATGGTTAGCTATTAGATATAATGGTTAGCTATTAGCTATTAGATATAAAAAGCTATTAGATATTGATGTGTGCTATTAGATATTGATGTGTGCGATAGCTATTAGATATTGATGAGTGCGGTTTTTACCGTCAAATGCCGATTTTATAACGTGCAGCTTTCTGCAAAATACCCCTCTCGGTAACTGCCACGGTTCTTATGTAACACACGCAATAGAAGATTCAGGGAAAATAGGTATTTGTAGACTTTATTATTCAATGTATTGTGGAAGTAATCAAGTATCTGTCCTCTTTAATGGTTAAGATTCCTTGACACACTCTGCATCAAGCTTCTTGTCGTTAAGGGAGTTATAGTTTCAATAGACGAAGCGAAATCAATATGACAGACCAAGTAACCCACTGTACAATATTTATCTTTTGTCCTGCTCTTACCATTCGGGAAACGAAACACTATTTCTTTTCGAAATGGTTTCTTGTTGATATAGCTTCTTGTTTGTAAATAATTGTTGCTTAAATTAAATTTGATCAATAACGTAGAAATTCCCCTTTAAAGAAATATTGTTGGCTTCCCAAATAAACTGCATTTTACACTAGAATGACTAAACAAATATTTTCTAACGTGCGAAACTATGGTTACCTATTAATCATTTGCAAATGGCTAAAAACTCTTGTCATCTTTATGAAAACAACTCGTATATCAAATATCAACCCACATATACAAATTAACAAGCAAAATATTTGCTATCAGAGGAAAGGAAAAAACTTCCCATTTCATTCTGTGCGTTCAAAAAAGCAACACACTCCGTTTCAAAAACCATACGCAACCAGTTTTCGGGATCAACACCCTTTACTGAAGAATCATTTCCTTGAATAATAAAGCAGAAAATGGCCTGGTCAACAAGCTTTCTTTCAAGTAATTCTTCACTAACAATAAATATTCAAAATCTCAAGTGTTTTTTTGGCTGAAGACAGTGCAGAGTTGAGTACAAATAAATAAAATTATAAATAGCTAGACAACAGAGATCCGACTTAATTAAACACAGATCTACACAAGGTGTTCGTATTATTCTCTGAGTTTGTTAAACCCGTATCCAACCAGAAAAAGTTACCAGAAACTTCAATGCCATTTGGTTTCAGTGTGGTACATAACATGACAGTTAATAAAATATTAGAAATATAGGGCAGTCGTATTCGAAGTCCGTTATTCGTCGCTTTTGAGATTCTCACCGCTTGTTTTGGTTATCGAATTGACGTTCCATTTTTGAGCTCCATAGAGGTACATTTTGTTTTAAGATCCAATAAAACACCATTCATGTTACATCCGCTTCGCCGTCATTGCTTGTACTGCGTCCGCCGGATTAAAGTTTCGCATTTCTACTACCCTGAAACCCACCAGAGATACGCCCAGAAGACTCTAGGCGCAAAGACAATACTTAGCAGGGAAGTGACAGGAAAGACCCTATTGCGCAACTTTTTCGATTTCCGACAAAAAGTGGAAAACGCTTCTCATTTTTCGACGGGATTGCCATATGGCAATCGAGTAAAATGTTTGAAAACCTATATTATATTTTAAAAAGATATTTATTACAGGACTTCGAGACAAACTCAAACATCGCCTGTTACAAATGATTTTTGAAAGAAGTGGAAACGGCACCATCAGCGTCAAACCCGTTGTCAAAACGACCATCGAACCTATCATCTAATGATGAAGTCCCTGTTGTTGCACAAGAGGTGATACTATCGTCTCTGACCAGCTTGGATGAACAGAAGGGTCAAATACATACATGTTACACATGCCAGAATAACAACTATCCACTTCCTGGCAGATCCATCAGGTGGTGCGTTCAACAAAGATCCTACAGCCTCGGGTCGCACTCATAAATTTCAGCTTGGGTGGTTGTTCCAATGATCTGATGTCTATGAGCCTTCTCTTGGAGTTTGGTGGCTGACATTCCAAGATAATTTCGGGATGTTTTGTTTGCTGTGCAGACTTATTGACTCATTTACAAAAACAGATAAGGAGTACACGTGGAACAGCAAACCATGTGTGAGAATGATCACTCAGGCCATTCAGCTGCGTAGCAATAGTGACTTGCACCGTTCTGCTATTCTTGGGTTTCACTCAAGTGATCAACAAAAGAAATAGTTCGCATACTAATAGGGTTCAATAGACCTTATTCACGGTTGGCCGCCATGTTGGATTCGCTATTATCATTCAAATTAGCTACACACTTCTGTGGGGGCAAACAACACAAGTTCGAGAAGTTGTAACGAACATCTTAGCCACACAGATGATTTTTTTCACGTTCATTGAATATTTATCACCTAAGTAGTAAAATAGAATGATTACACAAGTTACTTCAATGTTGTTTTAGTGAAAAATGAGCAGATAACGAAGTAGAAAGTCAAAATGTCAAAGGCAATCAAAAGATATAAAATTATTATAAAAGGAAATTAATTCTAAATTCTAAAATGTATTTTTAACAGTTTTCTTTCAATATTTCGACAAGCCGATTTTCCGCAATTTGCCTTTTTTTCCAATCTTTGCCCCCAGCATAACACATGGGTAATTTGCATGACAATTTGAAAACCAACGTGGCGGCTATCGTGAATAATCATGACCTATTTTCCGGAAGATTGGATCGGGACACCAACATGGCCGCCGTTTCACTGTGTGGGGACACCAACATGGCGGCCGTGACGTCATGTGAAATCCAAGAATTGAACAAGACCACCTCAAGCAAATGTCTCCTTTCTAAAAAAAGCTTGAAGTAAGGAAGAAATGTGAAAATGAAGTATTAAACAAAGTTTTCATCTAGTGGTTGGCATAAGAAGAGATTGCTAACACAAAGCTCTTATCCCTCTTAAATTTGATGTAACACGCAGGCTCACGACCTCCAGAATTTCACATATGCTGGAGAAGGTGCACTTCGAGAAATGTTTCTCATTCTCTTGTTGACAGTGAAGTTGAAGCGTTTGTCCCATTTGTTAAGTATGTCCATGAGGGGAAAAGTAAGACAGAGTTTTTACATATTGAGCACTTGCAGAATCTCTTGAAGGCATCCTGGAGAAACGTTCTCCTGACATTTCGTAAATTAAGTCTTTTGTTTCTGATGGGGCCGCTGAAATGCTTGGGGTACGTAATGGAATGGTCGCGCACCTCCGAGAGAAATTCCCTGGCCTCATTAATATCCACTTCATTTATCACCGGTTGGCATTGGCATGTGTCGACGCTTGGAAAGAACTGGCATACTTGCAGACGCTGGAAAGTGGTCCGTAGACCACGAAACAGATCTGTATGGAAACCAGAGGCAAAAGTATAATCGTGTCCTAGTTATTCATTTATATATATGTATATTTATATAATTCCTACTTTTCTACTTTTCTTCCAAAGCAATTGTCGATCGCACTTTACCAATCCGAGATTACTACTAGTTCTAAAGATTAAATCTCAATTCCAAGTTAAGAATAAGACAGATTGCTCCATATAAACTGAAAAGCATTTTGGTCTTTGTAATGAGCTGGGACAATACTGAGGTTTCGAAGTACTTATTGAGGCGCATATGTCAGTGTTGCCACCTATTGCCAATCAGGGACTTAAGCCTGGTTTTCACTATAGACGCAAGCATAAGCACGAGAAGCATACGCAAACTCAATAGCTTGTTGTTTATTAGAGCCTTTTGTTCGAACAATAGACACTAATTAACAACAAGTAAATGCGCCTGCGTGTGCTGCTTGTGCTTATGCTTGCGTCGCTAGTGAAAACCAGGCCTTGTTCCAATTGTTAGCATATTTAAGACAAACGTGTATGTAACTGAAACATATCTTTTCTTTTAGACACTCTTTAACAGTGGCCAAAGAAACATAAACGAATCACACAAAAGAATTGCCTAATTAGTCTATCTGTTTACTTCAGAAAATGAAACTCTGGCAGCAAAGCGGTTGAAGGTCTCACCCGGCTGTGGGAATTTGGAAAACAATTCCAGTCCACATCCAGAGGTTTCTACAAGGCCATGCACAGCAAGCTCGCCGGAAAGTGTAGGTAATGTGGGCAAAGTATGCTAAAAATAAGTTGGAACGAGTGGTTTCAGAGTAAGAACAGAGAATGAAAGGTTCACTTTTTTGTGCTCGCGTTGTCATCAAAACCTTGATTTCACGTCGTTGGTGCAAAGTACAGAACGAATGCGTGCTAAAATGCGTGCCGCACGTGCAACATGATTATTTTTTTCTCTTTTAACCAATGGTGTTGTTTTGTGGCGTTCTCGCTTACGACCACGTCGTAGATTTTCAAGTCCCGTATAACGGCAGAAAGTGTTTATTCTTAAATCCGGCTCCACTCGTTGTGGCACCGGCGAGATTCAAAAAAGCTTTCTTTTCAGTAATTGATCTTGAAGCAGGAGTATTCTTTGCCAGTTGTATTTTGTTGGTCAAAAAATTAACAGATTGTTTCAAAATATCATTAAGATATTTGATATATCATGACGAACCACACGGAATAGGGAGTTAACGAGAGGACAACGGCAACTGCAACGACGACACCGCAAAACAATTATATTATTGGTTAAAAGAGGAAATTTAAAATATTCGTGCTGCACGTGCTGCACGCATTTTAACCGAATAAAAAGGCTTGGCTTCAAAATATACGTTTGAGCTATTCTAAGTATTTCATGATTATTACATCTTGTTTATATTATTTAATATGGGCGAAATGTCCTATAACTGGATTGGTACGGACGGATTTTAAGTAAAGAGTGAGACTGAAAGATTCACTATGGTTTGTCCACGTTGTCGTCAAAACCTTAAATTTGGTTATTTCACGTAGTAGTTTTGACGAGTACGGGAGAGAATTGTTCAAAAATGCGTGCCGCACGTGCCGCACGATCATTTTTGGTTCTTTTAACCAATAATATTACTACTTTTTGGCGTTGTCGTTGCCGTAGCCGTCGTCGTTTCTTAAACTCCCTAGTTGAGAATGGCATCGACCGTCAAACATGGCATCGCTTGTTTACGAAAGAAATTAGCTTCGTCCATTCTAAAACTCCCTATTCTTGGGTTTCACTCACGTGATCAAAAGCCATGTTTTTCAACGAACACAAAAGAAGACGTTAGCATAATAATAGCTTTCATTTCCCGGGGGATTGGATCGGGACACCAATATGGCCGCCATTTCATTGTTTGGGGACACCAACATGGCGGCCGTGACGTCATGTGAAATCCAAAAATATCCTGCATCGGCGACGTCAACGAAAGCGTCACCTCAAAATGTACCTTTTTACAATCCTAAGTCTTTTACGATTCTTCCATCTTGGTCATGTCGTACATTGTGGGTGAATTATCCTAAAAATGAATTTATAAGAGCGGTTTTAGAGTAAAGATATGGAATGAAAGGTTTGCATTTCTACGCCCAAGTTGTCGTTAAAACCTCGATTGAATTTGTCGATTTCTCGTTGTTGTTATGCAGAGTACAGCAAAAGTATATGCTAAAGTTCGTGCTGCACGCGCAGCACCATTAATTTTCCTCTTTATTACATCCATTTAGAAATTTCTCCTGATCCTTTCAATTTGATTGGCTCTCAGCAGTGCGATTTATTTCTAAATCGCACCATTTCCCAGCCAATGAGAAAAAAACACTACAACAAAACAGCCGATCAGATTTCAAAGCTTGTTTAAGGTAACCAAGCAAATTGCAGAAAAATGAATAACAAAGAAAACCATTGTATGGCGAATTTTGCGACTTTTGTTCCCAACTGGATCAATAGAATGTCGGTACTGACTATAATCCTGTATTTTGGCTATAAAAAATGGTTGTATGATTTCTAAATGGAGGTAATAAAGTGGTATTTGAACTATGTGTCGTGCAATTTCTGTCTGAAATCATACTTGTGATTTCAAATCGAACTCGCGCTGCGCGCTCGTTCGATTTTGAAATCACACGTATAATTTCAGACCAAATTGGACTCCACTCAGTTCAATTACCATTATTTATCCGATGATATACTTGCTTTGTGGCGTTGTCGTTGCCTTAGCCGGTTTCATTCGTTTGTTAAACTTCCTGATAAGCGATCGCGTACGAACAAAAACCATTTAGGAGGTAAAGAACGCATTCTATCCGCGCGAAATTTGGACAAGAATAAACAGTGAAGGGAAAGCAGTTTGCTTCTGCGCCAATTTAGTTCGCTCGTTCACAATGAAGGAATATTTCTTCGGAGATCTTCACCCACACTGATCGAGCATTGCTGTGCAGGTTACATTTGAAAGCACTCGTTTATCCGCAGCATGAATAAGTTCAATTGAATCATCGGTAATTGTATGTCATACTTCGTTTCAGAAAGAGAAACGCCCTCCCAAGAGACATTAGAGTGGCTGTCAAGGAATCTCACGTCATGGGAACCTCTTGCCCGTCGTCTGGGTTTCAATGCCGGGGATATAAGAAGATTTGACGAGGATAACCAAGGGTCGGCTAAGAAGGCATTTGACATGCTGCTCACATGGAAACAGAAGAAAGGCTCAGATGCAACTTACTCCGTGCTATGTGCAGCATTAAGTCATGAGTTTGTGGGGCGGAAAGACCTGGCTGAAGAAGTAATAAACCCTTAAAACTCTAGAATCCTGCTCTCAATTCAATAGGCCTAATAGGACGTTTTCAAGCAACCCCTAGCTAGGGAAATCAATAACAGTATAGAAATGTACGGCTCTCTGGTGGACGAACAAAAGAAACTAATAAGAGATCTTTTGTTTTCGTCCGCCAGCATGGCGGCGATGACGTGACCAATTTAGAGATATTAAAATAGGCTAGTTTCGAATTGTGCAGCAACAAAAGAACAGAGTCGAGGTTCAGGGGAATAATTAGCATTTTGTATTGTTCAGAACAAAGGAAAATGCAAATTATTCCCCTGAACCTCGACTCTGTTCTTTTGTTGCTGCACAATTCGAAACTAGCCTATTCAGTCCTAAATAAAAGGCATCATCTGGGGAATAAAGATGAGGATTTTTATTCCCCAGAACCTCGAGATGATGCCTTTTTTTAGGACTGAATTTTAATATGTCGAAATTGGACTATTGTGTGCCAGTCTACCTGGTTTTCGAATGAGAATGAGGCTGGAGTTGACTTGGTTTCTATGCTCACCTCATTTTTGTCTTATGATATTGGGTATAACGAGAAGACAAATTACCTAAGGATACAAGTAGACAGAGTCCACTTCTTTTTAAATTTTCTTCTATGCTATTAGTTTTAAAGGAAACCTCCACTCTTACTACAGAAGAGTTTAAACCGAGGGAAATAATGTTTCCAAACAAATTTGTTCGAAATTGTTTTAAAAAAAGGTGTTTACATCAGGAAAAGTGAATTTTAAAATCACTTATTTTCACTTTCAAATTTCTTGGTCGCCGCCATCTTGAATAACTGTAACGTGTTACGGTTTCCCTATTGTTCTGACACAAAGAATTTTTTTTTCTAATAACAATAGGGCAACCGTAACACGTCACAATTATTCAAGATGGCGTCGCCCGGAAAACTTGAAAACAAGAATAGGAGATTCTAGAACTTATTTATTTCGGATACAAACCCTTTCTTTGAAAAAAAATTAGACTGATTTGACTGAAAAGGTTATTTAATGTTATTTTTTTGTTCAAGTGGAGGTTCCCTTTAAGACGTATGACCTTTTCTTTTTCACACTTAATTTTAACTTTTGACTTAAAGGCGGTTATACTGGGAAGAATCTGGCTTCATCTGCAGTCCTATAAGTATAATTTAACAGTCAATATTCACGTATACATCATAACTGACATCAGCCACCTTTACATCAGGGTGCCAGTGTGTCTTAGTGTTAGTTCTGAGCACCCTCAGTAGGTTTGAAGAGATTTTTTCCTCATGCACGTGCTCAGAATCAACGGTTAGTGTAGTTCATCAAGGATGCTAGATATATGCCATCGCATTCGAAAATGCAAGCAGGGGTATAGAGCGTTTTCACATGACGTCACGGCGGCCATGTTGGTGTTCCAAACAAAGGAATGGCGGCCATGATGATGTACCAAAATAATCGTCGGGGAATTAAACAAATACTTTTAATTTTTTCTAAAAAATGCTTTTATATATATATTTTAAAAAATACAACCATACTTTTGAATTTTCGGAACAAAGTGTGGTTGTATTTTTTAAAATATTAGTAAGACTTGTGCTATCCAGACCATTTGGAAAAGCTTTTATATATATATATATATATTTTTTTTAATAGGCTGCAAAATAGCATTTTAGCTCATTACAAATTTGTATGCTTGTAGGAGTAACAAAATTCATACAAAATGTAAGACAGTCGTTTCAAAATTTTCGAAGAAGATTCATCCTTCTAGTACCTCTACAAGTGTTAAGTTTAAGAAACAAACGACACCAAAGATCAACGTTGTAGTCCGAACCGTAATTGTGGTGGTGGTGGCAAGTCGCGGCTCGGTAAATATTCACCATGCCACTAGCCACTGACATTGAGGTGAATAGTTGTTTTAGTATATACTAAAACAGTGAGATAATATGGCACAAAAAGATGATTTTAACTCATTTATTCCTGCAAAGATTACAACATTTTCGGGCGCAATTTGCCCGCAAATTTCTCGGAGGTGAATAGCAAAGGTTATCCGGAGTTTGAGGTTGTTATTTAAAAACGTACTTGGCAGAGCTTTGATGCCGATAGAATCACTGCCCATCTTTCGTTTTATTTAAAAGTGCTATGAAATAGCATATTTTAGCTCATTACAAAAGTGGTGTATGCTTGTAGGAGTAACAAAATTCATACACAATGTATCCATCCTTCTAGTGTATGACTGGTCGTGAAAAAAATAATAAATAAATAAGTAAATAAACAAAACACCCTTTTTAAGCCTCGCCAACATCATAAATAACACCACCCATTGTCAACTTGTAGACAAGACTGAAAAGCGAATGAAACTCATTGTTATCTTGGCATAGACCAAATCGGCTAACTCAATGTTGAACTCAGTTCAAGTGAATAGGGTACAACATTGAGTTAGCCGATTTGGTCTATTGCAATAGGCCACTTCAGAAAATACAATAAAACTCTTTGTTTGCCCCCTAGTTTTGCATAAGCGTTGTTTCCAGTTGCTCTTGGGACTTACAAGAGAGTCCCTAGAGAAACCAAGAGAATTTGGGGGGACAAACAAAGATTATTACGATATTGTCCAAAGTGGCTTATGTCCGAGTATTGCACCTCTATTTATCGATGGTGACTCGGGAATACTCGGAAAAAATCTGTTTGCAGGAGTTGAACCTATGTACGACCTTCTGGTTACTGGTCATTACTAGTTCGGATGCTGAACGCCATCAAACTAGATGAACAGGAAAAGAAAACAAACAGCGGTTACAAACATTTTCATTTTATAGTTGACGTATCGTATGGTGCAACCTACATCATCAGAAGTTACGGTTAAAACTGTTACACGAAAACATCGCGTAAACAGCGATAGGTGAGGGTGCGGATTAAATTGAACATTATGGAGTACGTGGTATTGCTTTACAGTGGTTTAAAAGTTATCTTTCTGGTCGGAAACAATTTGTGCAATATAACAGTTACAACTCTTCTTTATTGCAAATTACCTGCGGAGTCCCTCAAGGATCGATTTTAGGTCCCCTGTTATTCTTAGTGTATATAAATGA
>BLFP01003891.1:249183-269416 GCA_014634505.1 Montipora efflorescens
TTTAACTCAATTATTCCTAGTGTAGTATATAATATTGTTGTCTGGGGTTCTGTTTCCCCGTCACTTATGGAGGATATTGAACGTATTCATATGAGAGCAATTAGGGTTGTTTGTAAGCTACCTATGACCACTTCAACAGATGAGATCAAGAAATTGAGGCAATGGAATCCAATTTCTTTGTATTATGTTAAGAGACTGCTGGTTCTGACCTATCAATCTTATCATAGTTTAAATACGGAAGATCTAAACATTTTAATTTCTAAGGTAAAAACAAATTACAGCTTAAGGAATTCTCTAAATTTAGAAGTGCCAAGACCAAGATCTAAAATTGGCAGGTCTTCTTTTAAACACAGGGCTGCCTTGGCATGGAATCTTCTTCCGCATCATGTCAAGGAATGTGCAAACTTAGGATCGTTTAAGATTGGACTTAAGGCAAACAAGCATCTTCTAAATGGTATAAATTTTGCCAGAGGTTCCTGCTGTGTTTCTATGAAAAATAATTACTTTTTATGTTTTTAGATATGAATTTATTATCTATGTTTTGTATTTAATTTATCTAAATTTATTGTAATTAAGAAGAAACTTACACTTTGTTTTCCTAAATTTATTTTTATATTTTAATGTGATTGTATTTAATTAGCTGTAATTAGGCAGGTCCACATCAGGACTTCGGTCTTGCCAACACATTTAACCTGCATTGTAAATACAGATGTATGTAAAAGATGGATGTATGTAGGTTTTTTCCGGCCTCCTTATCACAGGAGGAAATTCTATGGCGCGATTGCCGAAAAGCAATCGACGCCTATTTACGTAACAGGAAAGTACTCCTAGATCTTAGCCAGTAGGTCTTTTCGCTCAAATAAATTTATCAATAGCTTCATTTTTTTTCGAAGTTAATAACATTGTAAGTTAAATAAAATGATTTAGGAGTTTCATTCCTATTCTGAGAATCATAACTGGGAATTAATGTAAAGTTAACTTAAATACGATTGTTTCGCTTAAAAACCGTGAAAACAAATGAAAACAATGTGTTAAAATAAGGAGTGACTATTTTAGTGAGACTGGACTCGGCTGAAACAACATTTTGTACTTGGCAGAATCTTTACTTGACTGAATATTTATTTAAAGCAAGGATATTTTGAGCGACGCGTGCCGGCGAAACACAGAACTTTTCCTTGAAGAAAAAATAACAACTTTGATAAACAATAATTTGGTTAAAGAAAGAACATTTTACCCTTTGAATGAACGATTTGTGTCAAATATAACCGGAGATATCATTTTTTCGACAAGGTCTTCGGAACGCTTTAAACAATAAACATCTCGCAAGCGACTTGCCGACGCGTGCCGAGACACAGATCCGAAACAGAACTTTTCCGTGAAGTAAAAAAATAACTAAACGTGAGCAGCGCGCCTTAGAAACTTTGATCAACAACTATTTGGCTAAAGAAAGAGCATTTTGCCGTTTGAATGAATGATCTGTGTCAAAGTTTTTCGACGAGGATCTTAAAGCCCCATTTACACGAGCAATTTTTCCTTGACAAGTTTGCCTTGACAACGAAAAATTGCTCGTGTAGATGGGGAATAGTGGACAAATTTTCCTTGTCTAGGAAAATCTGGCGTCCTAGGTTTTCCTTGACAAGAAAAAATTGTCAAGTCAGAAATTTGCTCGTGTATACGGACAACAAGGAAAATGTGACAAAGATATTATTGATTTACGGCACTTGTCAAGGAAAACTTGTCATATTTTTCATTTACACTACCAAGGAAAACTTGTCAAGGAAAAACTTGTCAAGGAAAACTTGCTAGTGTGTACAGTCGGCAAGTTTTCCTTGACAAGTGGACTTGTCAAGGAAAAATTTCTCGTGTAAATGGGGCTTAAAGAACGCAAAATTCAGACAATAAACATTTCGCAAACGACCTGAAGACACGTGCTGAAGCACAGAACTTTCCTTGTAAAAACATAAAGTTCACGTGTTGAAATAGGGACTTCAAGCGACTGTTTCAATTTTCTTCCCATTTTTGGTAGCTTAAGATCGGGCAAGTTGTAGGTGAATTTGCGAAGTGATCGAAAACTCGAAATATGATAGCTTTCATTGATCGACATGAGGTTTTAACAATATGCAAATTTCGTTTTGAAGTGTTATTCATTCTCATAAAAATGACAGGTCTTTTGTTTGACCAACAATGCTTCATATAAAGAAACCTATGGAAATGCATAACAAAGAGACATACGCGCGTGTATGTGCTCGTATAGACATACGCGTATAAGCAAAATACGCACGTATAATACGCTTATGCGTAGTTCGCATATATCTGAGCTGCACTGTAATTTGAATATGGCGTCCACAGTTATTCGTCCCTTCGAGTTAAACCAACTCTTTCGAGACATCTCCAGTAAGTTTTCTCCACTAGAATCAGTGGAGGTTGTGAAGTTGTCGAAGAGAATTTATGGAAAACACTTTTACTCTCTTCAAAACGAAGATCTGTTTTCATGTCTCAAACGTCTACAAGAGTTTGGTTATGTCTCGAATAGCAAACTCGCACTCGTCAAAGATTTTGTCGCTTCAAAATCCAGCAGAAAAGAGGAAATCAGTGAGACTATTGAAAACTTTATAGCTTCACATCCGCTTCTGTATGATCCGGAGAAACAATTACAAGGAAGGAACGACGATCTCAAGAGGATCACAGCAACACTTGAAGCAGGGCAATCATCCGTTGTTAATTTGCACGGCCCGGGAGGAGTTGGAAAGACAACCCTTGCTCAAGAGATTTCCTCAAAATGGCGTGGAGGAAAGTCTTATATTTTCGATCTAAGAGAGGCAAAAGATATGAGAGCTCTATATTTTAGCCTCATGAACAAGCTAACCCTTACTGTGCGTGTTGGATACGTAGACATGACTTTTGTTGTGGGAAAAGTCTTGGAGAAAGCTTTTGAAGAAAGCGAGGGGTTGCCTGTGCTTTTTCTTTTTGACAACGTTGAAGAGTTTACCTCGGGACAGGGGAAGGAAGGCACGAACTTAAAAAAA
This sequence comes from Montipora efflorescens, assembly GCA_014634505.1. Lineage (NCBI taxonomy): Eukaryota > Metazoa > Cnidaria > Anthozoa > Scleractinia > Acroporidae > Montipora > Montipora efflorescens. The sequence continues at coordinate 252,210 of BLFP01003891.1, forward strand.
TCGTTTATGGAGTTCTTAGAAAAGCTTATAGGATATTATAAAGACAGGCAGACGAGAGCTTTAAGGATACTTTTGACGTCAAGGACGCCATTGAATGAGGTCAACAATGTGGTGGATTATGAACTGAAACCACTTGGAGATAATTTTTCGGAAAAAATCCTTCTTTCTGACGAGCCTACTGACATTAACATGGTGCAAAAAGAGAAGTTGCTTAGTGTCTGCAATGGGAAACCTCTTCTCTTGAAAGGGTTAGCAGCAATTTTGAAACAGGAAAGGAAACGTCCCAGCGACCTGATCAATGAAATTGAGAAATTTATCCGGGATTTTGAAGAGAAAGGGGACACACCGAAGTCCAAGCATGAAGAACTTCAAGATGCCAAAGAAAAAGCTTATGGTTATGAGGAAGGAGTTGGTCATGGTGAAAAATCTGTGATCCATGAAATGTTCAACACACTACCATCTGACTGCCTGAAAGCATCAGCAGTTTCACTTTCTTTGTTTTGTGGCCCATTCTCTGTCTCCACAGCAGCACAGGTTCTTGGCATTAGTGTGCCAGAAACTGTGGCTCAGCTTGAGGGGCTAGAAACCTGTGCCATCATTTCCGTTGTGAACAGAGAAGAAAAGGAATTGATGTATGACATTCATCCACTGTTGAAAAAGTATGCAGATAGCATAAAGGACGATGAACTTTTCGTTGAATCGTACACCAAAGCAAAGGGGCACTTTTATGAGATTTTTATGTCTAAACTGAAAGACATAGCAGGATTTGTAGATGCTGACTATGTTAAAGCGTTTAAGATGTTTACCAGTGACAGTGCGAACTACGAGTTTGCTATAGACATTTCCTTGGAGTCAGAGTTTTTCAGCATACCTGGTGAATTTCGTGACAATGCCTTGATTGTGTCACTAGTCAATGCCTTGCTGCCAAATGAAAAGAAATGCGAGGTTTTCAAATCATGGGCAAAAATGTGCAGTGATGACGGAAAGTCAGGTGAGACAAAGATCATACAAAATAATCGGAATTTAAAACAAATACACTACACTGGCTTTGCTTGCTTTTTTCACCATAATCCATCGCGCTTTGGGCGAGAATGTTCTGCGCAGCAATCAGAAGGCAGAACTCTAATTAGAACATTTATATTGCATTCTGATACATTTTTCTACTACTTAACATTTAACAGTTGGTTCATGCGTCTAGCTACCTGCGTTCCTCGAGATTCAAAGCACACGAGAAGTTTGTACTGTTTGAAAGATAATTTCTAAGTTCTCTTCAAACTTCGTAATTGCTTCAAATCACGATGAACGGACGCTTGCCACATTTTCAATGTGGTAGTTTAAATGTTAAATTTCAGTTCAGGAACACAAAGCAAGGTTGGGGCCTGTTGTAAATTAGCCAATCAAACAGAAAATAATGTATTCAGAAAATAAAACTAAGTTGCACGGATGAATTCACCTGTCAGGTTTCTGACCAATAGAACTCGAGATGGCTGAAGCGTGGCAGAATATTTTTAGGAATGAATAAACAACGCTTTAAAGAGTAGTGAAGGGAATTTCCCTTTACGCAACATTGAAAAGAAACTACATTGTTGATAATGTTATAAATTTTGAGGAAGTTTTTGCCAATTTGTGAAATGAAACTGCTGAAGTCGCTCGTAGGAAAATCTTTTTTTTGGAAGACCTTTGATTGCTGACGTCATCAGCGTGCACAATGGGAATATGAAGCTCAATTACCCAATTGAATTTGATTACACGAATTCTCAAGCTAGTTCTTTTGACAACCCAGAAACTCCAATTTTCAGTTTCAAGTGGACTTTGTATAGTACGTCGTTTGAATATCGAAAGCGAAGATCACTACTATTTAATAGGTGCATTGTAAGCTTAAACTCTAAATGTTCTGTTACGGACTGGTAAACAACAAATTATCCGTAGTATTTTACTATCCTTGGGATATACTAGTACTTTTTTTTTTAAACTACCATAGTTCATTGGATAATGCATTTGTTGCGTTTTGATTGGCTTTAGCCATCATGGTATTTGAGATATTATTCCATGCTCCACAGTCTCAGTTACTGAAGTAGAGAAGATTTATCCATAATTTTTGCGCGTTTTTTAATAAAACGATTATTTCTCTTACGTTTGTTGGATATGAGATTATTATAGCCAACTAAGCACTACGCGCCTCTTGGAATAATAATGTTAATTACTGAATTTGGAAAGTGGCAAACCAGTTGAATTTTTTTACTTCTTTGTATTCACTGTAAAGCAGACATAGAGGAAAATGGGATTTTCCTACAATTTCATCATACATGTAATGGTGTTTAGGCGCTAGGGATAAAAGGCACACGTTGGCCTTTACGACATTTTCAATTGATTTGAATAATTGTTTTTGGCTTAAAAAATAATTTAATGAAAATAATAAAATGGATAGGGTTTGTTCGACAAATTATAGTGTGTTTTCGACAAAAGGAACTGCTTATTAATAACGTAACACAGATCCATGATCCCAGATAAAGTGTGTTTTTCAAGTAATTTTTAAAATTTTGTGGGAATGTAATTCAGAAAGATCATTACAGAGTCTTAAAAAGAAATCATTAACACTGAGTCCAAAATTCATGTGTCTTAGTAGTCCATGCATGCTTAAAGGAAATATGCTTTAATTGCACATTTCAAATGAATGTAGAATACCCATTTGAATTTTGATTTTAAGAGCGAGGTAAAACAGATATTTCCAGAAATACACGTAATTAAATGCAAGCCGAACTTGATAATCATCATTAAGTGTTCCCTTGTTCTTCTCTCCGATTTTAACATCACTCGTGTCTTGGAATACAGACAATTAACGGCTGAAAGTGACTCCCAAATGCTGATCATCATCTGAAATTACTAGCACTTCTCTTATTGTGAGAAACCGGTGGCAAAGTGCTTAAATCGAACGGGACACTTTGTGTTAGATATCGAAACTGGGTGTCCATTTCTGGACATATAAGTGAGGCAACCTGGTTGCGGTGTTGATAAGGTTTCAGTGATTGTCACCACCGACCATATCTTGAAAGAAATGCTATGTTCATTTATCAGTGTGTCAATGGACATATATTTTTTTCTTACTGGACAACTATCGTTCCCTTATCGATGCGCAATGGGTAATTTCAAAGGTGATTTCCTTGAATCTTTTATGTGATGTTTGTACGATTCTTTGCCTCTCCAATCCAGGCTCACTCTTTCGTGCTCATTTAAAGTGTTGGGAATCCTTGTATGTCCGGGACCAAGACGGGCCTAGTGAGGCTTTCAAAGTGTTGGAACAAGCAGCTAATTCTCTTGGGAAAGTTCAAGATACAACTACGGAGAATTTCACTCTGACCCAAGGGTTGTACTCGTATTTCGAAGGCGAAATCTATTGTAAGAAAGCTGATTTCAAGAAGGCACTAGAGTGCTTACAGTCATCCTTAGACCTTACGGAAAAGCTGCCGCAAGTTGATGACATTCTTCACAGGTGTTATAACGCAATGGGTAATTGCTATTACGGCCTCAAAGATCTCCCCAAGGCCCTTGCGTTTTACACCAAGGCTGTAAAGATGACAGAGAAAATGTTGAAGGGTGGTGAGTATCATTATAGATTGCCGGTTTACAAAAATAAAATAGGCACTGTTTATCATGGTCAAGGCAATTACGAAAAGGCCGTTGAATACTACAAAGAGGCAATCAGGCTTTTAGAAGTTCTTAAGATGTCAGATTATGAGGACGAGGCCGATTTTTGCAGGAATCTTGCAAATGCTTATGTCTTTCAAGACAAATTCGAGGAAGCGATGAAACCAGCTGACAAGGCCTTTGAAATACGAAGAAAACGTCTTGGAGATCATCCGGATACAGTGCGAAGCATTTTCCAGCAAGGCGTTATTCAGGCAAACCTACAAGAGCCTGAAAAAGCGTTAAATTTGTTCCGGAATGCTTGGGAAATGGAGAAATCACTGAAACCGGGGAACCATAGCAAGGTTTGGAAAAAGCTTATTGTTGCTATCATTGATTACATCGCGGATGATAGTCAAAAGAAAGACTTTAAGAAGGAGGCTTTGACATTTTGTCAACGTTTCTGGAAAGAAGAGAGAGACAGTTCGCGGTTTGGCTTTACTGAGAGCAACAGACTCATTATTGACACTGTTGTGGAGCTTTTGGGAGATATTGAGGGAGAGAGAGATGTACAGCACGAGTATGAAAAGGAGAAATTGTCGTTTTATGATAGATTCCAGGGTGAAACCGAAAAAGAGTTTTATACAACGTTTGATGAGGCAACGGACAATCGAGAGCTCAACAAAATGTTAAAAGACAGAGTTGAGCTCTTGGACAAGATAATTAACCTCTGCATTCGACTTGACATGCACGAGACTCGTTCAAGGCACACAGGAATCAAGTTAAATTTGTACAGGAAAGTTCTTTTCAAGACAAACTTTGTCGGTGAGAAAGGATATGAAAAAGAAGCCCTTAAAAGTGAAGTCGAACAAATGTATGGAGACTTAGGTGAAAGAGAGAGTATCACCGAATTCCGAAAAGCTCTTCTGAGTTCGTGGCGATCAAAGTGGGAACAAAGGGAAGCCATTGAAGAGACAACAGAGACGATGAGCTCATTGGCCAGAGAAAGAACAATAAGGGGTATTCTTCAACTGTGCTTGGACCTTAACGAAAAGAAGCTTCACAGATGGTACGGAGAGCAAGCCTTATTATTCTATGAAGAACTGTGGAGGAGGAAAGGGGAAGTAATGGACACACGGACGACGAAGAAGTTTCTTCGTGACATCAAAGATCTGGCCTCATCGGTAGGAGATTATGAGAGGGAAAAACTGTGTCAAGACGTCTTGCAGGTTAGTTAGTTGTCTATTGGTAAAAGACAATGAATTTGAAGCCTACCGAGAGTGTACGGTAAATGTTTTTGTCACCCCCAAACGAAGCATCGGTTAAATTAAATTCATTTAAGGAATGCATTAAAACGTAATTGGGTCATACCATGCTATATTCCCTCGTATAAGTAACGCTTTAGTGGTCTTCGTTTTTATGTCGGTGTAAGTTTATATTTGATAGTTTTATTCTGTATTATACTGGCCATGTATTATTAGTCTTAAAATTTGTAGCCTTGCCTAGTTTTTGTTTATTTAGACAGCCCTTTCGTGGGAATCATCCTACTGAACCTTAACCTAACCTAAATGTATGATTTTTGGTGCAGATATCTATTCCCGGGCCATTTTTTTCGAAGCAGGGAAAGTGAGCACTATGATAAGCAATGTTTATCGGAAAACCCTGATCGAACTGGATCGAGCAGAAAGTGACGCCAAAGACTCACCAGTTTTAGAATGTGCAATGCGTGAGTACACGGCTGAATTAATATGCAGCAAGGGGGTTTCGCTCTTTCAGACTGTTAAACTCGTGGTTTGCATGTACAATAAGCTGCATTTGCACGCTTTGATTTTATTAAGCCAGTGAGTAAACGACGCCACTATCCCCTAGATCCAACCCTTTGAGGTCCAAGTGGTCAGTTTTGAAAGTGGGTAATCGCGCACCGCGAAATTCAGAACTTACACTCGAAGTAAACAGCCTTTAGATAAAAATCAAGCTCAACGTTTTGCCAGTAAGGCGTTAAGCAAACACTTTCAAAATCTGAAGAAAAAAGGAGGCTATATTTTCATCATAGTAGCACTTTAACGATGAAGGCTTGATTGTTAATGTTTTGATACCACGAAAAATGCGTGGAAAGTTTTTTTTTAGCCCTGTCCAAACAGGAAATGTTTGGCGACCAAACACCACCAAACAATGTTGGTGACCAAACATTTTACGGTTTAGCCACCTTATTTGTTGCTGTTTGATCGTGGTTGGTCGTGTTTGATAAAATTTCAAAGCCATCAAACATTCGATCGAACAACTTAAATCATTTCTTTTGTTCTCGAAGTTTTGTTCGTTTGGACAGCCGTATCAAACATGTTTGTCGTGCGCATGCGTACCACGCTTGCGCAACCGCTTGTATCCACGTGTTGTTTACGTATTTGTGACCCATAGTTCTTTGCTTGTGGAGTTTGATCTGAGTTAGATCAAACGTGTTTTAACCGTTTGGCCAGTCACTTCAACATCATGTTTGGTCACCAAACAATGTTTGATATTGTTTTGTCGCCAAACATTTCCCATTTGGATAGGCATTTAAGATACATTGGTTGTCATAAACAATAGTTCAAGAAAACATTGAGGAAAAACCGACCAGCATGCACTGCTGTTGAACATCATTCAATGCGCACGCACCTTGCACATTAATGTCCATAAACACGTTCTAGATTGCACTGATTCCCAGGATTATCTGTAGGCTCTTAGCTAATCAGATTCATGTTAGAGAGTATATTGTACAATAATGTAAGTAATTTGTTGCCTACATCTCATGTTCACACATATATTCTTCATCTTAACAGAGGTTCATCAACACTGGAGACAAACCAGCCACCTTGGGACCCAAAGGTACCGTTGCATTTTGGATTCCTTTCTTCTTGGCAACAATATGTTTTACGTAAAAGGCGGAAAGGACGTTGATAGGTTTTTTGGGTGTCTTTGTTACATGAGAGAGCACTTACTTAAGGTCATTTTGACCTCCGTGAAAACTACCATAAAGATAATTCCACATTACACATGTATGAATAGGTTGCCCACTGATTGCCTTAGCAAGAAAGTATGCCATTATAGCTTATATTTATAAATAGTGTGTCTGTGAATTATCGCGGCTTTTAAGTGTAATTGTGTTCAGTGATCTGGGTTTTGCAGGCATTTGGTATTACTGATGAATGCGCATAATTATCTCTTGGTGCAAGGGCTTTTTGGCATTCACATATCTAAGACAAAAGGTTTCGGAAGAGCAGTGGGATGTGTGTGAAAACGAGGTCGACTCCATCCTCGCCTTTATAAAAAGGCCAAGTAACTATAAGCATTAAACTCAGTGTGAAATGGCCAATTAGTCGTTCTTGATTGGTTATAATCTTTCACAATCCTTGAACCTTCTTTTCGTTTATGTTATAACCCCAAGCGCCCTTATTGAACGAAGCCACCTCGACACAAGGGATTGTCAGTGGAGACGAAGAAGAAAGCAAATCCGTATCGGAAGAAGAGGACCAAGAGATAGAAGTAACCTCAAAAGAATCTGTGGAGGACAAAGAGGTCGATATGACTTCTGAAGAGGAAATCGAGATTTCATCTAAGGATGAAAATGACGAAAATGAAAATGAAAATGAAAATGAATACCCGAGTTCCTTTCGTGCCTCGAATGAGGATAGCAAAGTTATATGCAGGTAAATTCGGTCTTTGGAATTTGGAATTACGGATTGTGATATGCCATTAAAAATAACGCAATCGCAATGCTCCACCGTTTACTATACAGTCAACTCTCTCTAAGACGGGACCATCGGGACCGGCGTCAGGTGTCCGTCTTAGAGAGGTGTCCGGCTTATAGAGAGTCGACGTAGCATGACCCCAGAAAATTTAAGATAATAATGCTAAACCCGTGCACAGTGAATACGCGTCTGTTTAAAGTTTGTTTTAAGTTATTTGCTTGAACGAAACCTACCTGTTTTAGATTACAATACAATTCGGTTGTCACCTCCAAGTAATTTTTTTAATGGGACAATGACAAATTTAATTTTAACTTGTACTGTGTGTATGCCTGCGACAAGATAAAAGCTGTCAATTAAACGTCTGGTGTTAAAAAGAGTCCCTAAATCGTAATTTGCGGTCACATTCAGCACCTCACAAGTGTCCGTTAACGATTTCAGTGTCCGTTGTCCATCTTACAGCGGTGTCCGTTAAGAGAGAGTTGACTGTAGAAGGTGGTTGTCACGCTAGGAATAACTCAATATATGTAAACCAGCAATTTCGTTGAAATATCGTCCCATCAATCAACAACAACAGGGCTGGCGTAATGGTGAGCAGAGCAGTCGCCTTCCGCCAGTGTGCCTGAGAGCGATTCCCGGGTTTGTTGGTTCTGTACTCTGCTCAGAGAGGTTTTTGCGCGGGTACTCCGGGAGCGTTTACCATTTGTCAACAAAAACCTAAAATTCCGGTTGGAAATTCAAATGGTACAGCTCATTCCACCAGAAAGTTTCCGAAAAAGATGGAAATCCTCAGAGGTATTCCTCTTTACCCGTTCCAACCGAAATGACCGGAAAAATCCTGTACCAGTCTTTGTAAACTCCCACTCGACCCGGTTCACGTACTCCTCTTTTCCCGCCTTTCGACACTGTAGATGCAGCCGCCATTTTGATTTGTTATTGTTCTCTTCTAGCCGCGAGAGAGTCGGGTTTGGCGAAATACCACACCTGGAAAATCCTGTACCATTACGAGCGTTACATTCCAAATTTTCCGCGCAAATGGTAAACGCCCCGGTTTTCCTCATATCTTAACTGCCGATGCCTACAGCTGAGTACCAGTGTATCACACCACAACTCCGGAAACTGATTGTCCTTCCCTTTGGGAGAGAGGTGTGGATTTTTTAACGTCCCAAAGTGCTTTTACGCAAGCGCTGTGGTGTAGGTCCTGCGGTTTATCGTTTTATACAAGGCAAGAAATGTCTGTTATTCAGAAAGGATTTGCAAGTCTTGTTTGCGGTCTTTTAAACTGTTCAAGAAGTTATCCAACAACTAAGCTGTCTTTGGAAATAGGTTTGACGTCGACACCTTAATCAGGAACAACCTGGAAGTTCGTTTGATCAGAGACCAGTTGAATTTTAAATTGGAGGTTCGCAGCACTCGAGAAACCACGGGAAAGAACTTGTTGTCTCCACTGTTTTCAAAATTGCCTACTCTCATTGTGGATCATCAGGTAAGCGCTCACTTAGACACTTGTGTCCAAAAATTCACCAAAGTAGATGCACGCTCAATTGTGACATCCAAGGCGAAGTGTCCCTTTAACTTCAAGTCTAAAGCAGGAGATCATCAAGAGAAACCTCTATCTCCTATACTAGGCCTAGGAGTCGACCCTTTCCCGATTATATTTATTTATAGAACGCCTCCCTTGGCAGATCGAGCACGCCCACTTTTGTAAAAGCCAATCAAAACAAAGCTACCGCAGCGTCAAGGGAAATATCATACTCTTCACGGGAAAAACCTGTTCCTAAAATTAACAGTAATGTAGCAGCTCTCTTACCGTGTAATGTGATTGGCTCGCTACTCAGGACAAAAACAAGACAGTGATGTAGCAGCTCTCGTAACCTATTTTCTGCCCGTTTTTCTTCTTTGTTCCTAATTTTTGGTAAATGGCACATTCCTCACAACCATATCTAGCTCTTTCCGATTGTTACCTAGACACTATTTGTGCTTTTAATTGTCCTTGTTGAATTGAACCGTTTTCAGGTGGCCAAAGGGGCACCCAGAGCACAACTTTGCTCAACGGATAATTTTACTGAAGCATTTTATATTTTCTTGTCAGGAAACACCTGTGGAGTTCTTTGGTTTGCCTTTTTCTGATACCACATTTGATGACATTCCTTTTGATGGTCAGTATGGCATCCTCACTGCGTGCGAAGGAGTGTTACAGGAGATCAAAAGAGAGCACATTTACGATAAATACCTGAAATTGAAATCAGAAATGGGTTTAAGAGCAGCAAAGGAGAGTTTTCTAGCGGAACTTTCGAAGCTGCCTCAGGAATACAAAGAAAGATGCTTTGACAATATCGTCAGTGCACTAGGAGAAGGCGGTGAGGGTCTGGAGGATATAAGAGATCGTCTTCTTGAAGGTGCGTAGGTTTTCGTAAAGAAAGAAGTTTATTACGATTATTAGTGTTTTGAACATGAGAGTCTTTTCATTTTGTACGTTGAAGGAAATTTGATTGATAGTCTTCATAAGAAGGCCGTCAAAGTAATATTGAAAATGAATTATGCACAGTTGTTCTTATGCTTACGATGTCGTGAAAAACTTTAATTTGGTAAAACAATTTGTATTTTTCACGGTGAGTGCCGCGTATTGTAATTTAATGAAATGCATGCCGAGCGTGCAGCACTATTCTTTGCAGAGTATTTCGTGGCACTGTCGTTGTCGCGATCGTTGTTTAAATTAATAGAGAGCTTAAGCAAGGACAAAGACGACGATTACGAGGTAGGTTTGATGAAAGAAAACAATTTCTTTGCACGCCATCCATGTTCATTTTGCGTTTTGGTACAGTTTTCAAAAAGGCTCTATTTTATAGGGCTTAGAAATCTTCCAATGAAAATAACGGATTTAAAAACATCCAAACCAGCAGACGAAAACTGTACTTGAGTATTCACATGCGTACTAGAGAGGATGAGCAAGTGAATATCCAGATGCTAGTAATGTGGAAGGTGTACCCATTTAGCTTCAAGAGCCTTAGGTCGTTTATCAAGGTTCTTCATGGACTATGTTTTTCGCTGGTCTGCGGGCTCTACAAAGTCATCCTCCTCCGATTTCATATGGAACTACTTGTGTTGAAGGTGTAACGCACCTGTAAAGATAGTTCATGAAGAACCTTGATAAACGACCTAAGGCTCTTGAAGCTGGGTGAGCGACCTAGATCCACAGGAATTTTTGTTGCTCTCTAAATGGGTAGAGCATCCGCCCGGTGTTATAGAGGTATCATGATAAGTTCGATTCCAGCTTAGATCTCAAATTGTTTTAAATTATCCTTCTCAAGGGCGCAGTACACCGTTTCATCATCAATAGTTGCCATTCTTCTGGATATTCACTGGTTCAGCTTCGCGGCTACGCATGTAAGAACTCATTAACAAGAATAGTCTGCCCGGCCTTCTGCTGCTTTGAATCGTGTTAAGTCCATTATTTTGATAGGCACATAAACCTACAAGGCACTTCACAATTTGGCACCGTCGTACATTTGTGATTTGCTTACATCTTACACTCCATCACGTCAACTACGCTCATCATCCAAGAACCTTCTGGTTTCTCCATCCTATAACTTGAAAACATATGGCGCAAGATCTTTCTCTGTAGCAGCACCATCATTATGGAATGCTTTGCCATGTACAAACGCTCAACGCTCCGTATGTGTCTCTTTTTTAAAGTAGATTAAAAACTTTTCTTTTTAGAAAAGCTTTTTATAATTAATTTTAGCTGTTTTAAGTGTTAATTTTAAAGTTTTGTAAGGCGCCTTTGAACAGTAGGATACTGGCGCGGTAGAAATCTTTTATTATTATTATTATTATTATTATTATTATTATTATTATTATTATTATTATTATTATTATTATTATTGTTACTTATCCACTGGGTAGTGATTTATCCGGCGGATAGCGCTTTCCATCGTTTGAACAACTTGGGCCAGGGGCCCGTTTCTGAAAAGTTCCGAAAGGCAAGTTTCCAAACTACGATAACTGCGATTGGCTTATTCTGGAAAGCAGGTCTTGCAATATGTTTTAAAGAACAGAACAAACAAAATATTTGCGAAGTTTCATGCCTTGAAACGTTTCCCTTTTGAAGATACCGAGGGACTTATGTCACCCGAAATACGCCCGTAGTGTTTTCGGGCCCCTGATCTTAAACCGATCAACCATTCATATATGAACAGAAATGCGCGTAGATCATCTCGCTCAAGTTTGATGACTGACGAAGAGTCCTACTAAGTCTTCGCGTAATCTACATAAAGTAAATTCTCGAATTAGCGCACAGCTTCAAATTAGCACCCCTCCTTATTAAATGAGCGCTCCGGTTCAAGTTTTGCTATTGCAGTTTTATTTACTGTCATGTTGCATTTTGGGTTCAATTCAAATAAAGACTGTTGTTATATTAAGGCTGAAAATTGAAAAATCATTTAAGTGCCCCCCTTCAAATTAGCGGCCCCATTCGAATAAGCGCCCCCTTCTCACCTTAGGAAATTAAGTAAGCGCCCGGGCGCTAATTCGAGCATTTACAGTATTTACAAACACAAGATCAACGCTAGCGTCAAGGTTATTTGTTTTTGTTTGAGTTTTTGGAACTGTTTAGGTTTACTATAAGATGGACATTGTTTCATTTTGTCACCTGCAGACGACGGCAGGATTAATGTTACATGTAAGTTTGGGGAGAGGGAAAGTGAGACACTTCACTAGCATCTATATGAATTTAATTTGCCTTACATTAGCTCGAGGCAAGATCAAAGAACTAATCATGGATCACAGTAACATTTGTGATGTGGTTGCGGATAAAATACCAGAAGGATTCCCTTGGAAAACTCTGGCAAGAGATCTCAAACCACCGATTAAAGAATATGTTATCGGCGAAATACTTGAGGCTGAAGGAGGGTTTCCAAAGGAATGCTGTCGAATTGTGCTCAGGACATGGTACCAGGGATTTACGTCCAAAGCAACAAGTCAAGAGCTCATGCGGTGTCTCACAAATATGGGTTTCGCAAACCTTAATTGGCATATAATGAAAGAACTCGGCCTTGTATCATTCAAAGATATTCCAGTCTGAGAGGTGACTAGTCATGTATCAGTTCACTTGCGGAAAGTGCACGTGGACATTGATGTTTAAAGGCTGGTTAACTTTATCTGCTGGATAAGTCACTATCCTACAGTATCAATATGTGCAAAGATATTTGTATTTGAGCACAGTCACTCTAAGCACATGTAAGTAAAAAGTTTGGCCCTCGTTTAACGTGAAGTGTATTTCATACTTTAGATAGTGACTTACGCACCGAATAAAGTTATCCGGCCTTTTAACATCTGGATACACTTGTCCTACACTAACAAACTGGAGTATTACCTCATCTTACCAAAAGTTTCAGTTAAGTAAGCACTGTTCCATGGGAGGAGGGAGATCCTAGCGAGCGAAACAATTTCTCGTTTGGTTTACATGCAGAAACTTTGGTCTGCGTTGTTGCTCGTCAATGGCTGAACGAAGTTGCTAAAAGCTCAGGTGCCACCATGTTTGTTTTCTGTTTCCTATATATGCTACTGGGACTTTCTGAGTGAAAGTACTTGACATGGTGCTAGAATCTCCCTATCTCTTGGATCTTCAAGAAACTAGGGAGGTCTTCGTGCATTGAAGAGCTGACCGCAAGGTTGAAAATTTTGCGTGTAAACTGATTAGACTACAAGCAGACCCTGTTTCACCGCTCAGTTCATTGAACGCGACGCGAAAAGGAAAACCCACGCGATAACAACATGATCATGCGAAATCTGCACTCGAGCGTTGTTCTCGGGCCTGTTTTCTGTGTCGCCTTGCGCTCCACGAACTGAGTGGCGAAAAAGGGACTTTTCGTAGTCTGCTAACTAAGCGGCGATAGAGAAACTTCTTGCAGTCCAATATAAAACAAATTCAGAAAACATATCCCATTGAGATGATCCGTTTATGAAGGATCTTCCTAGTTCTAGAAAATTCCTTCTACCATGTTCCTTAGAAAAGTCCCTTGGAGAGAACGTGCTGGCCAGGAGAAAGCGGTGGAATAATTAGAAGACACCCTCTCCTTTCCACCGCTCCAGCGGGCGTCATCTCTTAATTAACCACGCCCTGAACAATCAGATGGATTGGAGCTCTCCAACCATATCTGCTCTATGTCTTTGCGTTTGAGGCAACAAATTTTTGGATAATTGTAAACTGCGCACTTACGCACAAGCAGTGTCCAGTGACCGGACATGCGTGGTTTTTTTCCCGATTCGGTGAAGTTATTTTGTATCCGGCCATTCTGAACCCCCTCTCGTTTTGAATATGCAGACAGGAGTAAAGGTGGCATAGGGACAAACGCTGTAGCCATAAAAGAGTCAACCAGGCCTTCGATTATACCAAAATGCACAGGGTATGAGACTAAGGTATCAAGTTAACTAAAATATGCCCGCTTTTATCAACTTTGTACATTCTAGTGCGAGTTGCTGGCAAAATTTCCATGCACTTCTCCCAGTTTTCAGAAACAAGAGCATAATGCTACAAAAATATTAGTATTATGCCAGCATATTCCTAATGCCTGCTCAAAATTATGCCGGCATAATCCGAAAGACCCTAACAAGAAGCAGATTGTAGATTGCAGCTTGTAGGTTGGATTATTCAAGCCAAAAGAAGAAATCAAAACGATCCTTTCAATTTTCATTAGCGTCCTTTACAGTGCGTCGAAGAGACCGAGTCTCTCAGTTCTGAACAGCATCATCAGGCTTGAAGAGAATTTTTCCTCATGCGCGTGGTCAGAATCAACGGTCAGTTTAATAGGCTAGTTTGGAATAGTGCAGCAACAAAAGAACAAAGTCGAGGTTCAGGGAAATAATTAGCATTTTGTATTGCTCGAAAGAAAGGAAAATGCAAATTATTCCCCTGAACCCCGAGTCTCTTCTTTTGTTGCTGCACAATTCGAAACTAGCCTATTTCCATTGCATTCGAAAATGCAAGGGTAGGTAGGTCGAGGAATAACCTCTACAAGGAAATTTCGGATTTAATTAAAAAAATAAAACCCCGAAGAGCAACGCTTTTGTCAGAACCACAATTCTCTTTATGAAATATTTATATATTTTTATTTAAAAACGTACTCGGGGTATTCGCGTCAAACGTTGGTGCCGATAAACCACTGCCTATCTTTTGTTTTATTTAAAGGGGCTGTGATCTAGCAATTCAGCTCATTATAAAGTTGGTCTATGCTTGTAATGGAGGAGTAACAGAATTCATACAAAATGTAATTAAGTCGTTTCAAAGTCTTCGAAGAAGATTCATCCTTCTAATGCGTGATTGTTCGTGAGAAAAAATAGAATAACCTCTGCACGCTTAAAGGACAACGGAAGGCTAGGAGTTGTATTTTGTATGGGAGCTTAAAACTACTGAAATAGCTTAGATTTGAAGTAAAAAGCAAGAAAAAGTGAATTTTGCCTTTCGAAAGTGACGCAAAAAGTCCAAACCCGTGGTCATTTTTCCAAGTTGAACGTCCGCCATGTTGGAACTCTTTTCTTCCGGCTACTTCCATAATAGGAATGCCCGCCGCCGTGTTTTGACGTCACTGCGCACATGCCTTTTTTCATGGCAACAAAATTTGTACATAATCTTGTGTCATGTTGAAACTGAATTTAGCTTCGATTATGGCTGAGATCTAGCCTTATTCTTTTGAACCTATGCGAGACAGTTCGGAGTCAGAGGAAGACGATGTTCACTAGAGTCAAGATGAGCGCCGTAGAGGAAATACATCGTGGTGTGCCATAGAGAAAGTACTGCGAAGAGCATGGAGTATTGCCCTTGGCCAAAAAACCGAATGAATAATTTGCCAGCCAAGATTTATTTCGGACGTTTCGTTGAGCTCGGTTAATCCTCCAACATAAGATTTAATCGCTGAGAAAGCAATAGATCTTTTTTCTCTTTTGGTGCTCTTTAAGTAGCGTGTGAACTTTGCGTGTCTTTAGATACAGAGGTTGCGACATCAACACAAGCAGCTAACTCAGGACTCAGGACTCAGGACTCATCCAAAATGTGATACACAGTCTACGTTTTTAGAGTAAACGATAAGAAAGTGTTCATTTTTATTATTTTTCAGTTCGTTTTAATTTTGATACAAGCATGTCGCATATAGCAGAAGAAATTTCAGACAAATAGCGTTAAATGATCTAGTGATTACTGTATATTTTTGATAGCGCTGTTACTTCTTCGTGAGGAGCTTTCATCCAACGTTCTTAAGTAGCGTTTACGTTTTCTGCCAGGCAACTGATTGAGGTTAGAGCAACTTTTGAAGCACTCCTTCTCAAAGTGCTCCGAACAAATTGTGGCACTGGCTACGTTTGGGCAAATTTGCCCTTTAATACCCACTAGCCACTCCTTAAGAAGCGGTTTCTTTTTTAAGGGCAGTGGATGGAAACTTACCCTCTTGGAATCTCTGACCATTCTGTTTGAACACCCAACTACGGCACATTCGACCATTTTGGAGCTGATGTTTTATGTGCGCAGTGACGTCACGTTATGCGCCCAAGCCTTCAACAAGACTTCCAAAATGGTGGACGTTCAAATTGTTCTGGCACGGAGCTTTTTGCTGTTACAATGAGGTTAAATGGTAAATTCACATCCTAAAACATGGCGATTTGATTACAACGTATCATGTGCTTTCGTAAGAACGACTTTTTAAAAATCGTTTTCTCGCCTTCTCCTTTAAGTAAGTAAATTTTAAGTTTAAGAAACAAACAACAGAATAACTGCCCATCTTTCGTTTTATTTAAAGGGGCTATGAAATAACATTCTACCTTATTACAAAGTTGGTGTATGCTTGTAGGAGTAACAGAATTTATACAAAGTGTATTTATTTAGTCTTTGTGAAAATCGTTGATTTGCTTGTGCTGCATGATTACATGTTAGACGAAATAAAATAAAAAGGTAAAACGCCTCTTTCACCCACGGTGGAAAGGTTGGCAAGAAAGCGAATTAAACTTACTTATTTCATACACAGTTTACAACTACTTGTCTTGGCATTGCAATGGCTTATTGAACCTTTCCTAAACATGCGGAGTCGCGGACCCCAGTATTCAATCTCATTATTTCATTCTTTGCTTTCATATTACCAATTTTTCACCCTGAAAAACCTATTTTGTCCATAACACAATATTTTCAACATGATATACTTGTATCGCATGTGGTACTACTGTCTTGGCACTATTGCTTGTGTGGCTTTCCCCTCCTGATTTGAATTTGCTTCGTGACTCTCATCTTCGTTCCTCAAGCCTCCTGCCCAGTCATTCTTTCCTCTCCAACGAACCACTGCTGAAACGAGCCACACATTCCTTTCCCTTTGTTAAGTAACTGTCACCTGGAGATCACGTGCGAGTTACGGAGGAAGCAAGTGGCACTATGTAGATTGCTTCCCTGGGAGCATCAATACAACTTGCTGACAGGGTACGAAGGTGTTCCAAGATATTCCTCAAGGCCCGGGCAAACGACCTTAACATTTCCTTCAGCATCCGTTTGATTTTGTTGAACAGCGATGATGAAAACCTCTGGGACCAGGGTATGAAACTTGTTGAATCGTATTTGAATGAGTTTAAAAGCGTTTAAACTTTGCTTCAACAATCATTCAACATTTGTTTTGTTATCGCAAATGTTGAATGAAGTTGAAGCAGTTTGCCCCACTTTTTAAACATCGTTGGGTATGCACCTGCGCACTAGTCGGACTCAATGACGTATCCATGTCCATATCCATAGTAACAAGTCTGTGTCAATAGTAACAACCGCGGCCGCAGCCTGGGACTGAATACCGGGCCTCTCGTGAAGCTTTGTTGAATCAAGTGTTGATGTGCTGA
>BLFP01003891.1:284893-287393 GCA_014634505.1 Montipora efflorescens
GATCTTAGCCAGTAGGTCTTTTCGCTCAAATAAATTTATCAATAGCTTCATTTTTTTTCGAAGTTAATAACATTGTAAGTTAAATAAAATGATTTAGGACTTTGAGTTATTATGTTTCATTCCTATTCTCAGAATCATAACTGGGAATTAATGTAAAGTTAACTTAAATACGATTGTTTCGCTTAAAAACCGTGAAAACAAATGAAAACAATGTGTTGAAATAAGGAGTGACTATTTTAGTGAGACTGGACTCGGCTGAAACAACATTTTGTACTTGGCAGAATCTTTACTTGACTGAATATTTATTTGAAGCAAGGATATTTTGCCGCTGAATCGACAATGAACACATTTTGAGCGACGCGTGCCGGCGAAACACAGAACTTTTCCTTGAGGAAAAAATAACAACTCTAATAAACAATAATTTGGTAAAAGAAAGAGCATTTTACCCTTTGAATGAACGATTTGTGTCAAATATAGCCGGAGATATAATTTTTTCGACAAGGTCTTCGCTTCGGAACTAAACAATAAACATCTCGCAAGCGACTTGCCGACGCGTGCCGAGACTCAGGTCCGAAACAGAACTTTTCCGTGAAGTAAAAAAATAACTAAACGTGAGCAGCGCGCCATAGAAACTTTGATCAACTACTATTTGGCTAAAGAAAGAGCATTTTGCCGTTTGAATGAACGATTTGTGTCAAATATAACCGGAGATATTATTTTTTCGACAAGGTCTTCGGAACGCTGGCTTTAGACAATAAACATCTTGCAAGTGACTTGCCGACACGTTCCGAAACACAGGACTTTTCCTTGGAGAAAAAAATATCTAAACGTGAGCGGCGCACCATAGAAACATTGATAAAATTTTTTTTTCGTCAAGGAAAGAGCATTTTACCGTTTGAATGAATGATCTGTGTCAATTTTTTTCGACGAGGATCTTAAAGCCCCATTTACACTATCAATTTTTCCTTGACAAGGAAAGATTGCTCGTGTAGATGGGGAATAGTGGACAAATTTTCCTTGTCAAGGAAAATCTGGCGTCCTAGCTTTTCCTTGACAAGGAAAAATTGTCAAGTCAGAAATTTGCTCGTGTAGACAGACAACACGGAAAATGTGACAAAGATATTATTGATTTACGGCACTTGTCAAGGAAAACTTGTCATATTTTTCATTTACACTACCAAGGAAAACTTGTCAAGGAAAACTTGCTAGTGTGTACTGTCGGCAAGTTTTCCTTGACAAGTGGACTTGTCAGGGAAAAATTTCTCGTGTAAATGGGGCTTAAAGAACGCAAAATTCAGACAATAAACATTTCGCAAACGACTTGAAGACACGTGCTGAAGCACAGAACTTTCCTTGTAAAAACATAAAGTTCACGTGTTGAAATAGGGACTTCAAGCGACTGTTTCAATTTTCTTCCCATTTTCGGTAGCGTAAGATCGAGCAAGTTGTCGGTGAATTTGCGAAGTGATCGAAAACTCGAAATATGATAGCTTTCATTGATCGGCATGAGGTTTTACCAATATGCAAATTTCGTTTCGAAGTGTTTTTCGTTCCCATAAAAATGACAGGTCTTTTGTTTGACCAACAATGCTTCATATAAAGAAACCTATGGAAATGCATAACAAAGAGACATATACGCGCGTATATGTGCTCGTATAGACATACGCGAATACGCAAAATACGCGCTATAATATCTGAGCTGAACTGTAATTTGAATATGGCGTCCACAGTTATTCGTCCCTTCGAGTTAAACCAACTCTTTCGAGACATCTCCAGTAAGTTTTCTCCAGTAGAATCAGTGGAGGTTGTGAAGTTGTCGAAGAGAATTTATGGAAAACACTTTTACTCTCTTCAAAACGAAGATTTGTTTTCATGTCTCAAACGTCTACAAGAGTTTGGTTATGTCTCGAATAGCAAACTCGCACTCGTCAAAGATTTTGTTGCTTCAAAATCCAGCAGAAAAGAGGAAATCAGTGAGACTATTGAAAGCTTTATAGTCTCACATCCGCGTCTGTATGATCCAGAGAAACAATTACAAGGAAGGAACGACGATCTCAAGAGGATCACGGGAACACTTGAAGCAGGACAATCATCCGTTGTTAACTTGCATGGCCCGGGAGGAGTTGGGAAGACAACGCTTGCTCAAGAGATTTGCTCAAAATGGCGAGGAAAATTTTATGTTTTCGATCTAAGAAAAGCAAAAGATATGACAGAAATATATTTTAACCTCATGAGCAAACTTGGCCTTGCTGTGTGTGTGGGATACGTAGACATGAGTTTTGTAGTGGAAAAAATCATTGAGAAAGCTTTTGAAGAAAATGAGGGGTTGCCAGTGCTTTTCCTTCTTGACAACGTTGAAGAATTTACTTTGCAACAGGGGAAGGAAGGTACGAGCTTAACGACGCCGTTCATGCTGTTCTTAGAAAAGCTTATAGGATATGATAAAGACAGGCAGAGGGGAGCTTTAAGGATACTTTTGACGTCAAGGACGCCATTGAAT
>BLFP01003891.1:292393-310791 GCA_014634505.1 Montipora efflorescens
TCTGGCATTTCTGATTCGTGTGATCTCTGATTATGATATCTGGTTTATTAGCCTCTATTTCTCTAACAGTATATTTCACAAAATCGCTGCTTGTTTGTTCTTTACAACAGTTTCTGGTTTGTGCTCGTACCGTTTGTCAGTTGTCTTGATGTCATAGCTCTGGCACATTTTCCAATGGATATAATTATGATGCTGCGTTATTGTGCCGTTGGATGTATGCCGTTTTGGCAAATTCTGGGCAGCCAGATATGATGTGGTCGACAGATTCATCAAACTTGCCACATATCCCACACAGTGGATTGGTGCCATCTTTAATGATGTTGCTATGGTACAACCTTGTTGCCAGGCTTTGGTCTCGCAAGGCAATAATCAGCCCTTCAGCCTCCGCTTTTAAGCCACTGGTTAGTTCTGTGAAGGTGTACATCTGCATTATTATTGGTATTGGTATTAGTATTGGTATTGGTATAAGTATTAGTATTAGTATTAGTATTAGTATTAGTATTAGTATTAGTATTAGTATTAGTATTAGTATGAGTATGAGTATGAGTATGAGTATGAGTATTAGTATTAGTATTAGTATTAGTATTAGTATTAGTATTAGTATTAGTATTAGTATTAGTATTAGTATTAGTATTAGTATTAGTATTAGTATTAGTATTAGTATTAGTATTAGTATTATTGCTGCCAGCATTAGCGTGCAGCAATACTATTCTCGACTTTCCTTGTGGGGCTTGGGCTCCATATATATGAGTTTAACACTCGATCCTTTGAAATGCGACTTTCGTTTGGTCGGTGGCCGTGATGTTGAAGATACAGTATAATAAGATCAGCGGCGGTAGTTGTTGAATTGTGCGTGTGCAGCCCATATGGTCCTATGTTCCTGCGATCTGTTCATCAAGCCCTCGAGACTTCAATAGTCGACCAGCAGGTAAGTTTTTATTGCTCTTTTTGAGCTGATCTATAATGTTGAATGCAATTCTATCAATCGCGGGAACTATTCATCAAGGTCACGAACGATTTAGTGACATTTCCAGGGGAAGCCAATACTTATGACTTTTTCAAATACAAGTGTTGAAGGAAATCTTTTGAGTTGAAGAAAGACTCTTCAACAGTCCTGCTGTTTCACCTCTTTATTGGTGTTCTCGGGTCGATCTTACAGCTCTCGCTCAGCTAGTCCTAGTAAAACTCCTCATTTGTTAGGAATACAGCTCTTTTTATATTTTCTTAGTCTGACTGAACAATCTAGTGCCAATCACACGTCAAAATGACACCTGCGAGACGCACTACGCCTTCGCGTCAGCACATCAACATACTTTCCACTACAAAGAAAATCGTTTGTCTCGACGCGATCTTACAGGTTTGTCAACATCAGATTAGCACGAACGGAGTATGACAAGTTACAAAAATTACAAGGAACGAGTTGCAATATCTAGAATTAAGTTACACAGCAAATTTACAGAGAAAATGACGATTTATGATTATTACATAACAGAGTTAAACTATAGACAAAAGAAGGAAAGGACGAGCATAAGCGCCGGCTTTTCCATACATTTATCTGGCCCACATGTTCCAGGCAGAACAGGACAATAATAACAATTACAGCAAACAAGTGTATTGAAGATGAGCAATTATCACCAATGTCATTTATATATAAAAGAAACATCAGTGGCCCGAGCACTGTTCCTTGGAGCACACCAGACGATATATATACGTAAACAGAGTTGGAGGAGGTACCATTAACTACCACAGTTTGTTCCCTGCAGGTTAACCAAGTTGAGAGCCAGTTCTTGAGGTTTCCTCGAATTCCATAATAATCAAGTTTATGAATTAACCTCTGATGAGGCACCACATCAAAAGCCTTTGAGAAGTTCATGATGATAAGATCAGTTTGTTGCCCACAATCAAGCGATCTGGACACTTCCTCAATTATGGTGATGAGTTGAGTTTCGCAGGACAACTTCTTACGAAACCCATGTTGATGTTTAACCAAAATGTTTTCAGACTCTAGGTGGGCCATTATATCATGGAAGATGATGTGTTCAAGCATCTTACAGGGCACAGCTGTTAAAGAGATAGGACGGTAATTTTCAGGGAGATGCATACTGCCTTTCTTAAAAACTGGAATAATATTTGCCTTCAGCCAGTCACTAGGTAATTTGCCAGACTCCAAAGATTGAGTATACAGAAACTGAAGAAAACAGGGAGCAATTACACCTGCAGTTTCCTTAAGGACCCGACACGGAATAAGGTCGAGGCCGTTAGCCTTCTTGGGGTCAATACTGGCTAATAATTTAGCTATCCCTGGAGCAGAGAACACTGTAGGTAAAATGTCAGGGTAATTGCTAGATCCAACAGTTAGCATATTCACAGTACTCTCATGTGTAAATACAGATTGAAATTGTTGACTCCAGAAGTTGGCTTTACCAATATAGTCAGTTATCTCAACTCCATTTTCTTTAAGAGGACCAATTCCAACATCATGTGACTTCTTAGATTTAATGTAAGACCAGAAACGTTTAGTTGGAACTGGTTTGTTGGTGCTGTCGTCTTTAGTAAAAGACAGCAGGTCAGCAACATATTCATCATGAGCTCTTTTAAAATCTAGATTTAGTATTTCTCCTTAGCTGATTTTCCACATACAGCCATTCTTTATTTATTTTTGCTGCTTTTTGCATATTAAACGTGTCCTGTTCTGCTTGCATTTTTTTATCATAATTTATAAGTCAATCTGATTTCGCCGCTCCTGTATTTCATTTATAGTCGTACGTTAGGTAGGGAGCTCTTAGTAATAGGCCCCCCAAGGAACATGTTTTAGTTGCCCCTTTCAACGTAAAATGCCCATTTGAATTTTGATTTTAAGAGCGAGACAAAACAGAAATCCCCCAATGCACGTAATTGCAGCTCTGCTCATCAAGGAAAGATTAACAGCTGTATCTACCCTATCTGAAATCACTAGCACTTCTCTTCTTGTAGGAATCCGGTAGCAAAATGCGTAAATTTGTCAGATAGAGCGAGTTTTGGTCGAGTGTCGTAAAACCAAAACCAAAGTAATTACTTTGGCCAATCAAAAAGGACGGAGACAATCTAGCAAAGCAATCAAAACTCGAAGTAATTACACGTAGCCGACACAAAGCGCGAGAAAATGCGACGCGCGAGCCACGATTGGTTTTGGTTTCACTTGTGATTGGTTGAAAAAATGGCGCGAGAACTTTGAACCAATCATTGAGTGAAGTAATGCAAAACCAAAGCAATTCGCTAATTACTTTCGACACTCAATTGAAGACCGTTTATCACTGAAAATGGGGTGTCCATCTTATTTCGTACATTTCTGGACATAAGTGAGGCAACAGCATTTCGTTGGCCAAAGGTGATTTCCTTGGATCTTTTATGTGATGTTTGTATGATTCTTTGCTTCTCCACTGCAGGCTCACTCTTTCGTGCTCATTTAAAGTGTTGGGAGTCCTTGTATGTCGGGGACAAAGACGGGCCTAGTGAGGCTTTTAAAGTGTTGAAACAAGCAGCTAATTCTCTTGGGAAAGTCCAAGATACAACTGCGGAGCATTTCACGCTGACCCAAGGTTTGTACTCGTATTGCGAAGGCGAAATCTGTTATAAGCAAGCTGATTTCAAGAATGCACTGGAGTGCTTACAGTCATCCTTAGACCTTACGGAAAAGCTTCTAGAAGTTGATGTCCTCCTTGTCAGGTGTTACAACGCAATGGGTAACTGCTATTACGGTCTCAAAGATCTCAACAAGGCCCTTGAGTTTTACACCAAGGCTCTAAAGATGACAGAGAAAGTGGTGAAGGGTGGTAAGTTTTGTTATAACTTGCCGGTTTGCAAAAATCAAATAGGCACTATTTACGAGGGTCAAGGAAATTATGAGAAGGCCGTTGAATACTACAAAGAGGCAATCAGTCTTTTAGAAGTGTTTGAAATGTCAGGTTTTGAGGATGAAGCCGATTTCTGCAGAAATCTTGCAAATGCTTATCAATTTCAAGGAAAATTCGAGGAAGCAATGAAACCAGCTGACAAGGCCTTTGAAATACGAAGAAAACGTCTTGGAGATCATCCGGATACAGTGCGAAGCATTTTCCAGCAAGGCGTTATTCAGGCAAACCTACAAGAGCCTGAAAAAGCATTAAATTTGTTCCGGAATGCTTGGGAAATGGAGAAATCACTGAAACCGGGGAACCATAGCAAGGTTTGGAAATTTCTTATTGACAGTATGATTTACTTGATGGCGGATGATAGTCAGAAGACGGAGTTTAAGAAAGAAGCTTTGGCGTTTTGTCAGCGTTTATGGAAAGAGGAGAGAGGGAGTTCTCGGTTTAGCTTTACTGAGCAGAACAGAGTCATCATTGACACGTTATCGGAGTTTTCGAGAGATATTGAAGGAGATGAAGATGTAAAGCACGAGTATGAAAAAGAGGAATTGTGGTTTTATGATGGATACCTGGATGAAACCGAGAAAGACTTTTATGCAACGTTGGATGCAGCAACGGATAATCGAGGGTTAAACGAAAAGTTAAGCTGTAGAGTGGAGCTCTTGGACAAGGTACTTAAGCTCTGCATTCGACTTGGTATGCACGAGAACCGTTCAAAGCACACATCAAGACTCAAGTTAAATTTGTACAAGAAAGTTCTTTTTAAGGCAAACTTTGTCGGTGACAAAGGCAATGAGAAAGAAACCCTCAGAAGTAAAGTAGAACAACTGTATGAAGACTTAGATGAAAGAGAGAGTATCGCCGAATTCCGAAAAACTCTTCTGACTTCCTGGCGAGCACAGTGGGAACAAAGAGAAGGTATTGAACAGGGAACAGAGACGATGAGCTCATTGGCCAGACAAAGAACAATAAGGGGTATCCTTCGACTGTGTTTAGACCTTAACGAAAAGGAGCTTCACAGAAGGTACGCAGAGGAAGCCTTATTATTTTATGAAGAGCTGTGGACGAGAAAGTGGGAAGAAATGGACCTACGGAAGATGAAGAGGTTTCTTCGTGGCATCCAAGCTTTGGCTTCATCGGTGGGAGATTATGAAAGAAAACATCGCTATCAATATGTCTTGCAGGTTAGTTAGTTTTCTATAGTAGTAAAAGGACAATGAATTTTTAAAACCTACCCAGAATCTTCTAGTCTAGTTATCTGGGCGCGCCTGGACCGACTTTTTCAAAGCAGGGAAATGCAAAATTACTAGACGGAAGTAATGAGCACTTTTTCAATCGAAAACCCTGATTTGAACGAAGTGGCTGTGGAAAAAACTCTGCTTTACCACGAAGCCATGAGAAAATGAAGCAACAACAGGAGCCTGCATAAGTGCAGCGGCATTTTGCACAAGGGAAAGAACATTGATGCTTTCTCAACATTTCTGCAGACTAAATCCACTTTGGGTCTGTTTAACTGCTAGTGCGAGGGCGAAATTTGTGTGTCAATAATTAGTTTTTCTTCGTGAATAATCAGTTGTTAGATGATGTTATTGTAATATCCGGAATAATCAACGTTGAGGGGAGTTTTCCCCGTGGCTGATTTAACTTGACGAGGCTGTGATCATTTAGATACCACAAAAAGCTCGTTCAAAAGTTGTTTTATATACATTGGTTGGAGTAAACAATAATTCAACAAAATAGTGAGGAAAAGGTCGACCAGCGTGCATTGCCGTTGTACATAGTGTATTGCGCACGCATCTTGCTCATTAATGTAATGAATTGTTGGCAGCTAGTCCATTTATCAAGAGATTGCACTCATTCCCAGGATTAACTGGACGCTCTTAGCAAATTTCATTCGCGTTAAAGAGTATTTTGTGCAATAACTTATATAATTTGTTGCCTGCATTTTGCGTTTCACACATAATCTTCATTTTTACAGAAATTAATAAGCAGTGGGGAAAAGGCAGTCACCTTGGCTCCCAAAGGTAACTTTGAATTGTGGAATCTTTATTTCTTATTATCATTGTGTTTCACTTGAAAGACAATGAGGAGGAGAGAAGGTTGATAAGTTTTTGAAATGTCTTTGTTTCATGGGAGAGTACTTACTCAAGATCATTTTGACAATGCTAGAAATTGGTGGCCTTTTAGGCTGCATGTGGGATACCACAGTAGAAAGATAAGAACCAGTCGAATAAATGAATGACAGGTATGAATAAATAAGGCTGAAAACGTACATATGTATATATAGTAATTTATACTCTACATGATTGCTGCGGGGAAGTGATAGCAACAGTGTGAGGTCATTATTTGAACCACTGATGACTCAGAGTTGAAAGATCACTAAAATCAAAAATTAAAAGACCAGACTTTTAAAATCAAAGAAAACCTCATTAACCCCATGTAAGTCAACCAAATATTTGTTCGGATGTAGCGAACACCATGATACATTCTTTCATTTTTGGCTGTGGAGTTTAACTTCAGCCAATTCATTTATAATTACGGGCACTTAGGCAGCATTAGACTGCAAGCAGTCTCTCTTTTGCCCGAAAATCCGCAAGAGAACGTGATGTGCGAGGGGCGAAGCCGGGAGCCGCGAGTAGCGCGGGCGTAGGGAGACGAAGGAAAAGAGAAGAAAGACACTTCTCTTGTCCCTCGTCTCCCTGCTCCGTGCTACTCGAGGCTCGCGGCTTGCGGCATCGCCCCTCGCAAATCACGCTCTCTCGGCGGATTTTCGAGCAAAAGAGAGACTGCTCGCAGTCTAAGGCAGTATCGTTGATACCAAATACTTAAGAATTTTCTCTCAAGGTCAGATGAACATTGAATTTGTAAATTGCTGATCGGCTTCTTTTTTGTTTGGCTTAGAATAAGCGCTGTTAGTTAATGTCATAAACATTGTGGCAAAAAAAAGTAAACAATGTTTCCTCCTATACCCTGCCAGAGAAATCTCATAAGGTTGCTTTGAAAGTCAAATCTTGCGAATGTTGTGGTATGATACATGATTCAATGAAATGTGATCATTTGGGTTGCCTAGACGTGACATAATTCTGTCACCGATAACATGCTTTCTTCTGCTTTCTGTGAGTGTTTTTATGTTGTCGAAGCCTTTCATCAAAACGAGCAAAAAATATCGTGAAAACGTAGTTTGTCTTTCTTTGGCCTTGCTATTGTACCTATCAGACATGTCGTCAATTGTCTGACCACTTTTGAAATTTAAGCGATTAAACTTCGTTCTCCGTCGAACAGTTTCGGGTAATGGTCGATCTGCAGTCTCCGTCACAAATGTTGTAATACAGACGGCAATTTGCCCCCTCTCCCCCTTCAATGTTGATGTTTATGGGTTGGAGTGCAAAAACCAACCGGTAAATGCAACATTGATGGGAGGGAGGAGGAGGGGTACGTTATTAATTATAATAGCTTTGATGCGCTTCACTTGCTGTTCAAGCGAAGTGTTACAACTATTTATGACCGAGGTTGTAAATGTATCCTGCCAAATTTCGTCAATTGGCTGACCACTTTCCAATCGATAAAACAAAAGCTTCGCGGGTAACGGTCGGCCTAGTCAGCTACAACTTCGGTCATAAATAGTTATAACACTTCGCTAGAACAGTAATTGAAGCGCATCAAAGCTGTTAATAACGTACCCCTTCTCCTCCCTCCCATCAATGTTGCATTTACCGGTTGGTTTTTGCACTCCAACCCATAAGCATCAACATTGAAGGGGGAGAGGGGGCAAATTGCCGTCTGTGTTACAGCATTTTTGACCGAGACTGTAGCTACAATCTTGGACGAAATAAAATGGAAAAGAAATGCCCCCTTCTCCCCAAATCAAGGATGATCCCATCACTGATTTGGGGGGAGGAGTGGTCTCAGGTTTCCATTTAATTTGTCCAAGATTGTCTATCGAGGCTATCGACGTCACGAAATCAAGACTTGGTCAATTTAAGAGGTCGTATGTCAACACATTAATCATCCGAAAACACTGGCCTCTGACGCAGTCACGCTTGTCGCTAGTGTTGCTACGTTGAGTTACTACATAAAAGATATTTCAAGAGATACGGAGCATATAAAATGGAAATTTGCCACTACAATCAAGATTAAGGCTATAACTCCTCGCAGAATTAAAGGAGAAAATGCCATCGAGAAAATAAATACCCGAGGAAACAAAAGTAAGGGTTAGAGTTCTCAAGCCCACTACTGATCTTACTCTGGAAGCATTTCTGGGGAGTTAATCGATAACACTGTAGGGTCTATGTAGGGTCGCATCGCGGAGATTATACGAAGCAATGGCAAAAGACTCAAGAACTAAAGTAGCGCTCTTAAAGCTTTGTAGAACGCTTGAATGGTTTTACATGACATCAAAACGTTTAAGGACGGTGCCTACTAATTAAAGATATTTTTGCCCCGATGTGTGATTATGCAGGAAATGTAGATCTTAACAAGTGTTATTGAAATCCAAAAAGAAAATTGGGGGTAACCACGCATTTTTCAAAGATAATTCATGAATAATATTTGTAAAAAGCGTTAAAATACAAAGAATGTATGGCGTTCTTTCTGAAATTGAAGCTTAATTATTTCTCAAAAATGCATGGTTACCCCCAATTTTCTTTTTGGACACTAAGAGGACTTAATAATATCTACTTTCTCCGGATAGTTTTAAACCGCGCAAAAATATCCCTGTATTAGTAAGCATCACCGATAGGAAATCCGTGTATCTCGAGATGCGCAATAACAATAGTAGGCACCGTCCTTAAGGCACGATTTACGAGACGCCTTTTACGATTAACGTCTGTTTTGAGACGCTTTTCAACGGTTAAGCACGGTTAACAAGCATTGGAAAAAAAAGTCAATCTGTTCAGTCACCTTGCTGGCCAGACGACAAAATGGTGTAAAATCGACACTGTTCAGTTGCTAATAGCACGCAAATCGTGCCAATCAACACTTTTGTGAACGTAAATAATGTTGTATTTTTCTGCGTGGAAAAATCAGAAGATAGATCAGGTAAATATCGGCAACGAATTTAAGGGAGCACAAATACAGTTCATAAAAATTCAACAGATAAAATTCGTTCGGTATGGTTAGCGCAGGGATGTAAAGCATGAAGCGTAGAATGCAGGTAGGTTAGGTGGTTGGATGGAGTTGTTAGTCTGTGGTAAAAGGTTCGAATCCTCCTTACAGCCGATTTCTTTCTTTCTTTTTTTAAATGGTTTTATTCTCTTTTTTATAGTTTGCAATTTCAGTTCTCCTTTTTTCAGGCCTCCTGCTTTAAACGTAAATATAGCTTATAAAAAGAATTACAGTCAACTCTCAGGAATTCGAGGTGTAAAATTTTTATTCATCCAGCACCTTTTCGGAAATTAATCACTTAATAAGTAAATGAATGAATAAACTGAATGAACAATTAAGTAATAAAGTAACGATGTCCAAGAAATTATAATGAGTATGTTTCACATCCTTGGAATTAAACATTTCCTACTTTGTGGTAATATTACAATACATAAATAACAATTCTCCAATTAAAGGACAAATAATTTCGCCGTATTGGGTTCTTCACCGCGAACGATTGTCTGTCCGGGAAAATGCTGAGATTAGCTTGGCAAAAAGTCAATAGCTCCGCACTTTGGATGGCTCTAATTTTGGGGATGGAAGATGAATATATATAATTGGACCTCGGTTATTCATTATTCTTTGAGTGTTTTGTTTCATGAAAGCTTTCAGATTCACTTTCACTGATCGATTAATACCGCTAAAGTAACGCCACCTATCGTTATGTTCTGGCAAACTTATCTCGGAGTTTCGAGCAGAAATATGTAACCGTTACGCTCTTTAAAATTTCCCGCGCAATCATTACCGAAGCCGCCAATTCGAGTTTCGCGGCATTTTTTACAATTTAACGCCGATCGTGACTTCCTCTTAAACACGTGCTTTTTGTTCTTAATTAGACGCAAACGGTATATTAATAGCTAACATGAAATGCCACCTGCGTTTTTTTTTTAGTGTCGGCCAGCTGAGTTTATTTTTTGAATGGATAGATAGATAGATAGATAGATAGATAGATAGATAGATAGATAGATAGATAGATAGATAGATAGATAGATAGATAGATAAATCGTTTATTAAAAGAACAACTCGCAGTTGTGAGACTGAATTACGTGTACAATATAAAATATAAGATAATAAACTAATATACAATAATCTAAATATACAAATATGCATAAAGCTAATAAACCATTCATTCATTCACAATACAAAGATAGATTAAGCTTGTTCCTTTTGGCAAGTTAATTCAGTATAGTATCTATCAGCATAGCTAAAAATGAAAGAATTTCTGGCACGATTGGTCTTAAGGTTTGGTAACTGAAAACACCTTTTCTTTCTCAACCTACTACTATAGGAGTTGGCCTTCGGTGGTAGTAAGTTCATTAACTTATGAGAGTCATTATTTACAATGCTATCAAAAAGTTTACTGCATAAAGTTTACTGCATAATGGGAGGTGTGCTCTCGAATGATGTAACTTTTGAGCGTGCGAGAGCAGCTTTCGTGTCATGATTATCCCGTATGACGCTACTGGTAACGCCATGCAGGGGCTCATAGACAAGATTGTAGCTAGTTAGCAGTTTACAGACTCGATAGCGATAGTGTTGGATACCACGGGTATCCAAACTGGAAAAATAGCCATTTTACAATTTATATTTGTGAATAGCCTGCCTACGGATTGTCGCGGGAAAAATGTACTTTGACAGTTCATATTTTTGAAAAGTCTGCCATCGGATAGTTGCGGCTTTTAAGCTTAATTATGATCATGTAGCTGGGTAACAATGGTCTTGGTATTTCAGGGCATTTGGTCAGTATTACTGATGATTGCCTCTGGATACAAAGTAAGGAAACGAAAAACTTACATAGAACCGCAGTAGCATATTTACGAGCAACGTGATCTCCAGTCCCCAAGATATGTCATAAAAATACGGCTCATGCACAGCGATTTTGATGAGCGTGATAGTGTTGAGGAAACTAGTGTGAAATTGTAACGGCGGTCACGCGAGTCTCCATTAACTTGTGAACTTTATTGGATTTTGTTTTGTTTGGTACCATTGATTAATTGATTAGCTATTTTCTTGATTTTCTAGTGATTGCTCTATGTTGATAGCTCGAAACAGTGTTTAGGAATTTTGACTTCGCTTTATTATTCGCATGCAGAGAATTTGCGAGAACAATCTAGAAACCAAAAATAAGCCAGTTCGGAGTTCCAAAAAAACACGTGCGCGCGTCGGGATAAAGCAAAAGCAAATTTCTGCAAACAATTTCCATAACAAAAGATACTTGTTTTTATCCCGACGCGCGGCCGTATTTTTTTGAAACTCCCAACTGGATGATAAGATCACCTTTCAACTGAAGTTATACGATCTGTGCGTTTCCGGCACACGTGTTAGGGTTTTTTAGAGACAACGCTTTTTTTATCGACATGTGCTTGTGATCAAAGAGAAAATGTGTTAAATGTCTTGTAAGTTCGTGTTTAAACTGTGGGTTTTCAGTGTCTCTAGGAAAACCAACGGGCCCACAACGAAATTCGCCACTGTGTCACCTTACCTTCATCATCGCAGGTGTCAAGAAATACAGACAATAGAAAGATTAAACGTCGCGTTTACTTGAAACGGGAAACGGCGGAATGCCCCTCGTCATAATAGTGTAAAACTTCTCTTATTCTAAATCGTCTCCAGTGTGAGAACTGAAACTTTGGTTGTATCAAACGAGTTGATAAGGGTCGAATTACCACCTTGAATGATTTGGAAAGTCGACGTTTCGAGCGTTAGCTCTTCGTCTCGCCAGAGCGAATAGAGGAATTGTGGGTGTTGTTGGTTTTTATTAGGGTGCGGTGGAGCTTTCCCATTGGTGGAAAACATGTTGAGATGAATTTGTGGATAAATTAATGGAATGAGCGGCGTTCATTGATTCCGTGAGGTTAAAGTGTACCTGGTTGAATGAAAGTTAAATTTTTGATCGAGATATTTCCGGCTTTCTCTGTCCCCGTGGTGTAAGGATAGGCCACAAATTGTCATGTTGTGGTGGGAGTGATTAGGAAGATTAAAAAGGCTCGCAACTGGCCTTGATGCATCGCGAAAGCGGTCCGCCAGTCTTCTCCCTGTTTTGCCCATGTAGATCATATACGTCAAAATGTGGTAGGAACATCAGTGACAAACTAGGCAATACTTACCACATTTTGTCGTCATCTGTGAGCTGTTAGGGCCTGGCCAAACGGGAAATGTTTGGCGTTTAAACAACATCGAACATTGTTTTTGACCAACCATTTTACTGTTTGGCCACCTTGTTTTGTGCTGTTTGATCGTGTTTGGTCATGTTTGATAAAATTTCTAGTCCATCAAACATTCGATCAAACATTTCTTTTGTTCTCGTGTTTGATGGGCGAAGTTTTGTTCGTTTGGCCAGCAGTATCAAACATGTTTGGCGCGTGCATGCGTACCACGCTTGCTCAGCCTCTTGTATCCAGGTGGTTGTTTATGTATTTGTGACCCAAAGTTCTTTGCTTGTGGAGTTTCTTGTGGAGTTTGATCCGAGTTAAATCAAACATGTTTTAACCGTTTGGCCTCTCACTTCAACATCGGTATGTTTGGTCACCAAACAATGTTTGATGTTGTTTAAACGCCAAACATTTCCCGTTTGTCCAGGCCCTTACTGAACAGGCGCACGGCCGCCATGGAATCTATTTGTTAATTCTTCCATTTTTCTGGTAAAACGTAAGTTTAGTTCGACGTTTGCCGAAAAAACATGATGCTAAATCTCTCTCATAAATGCACCTGTGTCTCTGTACCTTTTCTCTTCAAGTGACCATAAACGTTCTGAGTACACGAGGTTAACAGTATTGTGAGAAGAATTGCTACGCCAGGTACGAAAACCACTAAAATCACCACCCTTTAGAATTGCCCAAAAAATATGTGGAAGCGTTTTTCCTCTTCTAATGCAGCAGCCCCAGACCACGGGGAAAGGAAACAACTAAACGGGTTACACAATATGAACTAGTACATCATTAAAACAACTGATCGAACTAAAAATATAAGCAGGCGAACAGGAGGACTAACCGATCTAGAATGACCAAAGTCTCCCGTCAAAAATCCGAAATATTCTAAACAACAACTCCTATGATACTTTAGGAGCCTCTCTTTTGTACCGTCAGAATAGTAATGTCTGACTAATTCATTCAGTAGAGATTTTTCACTCACGTGATCACTAATCTTGTTTTTCCACCGAAACAAAAGAAAACGTTTGCATGATAACAGAACTCAGTTACCGGAGGATTAGTTGGGTACACCAACATGGCGCCCGTGACGTCACGTGAAAACCCACTATAATTCAACTGGGATGGTACAGAAATGCAGATAATGTTTGAATAAAAATTGTCCAAAAATAATCAAAAGTGAATGTATCAGAACAAAATATATTTTGGAATCGTTTAGTGTCATTTTCAAATTTCCCGGCAGCCGACATTTTTTTACAGTTGCCCTTGTTTAAATTGTTGCCTCATTCACCTTAAATTCCATAATGACCGCATTTTAGTATTCCTTTGATTCCTTGCAAATTGGCCTTTTTGGCCTCGCATTAAAATGTAAAATTAACCGTAAACGAGGCCGATTGCCAATTTGCAATCAAACAAAAGAATAGTAAAATGGTGGCCATTTTGGAATAACGTGTATGAACACAAGGCTATCAGTCAGCAGAGAATAAAGTGTTGAATATTGAAAGTGCATTAAATGGTGAGCTATCTCTGAAAGTTTAAACCCAATGTACCAGATGATTTCTGAGCAATCATGCTCTGAAAGTTCGAAATTTAACAAAGAATGTATCTTTAAAAAAATGTAATCAAATTTGGCACATTTCCTGTGGTTTAATTTTTGTTGAAAGGGAGGTTTGGCTTGCCTCTATTTACCCTCATTTCTAAACACAAGTGACAACCTCGTTCTCATACTCTCTAGAGAAGAGTGACCCTGGTTTGCTCTGGCCACATGATTGCCTTTGACAAACAGGTCCCTTGTACGGGTAGACTAACCCATCTTCTGTTGTTCATGCCATCAGGTTAAGCAACGTTGCTACTTGCGGAAGAACTGGAATAATTTAAAGCCGTTTTCGCTCCCTATAAAAATCGAAAATTATTCGATTCAATTTTGATAAAACTCTCGCAGTATTGGATAAGCTTAAAAGGCCGAGCGTCTTCTTTCACCGCGGTCTCCACGAAGAAAAATTTAACAGGAAGAAAGCTCTTGCTTTCGCCAGCTGACATCTATTTACATTTGTTACTGTTTCGTTGTGAGAAAGGGTATTGTTCTCGATCAAATCGAAAGGCTAAGGTATCTTTCAGCAAGCTTAGGAAGTAAAAACATGCAAAATTACCTTTCAATTCAAAATTATATGCAACTGCGACATCTAGTTTCCTTCTCCGTGTTTCGCAAATCCGATGGCATGTCAAAACAATGCATTGAAATACGTCTTCCTTCACTAAAATTTCATTTTCTTTCGAAATGGTTAGCTTTCATAAACTGTTCTGGTGACACCATATTTAAACTGAGTAAATCTTGAATAATATCGTTTGGCACTTAATAATCACAAAACAATGAAAACTTAAACTTTATTACATATTCATTCAATTAAAATATAAAAATTTCAGTTCAGAAGGGGTTTACAAATGTAAAATTATTTCATAAAATTAGGTCCGCAGCTGTACAAGTTATTTTGGAGTATCCATTCTTTTCCCAACCCCCTCATCTCTCGCTCCAGAGGACGGGAAGAGGAGAGACCCTGAGAACGAGGTTTCACAAGTGGTCCCCTATTGGTGGCTTTCACGTTATGTCATTGCCGCCATGTTGGTGGACAAAAACAAAATATTTTTCGGTAGCTCCTTTTGTTCGTCCACCAACGATTGTGCATTGCAGCATTGTTGTGTGTCTCCAGAGAATGGTTGCAAACCACCTATATGATAGGGTCGTACCTCTTGTTTAACACTATATTTAATTGTCTGTATAGTGCCGTACTTCCTATTGTGTTCTGTGCTAAATCCATTGTTATCGTTGTTCGTTCTATTGTTCTTTTGCCCAATACTGAACCCCGTTCAATGAGCTACGACACTACCCAACCTATAGACAGTTGTGCAGTCGGTGATTGGCTAAGTTTTGGGTAACTCAAAGCGTTCATTCGGTGCAAAAAAAGAATGTAACACACCAAGCATTTTGATTGGTCAATGATTAAAGAAATTCACAGAAAGCGAATCAAATGCGAGCCTTGGATGGCGCAAAAATCGTGATACGTGATATGCGTGCGTTCCTTCGGCATAATTATTATAAGTTATTTCGAAATTGTTTTTTTTCTTGTATTATTTATAGGTAATCGCATGAATTTTGTCGTTATTCCAAATTCCACTAGAAGTCATGTGATTACCTATAATAAATTATGCTGTTCTTACGCAAACTGACTCAGATTTACAAAGGAAAAAAACAGTAAAATCTGTTTAAAAACCAGGTCGACGCCATCTTCGCCTTTATTCAAAGGCCAAGTAACTGTACGCACTTACCACATTGTTAAATAGCCAATTAGTCGTTCTTGATTCTTTATTCATCTTTCATATAATATTTTGTAACATTCCCTTCGATTATGTTAGAACGCCAAGCGCCCTCCTTTAAAGAAGCCCCTTCGACACAAGGGAGTGTCAGTGGAGAGAAAGACGAAGAAGAAAGCAAAAAAGCACCAGGAGAAGAAGGCAAAGGCGAAGAGATAGAAGTAACCTCTGAAGAATCTGAAGACGACCAAAATATCGATTTAACTTCTGAGGAGGAAATCGAGGCCACATCTGAGGATGAAAATGAATACTCGAGTTCCTTTCGAAAAACGGATAGGAGTAGCATTGTTTTACACAGGTAAAGACGATCTCTAGAATCTGGAATCACGGCTTATCATATGCCATCTAAAATATACAGGCAATCGCCATGCTAAACCGTTTACTCTTGAAGGAGGTCGTCAAGCTAGAAATATGCAATATTTATTTGAAATTTCGTTTAAATATCGTCCCATTAATCAATATCTCTTGACCTCATCGCTAGGTTTGTGGAATAAGGTCAACAGTTATCGAAACTTTGACGTTAGTTAGCAAAAGTTGGCCAAGATTTCATGACTTGGTGAACATTCTAGTCTTTTTCTTTGAATAATCCATGACAATACATGGTTAATGTCTGGAAAAGATTATGGAAACTGGTGAGTTTCTGTGTTTCTGCAGTTTTGTTTTTAGACCCTGAACGTTGTTCCGACCGGGTTCCGATGCTCAACCGACCGGGCCACCGGTTAAAGTCACTATTAAGAAGTTAGGTTCTCTTTGTATAAGTAAGTCTCCTTGTGCATCAGGCAACGCTGGCCTCACCAAGGTTCTTTGAGGGAGCCTTGCGTGACATCAAAAAAACGGCTGCGAAGGAGACTACGTAAAGGTGGGTTCGTGGGCATAGTGGGCCAACTTTTTTGTTTGAATTTTCAGAGGAAAGGTTGTCAAAGAAGGGACACAGTGGGACCTCAAGCAAGTTGCCGTACACGTAATATTCCCTCCAGACGCTGTGCCTGAAGACAGAACACTGACCCTTCTCAGATGGAATCCTCATGCTCGTTGCCCTCCTCTCCTTTACCATGAGGCCATCGTCAGCGATGTCATTGAGCTATCAGCAGTGGACAGTCCGGGGATTCTACATTTCAATGAAGCTGTCACAATTGTTATTCCACACTGTGCTTCAAATCTTAAGGGTTATGAAGTGGTGATTAAAACTTTGGTCAACAGTGAAACTAATGAGTGGGACGATAGTGTAGAAACGGAGGACGTGCGGACACAGGATGGTGAGGATTTGTTTATTTATTCATTTATTCTTATTTTTTGGCATTTTAGGAAAGTGGATTTTGTTACATGACCCAAGAAACAGCAGACGGCTGATGCTACTCTTGGCTTAAACGGGACTTAACAAATCGAAGGTGGTTCAGGTTGTCTGTACTCAAATTTTGACCTCTGTGATGACGAATGTCGTTGTCGATAAGAGTACAGACAACGTTCAACCTCGTTCGATTTGTTTTTTATCACAATATTCAACGCCAAAGATGATGTTTATTTCAGAGCGTGACCAAGATCATGACACAAAGAAAGAGCAGGCGTTGTCTATACCTTTCTCGCAATGTGATTGAATTATTTCCCAAAATGAGCGTTCCTGATTGGCTAATACATTGCGTGACACATTAATAGGAAGCTTAAGCACGCGCGTTTTTGAGACGCGGACGGCAATCGGAAGAGAGCATTTAGCGTGCCAGGACAGTGGTGTCTCCCAGATTTTTATACTAATCATCTCTAATGGAGAAAAGATACTCAGCAATGTAAATGTGGTTGTGTAAAGAGAAGTTGAAAGGGAAAACAGCTCACTTCCCGTTGCCGTTCGCGTCTCAAAAACGCGCGTGCTTAAGCTCCCTATTGACGCGAGCACGACGCGGCAACGTTGTCTAGACTCTTATCAGCAACGGCAATTAGTCAATCAGATTGCGATATTGCAAGCAAGTGTGGTAAAAAATGTGATTACGTATAAGATTGACTTTTGTTATTAAATTAATCAAAAACTATCCCGGACAGATTTCGACGTTCGATGACATTCTGTCATCATTATCAAGAAAATGAAGAAAATTTACATAAGTAAGTACACAAAGCTGCATTTATTCAGGAGATTTGAAGATTGCAATACGAAGCAAATTAATTGCGCTGATGCAATAGAATTCTTTCAACTATGCAAGTCCTTTTACCTTACACCTACATTTGCAAAGGTCGACTCGACGAAATCAAGTAAGTGGTCTGAGTCCTCAAAGAAAATTACCTCCAATGTTGTTACAGAAGAGCTCAAGTCGAAAACGAAGCAAAATACAGAACTGAAGAGAGAACTAGTCTTGATCTACGATGAAATCCGACAGAGTTGTTCATATTTTCGATATTTATGTATCTTGAAAATAATGTCACAACTTCGAAACAAGCAGTTTGATCGAGTCATGAAAAGCCATACGTCTTACAAGTTATAATTCTTTCAAAAGCTAGTACTGTGTCGTGGCCTAAAATTCTCTCTTCCTCAAGACGCACCAGCCGAAGAAATTCAAGCAAGCTTTCAAAAAGCTTACTTGAAAGTGCAACGTACGTTACCTCCTGACCTAAAAGAGTTTACAGCTGCAAATCTCCGAGCGGTCGCTCTCAACTACATCGAGTGTAAAGCTCCAAAGCCACCAAAAGCACTACAGAGAGCCGTTCAACAACTTAAACGTCGTTCTGACATAGTCATAATTAAAGCAGACAAGGGTTCAGTTGTCGTCGTAATGGACAGAGCAGATTATGTGCGTTTTATTCATGATGCTTCTATTAAGGATACTTCTAAGTTTATTCCTGTCAGTAAAGAGAGACCCAAACGAAAAGG
>BLFP01003891.1:313303-328303 GCA_014634505.1 Montipora efflorescens
CAAACTGGTGTTCCCTGAATTTC
This sequence comes from Montipora efflorescens, assembly GCA_014634505.1. Lineage (NCBI taxonomy): Eukaryota > Metazoa > Cnidaria > Anthozoa > Scleractinia > Acroporidae > Montipora > Montipora efflorescens. The sequence continues at coordinate 313,327 of BLFP01003891.1, forward strand.
CACTTGCGAGAATATCTTTTCCGCAAAATGCCGTTCCACATGATGAATCAGTAGAGATCATTGTCAAGGTTAGTATGTCATATTTGTCCATTACTCATTTTTAAATTGAAATTATTTTGCGGGATTTTTTTAATGAAAAGTAAAGTCAATCATGCCCCCAAAACGCCAAGCATTTGGCAGGTTGATACAAAGGGCAAACTGAAGATTTAAATTCAAAAATACTTATAATTTAGAACACATATTTTAGGTTTTGGTTGTTAAGGTTATTCCGATTAAGACGAATGTATTTCAACAAAATATACTTGTAACTGCAGGGCACGCGAGCTGGCCATTATCTTTCATTTGTATCTCTTGTGTGCAAGACATGCAATGTCGAAAAAGCATTCTCCTGTATAAACATTATTATTTTTTTACTTTTATTATTTTCCATTTTGCCTAGCTTCAAGAAGTTTCCCAAAAGTTGTTCAAGAACAAGCAAATTTTGCCAGGTCCGATAATGCGAATAACGACTCCGAGAGCAGTTGAGTTTCTGAAGCCTGTAACCATCCAGATTCCATTGTCATTGGGAGAACGTTACAGGAGAAGAGACATCGATTTGTCAATATTTCGTGTTCGAGTTCTCTTTAAAGAATCAAGTCTTGAGGAACAAGAGTGGAAAGAAATAACAGACAAACTTGGGGCACCACCAAGATTTGACGGAAATATCATTACATTTGAAGTGACGCATTTCTCGTAGTAAGTTGCCAAGTTAGAGCTTTCTTTTGCGATCGTTTTTTGTCACATAAAAGCTATCACATTTGTCACTTAGAAATTGGCCAAATTTCCTCGTCTACACGAACAAATAAAATTGTCACAAAAATTGCTCGTGTAGACGGGGCTTTAGACATCGTTTGACCCTACATTAACTCTGGTTACTGGTGAAGTTATGGTTCATGACTCACCGTGTTGGCACTTCTGTTTCGTGTCTTCATCTGTTACGGTCCAACACTGCACGCTTTGAGGAGTCCTTTTATATGCTCATTGACAAGGGGCACTTCCGCCCAAGCTCCTTTGAACTATGATAATCGCGGTCTTTTACCTGATATATTTTAATGATAACGATAATGGTGATAGCAATGACAACAGTATTTATTTGAGCTTTCCAAATTACAGAATTAGTTTTTCATCCGAAAGGGTCTTACAAAATCAAATCAAACATTAGTTTTTAAGGAGAGGGGAAAAGCGGAGTACCCGGAAAAAAACCTCCCGGAGCAGAGTAGAGAACGCCTTACAACAATTTCAACTCCCTTTTGTTGCAGTTTTTGGACTTTGGTTGAACAGTTTTGGAACAAACTTGCATTTCGTGGAGGCTTTGGTGCTGTTATTGATCAAACTGTGAAATCAGAAATCAATAAGTTGGATTATGTACCAAAAGCAGCATCTTTTCTAGCGTTTGTTCCCGGAGGCACTCGTTTGCGCGACGAATCGCAGTTAAGGTTGTACTGTGTGCCAACATGTAAAAAACGAGAGGTACAAGATGATGAGAGAAAGGAAGATAATGTTAAGATAGGAGATGGAAGCTCGGATGAACCCATGTATTCTAACGACAAAGCTTACATGTTCCTATCCGACGGTATTGTCGCCGCCATAAGTCCTGAACGCTTACGGACATTTCACGTCAGGTGAGACAATTTACTCGGCTCCAAGGTTTGCTAAAGAAAATCTGAATGAAAGCTGTTAACAACCTCTACATCCACTCAAAATCTATGCCCTTGACTCCCGGAAGTGAAATTTAAACCCTATTCACTCTGAGTAAACTAACGTAGGTTCGATACAAAAATTTGGTTTATCAACGGAGTTGATAATGTAAATTGACCACCGTACAGAGATTCTAAAAGCTGACGTTTCGAGCGTTAGCCCTTCGTCAGAGCGAATCGAGGGATTATGGGTTACGTGTAGTTTTTATAGTAGAGTAGGAGCTACGCTATTGGTGGTAACATGGCAACGTGAAAAGTAGGAATATATTAGTTAAATGAAAAGCGTTCGTTAATACCGTGAGGATTAAGGGTGCCGATTTGAAAGATGAATTTTTGTTCCAGATTCTTGCGGCTTTCCGTCGTACCTAGATGTAGGGAAAGGCCGCAGATAGCCATGTGTTTTTTGGAGTGGTTAGGCAGATTAAAATGGCGAGCGACTGGCTTAGATGCATCCTTGTCATTCTTCTCAACATCGCGAAGGTGTTCGCGGAATCGGTCACCTAGTCGTCTACCTGTCTCACCAATGTATAATTTATTGCATAACGTACAGGTTATGCAATAAATGACATTTGCGGAGGTACATGTGAAACGATCGGTGATCTTAACAGATCGCTTAGGTCCCGATATCTTGCTAGTGTTAACAATGAAAAGACAAGTTTTGCATCGTGAGGGCGCGCATTTGAAAGTGCCGGGTTGCTGGTTGGTTTTGAGCGCGCTTCTAACTAAAAAGTTGCCTACGCTTTTGTCGCGTTTGAATGAAATAAGTGGAGGTTGCGAAAAGATTCTACCAGTCTCGGGATCATTTTGGAGTAATTTAAAATTACTAAGAATGATGCTTTTGACTGCGTGATTATGAGGATGGAAAGTGAGGGTGAATGGAATTCTGTCATTCTTATCTTTCTGTGACGTTTGTAGTGACGACTGTCGATCAAATTGTTGGGCGCGATGATGGCCCGCTTTGACCACAGAGACAGGATAGCCACGTTTTTCGAAGAACTGGCACATCTCCTCTGATTTGCTGGAAAAATCCTCATCCTAGGTTCGACCCGTGTTCAAATTAACCCGAGTTCTCCCCTACTTTGTTCACACGGAGAAGTGCAGAAAACTGATAGTGAGCTCGTACCGGGGAGCAAACCTAGGTTTGTTGTTACACGCAATCGCATTTGTTTTCAAAACAGGACTTTGAATGTACTAATAGCGACAATAGGCCATTTTCGAATTCTAACGGTTGGACTGGTTCTAGCATGAAATGGAGGCTAATGCGGGCAAATCTTTTCAAATGCAAATTAATCTACCCTCATTAGCCTCCATTTCATGCTAGATGCAGTCCAACCGATAGAATACGAAACTGGCCTATTGTTGGTTTTCACTCACGTGATCAAAAGCCATGTTTTTCAACTGAAAATGTTTGCATAGTAATAGAGTTCAATTCCCGGAAGATTTGGTCGGGGCACCAACAAGGTGGCCGTGACGTCGTGTGAAAACCGAGAATATAGCGAACGACAATTCTTTAGTCATGTTGGAGATTTGGAGGCAATTTTGTTTTATGACTAAAGCTTTGGCGTTAGTGTGGCTTAGTTTCACGAATAGCAAGAGTTTAGAGAGAAGAAGGCGGATGAAAAAGAGTCGAGTTTCTGCCCAAACACGGCTCGCCACCTATCTGAACTGGAGATCTCAATTTTTTTTTTTTTTTTTGTCACACCCTGATCCACGTTCAAACAACTTCATCCGATCAACCTGGTGCAAGTCAAGAAGCAGAAATTGGTGGGATGAAATATGCACGTGCAACGCTCGATGGGTAAAAGTTCAAGTGCGCATGTGTGAAATTTAAGTTTAACCTGAGTTCGTCCCGGGTTTGCATTCACACGACGCTTCTTCAAAAATAACCCAAGTTCGACATGAGTCGAACGTACTTCTGGAGATGGGTTGGATTGAACCCAGGTCGAACCGGGCTGTAGCGTTCACACGATGGCTGACCCGGGTCAAACCTAGGTTAGTTTATGCGGTGTGAAAAGGGCTGTAATAAATTTTACTCTGTCTAACTTCAGACATTTTACAGGGGTTTTGTCAGGTTGTTTACCATTTCACGTCCAGTACTTTGACGCTTTAGATTTGGTGGCTTCTTTGCTTCCTTTTTTTTCTCTTTGGACTTACATATATCAGGAAACCATTGGCTAAAAAAACACAAGACGATCACGCGCAATCAGTCCTTCAAACCAACAAGAAGTCACATTGCTTTACTTTGCTTACAAAACGGAATACTCGATCTGTTGGCATTTCATTTCCTTACACGATAAGTTTAGTTTTCTTTTTGTTCTCAGAACTGGAGAAAGTAAACAGTATTTCTGAGAGTTTCATTTACAGTAATTTATACGGGACACGGGCCTCCTCGAGGGTTTGCTCCCAAGACACTTGCAATCGACCTTACAACGGAAAATAACCATGTCCGGTACTTTTATTATCAAATCCGCTACTTTGAAACGCTATCGAAAACCCAGATTTTATAAGTCAATTGGGGACGGTCCGGGAGTCAATGGGTTAACAACCTTTAAATCCACTCAAAAACTATGTTCTCTTTAAAAGTGCCCTTTCGAAAATATATCTGAGGTAATACACACTGTCTTGGAGGGAAAGAGGAGTTTGTCCGGTATCGGATTTCGCTGGAAAATTATGTAATCCTAGTTAATCCATTCTTGGTGTGACCATTTTTTTTAGTACACGTCTGCTTCGTTTCCGAAGTTTCTGTAAACGTTGAAATAATTGTTATTGTAATATTCTTACGTAATTTTGTTTCCATATTTTAACTACGTTAGCTGTGAACTTTTCTTGGGATATAGAATTGAACAGTTAGTTTTCACACCATTTGTTTCACCCACATCCAACGGGTAATTTTCAGTACTTTGTTTTGTCGTAGTAGTTTATTTTTTAAGGAAAACGGATCTTATTGTTGAGTGGAGAGTTTAAGTAAGGACAACGGCAATTTCAGCGAAAAGTCACTCTAAAATATACCTTAGCGCTATCGCAAGTATTTCGCGATTATTCCAACTTGTTCAGAGTGTACAATACGGGCCAAGTATACTGTAACTGGAAGAGTAGGAACGATTTTAAGGAAAAGATCGAAAATGAATGACTTTGTTGTATGCTCGCGTTGTCGTCAGAACCTGAAATTTGGTGATTTGAGCGTTGTACCATTTACCGAAAAATTTTGGAAATTTCGGTTGGAATGTAAATGGTACGTAAAGCTATTTAGTTGAGCCAGAAGCGCGTGACCTTGAAGCGCGTAACTTGCAACTCTTTTTCTTGAAACAAAGCTGGGCATTTTCGGGCACCAATTTTATGCCCAAATATGGACAAAAATAAGATCGATGCTGCGCGCGCGGGAAATTGCACGAGCTGCCTTACTTCCAGATATAGAATTTTTAAACTAAGAAAACTCTAGCTCTGAACCAGAGTTAAACGCTTCAAGGTCCTGAGCTTCTGGTTTAGCCTGATAGAAAACTTTCCGAAGGGAGAACGCATTTACCATTTGCATTTCTCTATATTTCCTCTCTTCAGACTCTTTCGGTAAACTTAAACGAATTGCGTAAATGGTACAAGCCGATCCCATTCGGGAGTTTTTGCTCACCATTTGAGCAAACCTAGTACCAGCCGGTTTCCGCTTGTAAATGGTAAGCAACTGAGGACTACGTCAAAGAAATGCACTGCCTACTGCTCTTGCAGCACAACTATTTTGCCCGTTTAAACCAATAACATTCTTTCTTTTGTGACGTTTTCGTTCCCGTACACGTGGCCGTTGCTTAAACTCTAAAAGCCCTGGCCAATCAAAGTAGGATTCAAAGCTCCAACTTTGCTCGATGCAACATCGACCTTTTGAGCGCCCATGTTGGAAGATGTTCGTCCAAGATTTGGTTCGATCAAGTGTTGGATAGAGTTTGCCTTTAATCAAACATTACGCCCAACATTTCTGCTCGTGCTAACAATGTTGCAGTATTTTGCCGCTCTTCCAACAAAGTTGTGTCCTGAATGAAGTCACGTTCCCCCTGCTGGCCAATCACGAATCGCAATCTTATTTTCGAGCCTACGCTGCTAGCATCATTTTCAACAAAGGTGACGGACAATCGTGGTTGCTGGTAAACAGCCAGTGATCAGCGAGTATGAAGCAAGGCCATAGCTGTGAGACCCTTAATCTGTTTAAACATGTCTAGTTAAATGGCGTTCAAAATTTCTGCAAATTAATCCGGGCTCATTCTCATCATCTCCTAAACGAGGATGTATCTTGCAGTGAGCATTCCCTTTTCTACACGTTCTCTTAACCACTCTTCGGTTTTTCCTTGTTTGAATACGTTATTTTCGTTCTCCAATAGCAGCTCCAGTGCCATAAACGCTACGAGCAGTTTTCGTTTCGATCCGTGTTAGCACCAAAATTCAATTTTATTGCCAACACTTTCTTGAACTGGAATCGGTTTCGTCGAGCAGTTTTGGATGGTGTCTTGCCACTACCTCAACATTTACATCCTACAATGTGGCATGTGGGATCCAATTTTGTTCGATAGTTTGGCCAGGGCTTAATATCTGCTAGAAAATACTTTGCATTAGCTTGCTTCATTGAATGCAAGCTTCGTCTAGAGCATACCTTTTTTAAATTGTTGCAACATCGTTAAAAATTAACGATGCATGAGAGTATTGTAGCATTAATATTTGGACCGTGATGACTGAATCTTCATTTATTTTTAGCTTTCAAGATGAACCATTTCTGAAGAGTCTTCAAATTCGTGTTGAGAAACGAGGAGACTTGACAGTTTCATTCTACAGGACCCAAGAGAAAGATGTCAACAATAGGTTGTGTGAACTGGAGGTGCCACTACCTCCCCAAAGAGCTGATCTCACTGATGTAGGTGTGTAAAAATGCTCTTTCAATTCAACGAAAGAAGAAAAGCCTTTACCCTATTTTCAATACAGTACAGTACGATATTTATTCACATGTTTATGGAAGGGTGTTTTACGCTATAGGTGGTTTTCACGAAACGTGAAAAAAGAAACTGTTATTGGTCCTTTTTTTCATCCACCAGCAATTGTAAATTACCACGTTGTTATCTGTGTCCCTAGAGATTGGTTCCATACCATCTATTTAGTAAAAAGACCCCTCCAGGCGGGTGGGTTGTCGGCTGATAATGTGTTCGACTGAGGCAGAGCACAACTTTCTTTCAATTTCATTGAATGTGTTTGATGTTTTTTCGTCAGAAAACACCTTTGGAATTCTTTGGTTTGCCTCTTTGCGATTTGCGTCTCGGGTTTGCTTAACTGTCTCGAATTCCTCCAACTCCCCCTCGTGTTTAGATGAGGCTATGTAAACACAGAAAAAAGTCCTCTATGAAATATTTCTCAAAAATAAATTCGACAAATGACGGGAAATGCTGTTTTTTTTTTAACTTCTTGATTGAAACAGATTTTCTTGACACTTGCTATTATTTCCTACCAGCCAATCAAAACGCGTGCCTGACAACACATAACGAATCAAACTTCGTGTCATGTCACAGCCGTGTTTTACATACTCTCATCTAAACACAGCTGTTGACCAATGAGAGTACGCGTACTATCCTAATTTTTCTATAAACCACATTTGATGCTGCGTTCATGCAGACATATTCATGCTTGCATGCGCTCTTTTTAATGAGCAAAACAAAGGACCAATCCTCCTGAGTACTATCACATGATTTGTATTGGGAAAACAAAATGTACAAGCGAAAAAGGTCTATTGGGGACACTGTAAACTGAAACCAACAATTAACGCAAATCAAGTCAAATGTTGGTTTTTGAGGAGAGGGAAAAACCGGTGTACCAGGAGAAAACATCAACCCAGATATGACGCAGAGTCTGGGAATCGAACCCGGGCCACATTGGTGTGAGGCGAGTGCTCTAACCGCTGCCCCATCATTGAGTCACGATAACAAGGGCTTTACTCAAAGACGACAGCCACGGCAACGACAACAGCGCCACAAAGCAAGAATGTTACTCAGTCTAGTAAAAACTCCCTAAAGAAACGACAACGGCTACGGCAAAGACAACCCCACCGACCAATAATAACATTGTTTAAAAGAGGAAAGGTAGTCGTGTTGCACTTGCGGTACTTTGCATAACAAGGATGTGAAATCACCAAATTTGAGATTTTGACCACAACGTGAGAGTAAAGGAGGTTTTTACGTGACATCATCGCCGCCATATTGGTGGATGAAAACAAAAGATCTGTTCGTCCACCAGAAGTCGTACGACCTTTGCTGTATGCATGTCACGCAACCTAACGACCCCTACGTGCAAACATCGTCGATTCGTAAGCTCCTTTCTTTAAGATCTAAGACGGTGATGTCGACGAAAACGTCACCTCAAAATATATGCTCTATCGTAAGGTTTTAATTTGAGATCTTTTGTTTTCATCCACCAACATGGCGGCGATGATGTCACGTAAAAACCTCCTTTACTCTCACGTTGTGGTCAAAATCTCAAATTAAAATAAACGCCGCCTCCGAACAACCGCCACCCTCGAATAACCGCCGCAATTTGGACAAAAAAGCAAATAAGCGCCGTCTCCGAATAACCGCTGCGGTCGCAATGTGGCGCTTATTCGAGGACTTTCGTCAAATAAAAAAAAACACAGCATGGGAAATATATTTGCATAGAAACCGATGTTCTTCAGTTTAAGGTGATTGTATTCCATTGCTTTACCCTTAAAAAAACGTAAGAATCAAATGGTGGCAACCAAGTCGTTTCTGGAAATCTCCATACAGATAGAAAATGAACCGTTAAAATAAAAGGAAAAATTTCTGTGTGGCGTCCAATTTTTAAGTAAGCGCCGCCTTAGAATGAGCGCTGCACTGGAGGCGCAATTAAATTAAATAAGCGCCACGGCACTTACTCGAGTAAATACGGCAATGTAGGCGTGGAAGCGAGAACTCAACCATTGTAAGTGGTTATCTCGCCAAGTAGCTGAAGCTGTTTAGCAAGTTTGGAAATGCCCTCCTTAGCTTTCCGAAACGAACTTCAGCCTTGCGGCATTCGTCGTTTGTCTTGTTATCCGGCAAATCAAAACTCTCATAGTCCAGTACGGAAACTCTAGTTGATTCTTTTACTTGGAAACATCGTATGAAAGTTCAAATTATCGTTCGTTCGATAAGCGTATACTATACAAGATTTCGTTTCTCTGAAGTTAAGCATTTTGGATTGAAAAACTTACTTTGTTAAAAGATCAAATCAAATTTCAGAAACGGCCGGGGAAAGTTTACCTCTCGCGCACGGACGGCGGCGCGGGAATATGACTTGACTCAACGGCGCCGTCATGTGAACGTCACGTGAGCGTAAGCTGGGTTGCCTTTGTTACGTGTTTGGCCTCCTCAAATTTTCGTACTCCTTCCCAAACAGCCTAACAAATTATCAGTCCAGAAGCGAAACTCTATTTATTTTTAAAATAGCTTCTTGTTCGTAAACACCTGTTCCATAAACTAAATTTGGTCAAGAACGTAAAAATTCCGCGTGCAAACAAGAAACACACTCCGTGTAAAAAAACAATACGCTACAAAATAACCCCTAAATTTCCCACCAGTTTTCAGGAATAACACCCTTCACTGAAGAACCATTTCCTTGAATAATGAAGCAAAAAATGGCCCGGACAACAAGCACTCTTTCAAATAATTCTTGACTAACAAGAGTTAGTAAAATTTCCAAGTGTTCTTTTTTTCTTACCTAAAGACTGTGCAGAGTTGAGTACAAATAAATAAAATTATAAATAGCCAGACAACAGAGATCCGACTTAAGCAAACACAGATCCACTCAAGGGGTTCGATTCCTTCTCTGAGTTTCTTAAATCCATATCCAACCAAAAAAAGTTATCAGAAATTCCAATGCCATTTGGTTTCAGTGTTATACATAACACGACAGTTAGTAAAATGTTTCAAATACAGCTTACTTTGATATCCGACGGCGAAAGTGCAATTGTGTTCGAAGTCCATTATTCTTCGCTTTTAAGATTCAAGTTGTTCAGTATTCACCGCTTGTGTTGTTTATCGAATTGACGTTCCATTCTCGACTGAAGTGTATTAAGGCTTGACCAGCCTAATTATTATGCATATTTTTATTTGAAGGAAAAGCATTTGTCCAGGGCCTATGAAACTTGGCAGGCAGTTAGTTATCGGTATTGCTATAACTTTTCCAAAATGTTCCGTACCACATTCTTGTCAGGTGACCCGAGAATCGACTGTTAAGAGTTACATTTTTTACTCAAAAATTATATCAGTCTTGTTTCTTGATTATTCGATGACCTCTTCTGAGGGCTTTGTCATACCGCCTTTTAATCATGTCCACATGTTAAGAGCAATGAAGAATTGAGGAAAATAGGTCACGTGACATGATAAACACCCAAATATCTTAAAAGGTAAATACGGAGTAACACATTAAAAGGCGGCATTCGGTAGGCACAGTTGTACTAAACGTGTTAATGCCAAACGTTTTCAAAATTTTGAATTATAAATGTTCCCCATTTTTGAGAAAAGGATGAAGACGTTATAAGTTGTTTTAGGGTCACGTGACCAAAATGCGGTGCAAAATATTTTGGCAAATTAATAACAACACCGATAAAAAACTTTCTGCTAAGTTTTATGGACATTGGACAAATGCTTCCCTTCAAATGAAAATTTGCGTAATAATTAGATTGGTCAAGCCTTAATACACTTGAGGAGCTCCATAGGGGTATGTTTTGTTTAAAGATCCAATAAAACACCATTCGCCTTTCATCGGCTTCGCCGCCATTGCCGGTACTGCGTCCAGCGGATAAAATGTACCCTTTTCTACTACCCCCGAAACCCATCATAGACACGCCCAGGGGGCAGGGGAGTGACAGGAAAGAACCTATTGGGCGACTTTTTTGATTCCCGACACAAGTTAAAAAATATAAAAATGGAAAAATGGAAAAATGCCACTCATTTCTCGACTGGATTGCCATATGGCAACCCAGTAAAAATGTTTGAAAACCTATATATTTTAAAAAGATTACAGGACTTGGAGACAAACTGAAATATCGCCTGTTACAAATGATGCTTTGAAAAAGGTGGAAACGGCATCATCAGCGTGAAACCCGTTGTCAAAACGACCACCGAGCCTATCATCTAATCGTAAAATCCCTGTTGTTGCACAAGAGGTGATCCTATCATCGCTGACCAACTTGAATGAACAGAAGGGTCAAATACATGCATATTACACATGCAAGGACGACCTTCCTCACGGGTCCATCAGGTGGTGCGTTCAACAAAGATCCTACAGCCTCGGGTCGCACTCATAAATTTCAGCTTGGGTGGTTGTTCCAATGATCTGAAGACCATGATGTCTATCGGCCTTCTTTTGGAGTTTGGTAGCTGACCTTCCAAGAGAATGTAGGGATGTTTTGTTTGCTGTGCAGATTCAATGATACATTTACAAAAACAGATAAGGAGTACAGTCACGTGGAACACCAAACCATGCGTGAGAATGATCACTCAGGCCATTCAGCTGCATAGCAATAGTGACATGCACCGTTCTGCTATTCTTGGGTTTCACTCGCGTGATCAACAGTCATGTTTTTCAACGAAAACAAAAGAAAAAGGTTCCATACCAATAGGGTTCAATTCCTGGAGGATTGGGTCAAGCAAATGTCTCCCTTCTAAAAAAAAATACAAAATACAAAATTCCTACTTTTCTGCCAAAGCGATTGTCGACCGCATTTTAAAAATCCGAGATTACTACTGGTTTTAAAGATTAAATCTCGATGCCAAATTAAGAAAGATTGCACCATATAAAATGAAACGCATTTTGGTCTCTGTAGTGAGCTGGGACAAGTACTTATTGAAGCGAATATGTCGGTTTTGTAACCTATTGCTAATTAGGGCCTTATTGCCTGCAGAATAAAAAAAGTTCTCTTGTCCCATTTGTTAGCATATTTGAGACAAACGTGTTTGTAACTGATATTAGAGACTCGTTAAGAGTGGCTGAAGAAACATAAACGAATCACACACAAGATTTTGCCTAATTAGTCTATCTGTTTACTTCAGAAGACGCACCTCCGGCAGCAAAACGGTTGAAGGTCTCGTCCGGCTTTGGGAATTTGGAAAAAAATTCCAGTCCATATCCAGAGGTTTCTACAAGGCCACGTACAACAAGCTCGCCGAAAAGTACAGGTAATGTGGGCAAAGTATGCTAAAAATAATTTGGAACGAGTGATTTCAGAGTAAGAACAGAGAATGAAAGGTTCACTTTTTTATGCTCGCGTTGTCATCAAAGCCTCAAATTTGGTGATTTCACGTCGTTGGTGCAGAGTACAGAACGAATGTGTGCTAAAATGCGTGGCCCACGTGCAACATGATTATTTTTCCTCTTTTAACCAATGAGGTTGTTTTGTGGCGTTCTCGCTTACGACCACGTCGTAGATTTTCAAGTCCCGTATAACGGCTCCACTCGTTGTGGCACCGGCGAAATTGACAGAAGCTTTCTTTTCAGTAATTGTTCTTGAATCAGGAGTATTCTTTGCCAGTCGTATTTTCTTGGTCAAAAGATTAACAGATTGTTTCAAGATATCATTAATATATTTGATATATCATGGCGGAACACACGGAATAGGGAGTTAACGAAAGGACAACGACAACTGCAGCCGTACGACGACACCGCAAAACAATTATATTATTGGTTAAAAGAGGAAATTTTAAATATTCGTGCTGCACGTGCTGCAAGCATTTTAACTGAATAAAAAAGCATGGTTACTAAGAATGGCATCGACCGTCAAACATGGCATCGTTTGTTTACGAAAGTAAAATTAGCTTCATCGATGGTTAAAGTGCTCATACGACCAAAAAAACAATTATTTTTTTTCTTTGGATTTCAAAACTATGTTAAATACACACTAAGTGACCCAAGCTTTGAGTTCTGATTTTAAAAAGACACCTGTTTATTTTAACTGGAATTTTCTAATTTATTGGTACACCATCACTAATTTTAAAATCTTGAGAAAGCTGGGTCGAGGAGAAAATGACGTCAAAGACTAACTAGTTTAAGAATGCAATGCGTGTGTACGCGGCTGAATTAATATGCGGCAGGGGAATTTCGGGCTTTCAGACTTTTAAACCCGTGTTTTGCATATATAATAGATTGCGTTTACACGCTGAAATTTTAAGCTAGTGAGTAAATGATGTCATTTCCCTAGATCCAACCCTCTGAGCGCCAATCGGTCAGTTTTGAACGTGAGTAATGGCGGAACGTGATTTCCAAAACTTACACCAAAAAAAACAGCCTTATGATAAAAATCAAAGCTTAAAATTTTGCCAGTTAGGTCTTAAGCGAACACGCTTCAAAAAAAGGAAGTGATTTTTGATCATAGTAGCACTGCATCGGCGACGTCAACGAAAGCGTCTGGCACCTCAAAATGTACCTTTTTACAAACCTAAATCTTTCACGAATATTCCATCTCGTTCATGTCGTACATTGTGGGCGAATTAACCTAAAAGCGAATTTATAAGAGCGGTTTAGAGTAAAAATATGGAATGAAAGGTTTGCACTTCTACGCCCAAGTTGTCGTTAAAACCTCGATTAAGTTTGTTGATTTCTCGTTGTTGTTATGCAGAGTACAGCAAAAGTATACTCTGTATTCTAAAGTGCGTGCTACACGCGTAGCACGATTAATTTTCCTCTTTATCCGATGATATACTTGTTTTGTGGCGTTGTCGTAGCCTTAGCCAGTCTCATTCGTTTGTTAAACTCCCTGATAAGCGTCCGCATACGAATAAAACCCACTTAGGAGGTAAAGAACGCATTCTACCCGCGCGAAAATTGAACAAGAGTAAACAGTGAGCACCAATTTAGTTGGCTCAATCATAATTAAGGAAGATTTCTTCGGAGTTCTCCATTCACACTGAGCGTTGCTGTGCAGGATACATTCGAAAGCACTCGTTTATCTGCAGCATGAATAAGTTCAATGGAATCATCGATAATTGTATGTCGTACTTCGTTTCAGAAAGAGAAATACCCTCCCGAGAGAGATTGGTGTGGCTGTCAGCGAATCTCACGTACTGGGAACCTCTTGCCCGTTGTCTGGGTTTCACTGAAGGGGAAATAAAAGGATTTGACAAGGATAACGAAGAATGGGCTAACAAGGCACTTAGCATGCTGTTAAGATGGAAAGAGAAGAATGGCTCTGATGCAACTTACGCCGTGCTATGTGCAGCATTAAGACATGGGTCTGTGGGGCGGAAAGACCTGGCTGAAGAAGTGATAAAACTTTGAAACTTTAGAATCCTGCTCTCAATTCAATAGGCCTAATAGGACGTTTTCAAGCAACCTCTAGGGACATCAATGACAATAGAGAAATGTACGACTTCTGGTGGACGAACAAAAGAAGCTAATGAGAGATCGATGACGTCACGTGAAAACCTCCTATAGACCAATTTCGATATATTAAAATTCAGTCCTAAACAAAAGGCATCATCTCGAGGCTCTAGGGAATAAATATAAGGATTGATATTCCCCCAGAAGCTCAAGATGATGCCTTTTGTTTAGCACTGAATTTTAGTAAATCGAAATTGGATTATTTTGTGCCAGTCTACCTGATTTTTTGAATGAGAATGAGGCTGGAGTTGACTTTGTTTCCATGCTCATCTCATTTTGTCTTACGATATTGGGTATAACTAGAACACAGTTTACCGTAGGAAACAAGGAGACAGAGTCCACTCCTTTTTTTTAATTTTTCTATGCTATTAGTTTTAAAGGAAACCTCCACTATTACTACAGAAGAGTTTAAACCGAAGAAAATAATATTTCCAAACAAATTTGTTCGAAATTGGTTTAAAAAAGGGGGTTCGTATCAGAAAAACTGAATTGTAAAATCACTTATTTTCCCTTTCAAATTTCGGGGGCCCCGCCATCTCGAATAATTATGATGTACGGTTGCCCTAGTATTCTGACACAAAGAGCTTTTGTCTAATAACGATAGGGCAACCGTTTACGTCACATTTATTCAAGATGGCGGCGCCCGCGAAATTTGAAAACAAAAATACGCGATTCTAAGACTGATTTATTTCGGATACAAACGCTTTCTTTGAAGAAATATTATACTGATTTGACTGAAAAGGTTATTTCCTGATATTTAAAGTAATTTTTTTGTTGAAGTGCTATGTCCCTTTAAGACACAAGACGTTTTCTTTTTCATACTTAATTTTAACGTTTGACTTAAAGGC
>BLFP01003891.1:330208-346052 GCA_014634505.1 Montipora efflorescens
TTGTTTGAAAATGTACATCAAGAGTCAGCAACATCTGCCCGTCTTGAGGCAGTGCGGCCCCGTGGTTAAGGCGCTTGCCTTGAGATCCGGGGATCCCGGGTGCAAGATACGTTTCGACCACTTGTTGAAATTGTGCCTGGTAGTCCCTGGTTTATCTCCTCAGTTGCTCTTGGAAATAGCCAAGTAGCTTGCCTCCGGCCAGGTGGGATTCTTAACAGCTGTTGTTTAATGGTCTGTTCTGTCATGATTGTGTTTCATTGGCCCTGAAAAGCCCCTATGGGGTTGGTCAATTAAGTATGTATTGTATTGTTGAAAGCTTGTAGTTTATGTATCCAGCGTTCATCCGTGAAAGAACCTCGTTTTCACTAATGTTTCAAATTGTCGGTGGCCATCATTATGCAGCGATCTATTGCTGATTTCTGCACGAAAAAAAGGTAAAATACTCTTTAAATCAACATATTGTGATTTTGGTGTTACATTTGCTAATGACGGGGGCAAATCATTGTCTTTGCAAGGTAAAATAGCAGTTTCTAATATTTTGTTCAGCGAAACTTTTAAACTGATCGTGATAGTGAAACTGATCGATTAAGAAGTCCTGCTGTTACAACGAGTGTCAAGTAAGTGATCAAGGCAATATTCTGTAGTCATAAACAAAAATCTTGTTAAAACAAGACTACTATTTTTACTTCAAAATTTTGTATTCTCCTTGACCAGAACGTTTTCGATTACCGACCTCGTTCCCAGGGTCTCCATTGTAGTTGTAATCGACAAAGAGACCCTGGGAACGAGGTTGGTCCGATCACCAATCCAAAACAGAAGAGTTTCTCCTGTAAGCAGTTGTAATAGATTTTCGTTTGGATTCCATCCCATTGTTTAATCTGATCGGATTTTAATCTTTAAATCTGAGACAATCGATTGACGATCATCAGTGTTTGTGCAGTAGACACCGGGACCGGTGTAATACGATTGCAGATTCGATCAACGCACGGTGGCGATACGATTTTGGACACAATTTGTCTAGAATTAAAATACCGCCTTAGCAAAGAGAAGCAAGCAGGCTACGAACTCTTTGCTCTTATTCCTGCAGTTATCGTAAAGCAAGTCCTCTAAATCTATAGTTGAACTCGCCAAAATACTGCAAAAGTAGTGGATCACGTGCTGACAGGCGAGTTTGCGAAACCTCTGTAACATGCTTTTTGCCTTTGGCTGATAGCATCTTCTTTCCAAACGTGCGAGAGCGCCTCGAGCTTCTTGCTAGACTGCAAAGGTTACGTTTTTCTACGGCTGACAATCATTGTAGCCGCACCGGTCAAATTGTGACCTCTTTAATTGTGATTGGCGGATCTCAATCAACATTGCCGGTTTCTTTTTAGCTTGCGTAGCAAGCGCTAAAACAAGAGGGGAAAGAGGGAAGCGCAGAGAATGCGAGTGCTTCGATTTCAGCACTCGCGTTGTGCGTACCTCTTTCTCTCCACTTTTAGCGCTTGCTATGCAGGCTAATTTCTTTTGCGAACAGCTGACAAAGTTAATTTCTAAGGAATTCAATTTGTGCTGTGTCTGAAACACTAGAATTTGTTTGTATCCGCTGTGTTGCGAAAAGTAAAATTGACCTGCGCGGGGAGGCTGAAAAAGAGAAACAACGGCGTTGGCCCTTCGTCAGAGCTAGTAAGGGGGTTTCGCGTTTTGAGGGAGTTTTAAGTCACATCAAGAAGAAAATGAGCATTTAATGGAGAATAAGCAGTCACTTAACATAGTGGAGTAGCGTAGTTGGTGAGAACATGGAAACAAGAAAGGCAAGAACGAAGTTCAAACATTTTACATTTTAGTAGCATATTGTTCGTTAAGGAGAGTTCACACTTATGTCTAGTGCTAAATCAAGTTCTTTTGTTTAGTCTTCTTTAGGAATTTAAAACACCAGAGAGTTGACACGGGTAGTGTCAACACTATTATTACACTGTTTCTCTCAAGTGTGACGACAACCATTCTTGTAATCTTAAGACTGCACTACTTACCAAAATAGGTCATTTGCAACCAATCACTAGAGACACAGATAACAATGCTGCAATGTACGATTGCTGGTGGACGAACAAAAAGACCTGACGAGAGGGCTTTTGTTTTCAAATACCAATATGGCGGCGATGACGTCACGTGAATCCACCTATATCCCTGAATCCGGCACTCTTATGCATAATCATTGTAATAAATGTAATCGGCTAACTCAAATGTTGCACCAAATTCAAACGTTTTGAAAGGTTGTTTCAGGTATTTCCATATCATTTCAATATGAATGCTACATTATCATGTAAGAATCTTAATCCCGGTTGTCATCTCGAGTACGTTGGGCGTCAGTTAAAGGACGAAAACAGTGTTTCGACAGTTTTATTCAAAGTACACATGTTGTGATGGGTTAGATAAATCTGTCCACACATTAATTAACGTAAAAAATTAATTCTCCCTTTCGATTGCAAGTAGTCTCAAGGAACACAGATAACATTGATGCAATGTAAAATTGCTGGTGGACGAACAAGGGGAGCTAATGAAAGATCAGTTGTTTTCGCCACCAACATGGCGGCGATGACGTAAGTAACGTGAAAAACCAGGAACGGGTAGACTGCTAGCAGTCACTCTTTTGCTCTAGAATCGTTGAAACGAACGCCTACGTTGAATTTTTAATGGCTGAAACTGCGGGTCTCAAATAACGCGGGCGTTGGTTAGAGTTTTCGCGTTAACAAACGCCCGCGGTATTTGCGACCCTCAGTTTCAGTCATTTTGAAGTGTACAAATAGTTCCAAAAAACAGATGGTTTTATCACAGCTGATGGGGTGGAACTATGTTAATGTATCCAGGTTAAAAGATCATTTAAGGCTTACGAACGTTTGGGGGGCATGGCTGGAATGAGAGGAAAAAAACCATCAAATCACTCGAGAATGCACAGTAAATAAAAGGTAAGAGAACTTTATTTATCTGACCGTCAGACTTAATGAATGAAGGTCCTAAATTTTTCAGGTGTCTATAAGAGACAATTGCTAAAATTGTCCAGAGATAAAGTGCGAGGATCACTGGTATCTGTCATTCACTTCTTTTCAATATTGTGACGTCACGCGGGTTGTCTTTGCTTTTGTCACACGCAATCTTGCGTGATGTTTTGTACCCCACAAAAATAATTGAGTGCGTACCCTACTTTATCTTTGAAGGAACATATGTTTCATAACGTTTCATACCTGAGTGGCAGAGTCCCTCGAACAATATATCTGATTGGTCAAATAAATGTCTAATACAGAGATAATTTAAATTCCAAAAATGGCTATTCTTTCACTTAGTTTACTGACAGTACCGCACGAAGTTGGGTTGAACTGAACACGAATTTAGATGCTTCGTGTGCAAAGAGGCTTCTGCATGGCTGTCTCCGCCAATTAGCATTTTCAGCATGTCATGGATGTTTGCTAAGAAATATTGCTTTTCGTTGACAATTGTTGTAAAATCGAAAATTTCACTGTCTAGAGGTTGCACATTGTTATCACATTCACATCTTAATCAGATGTAGTTATTTTAAACCGATAGACAGTCTTGTGTTCTACAATTGGAGCCAGCGCTACATTAGCTTGGAAACCGTTGTGCATTTGTCTGGGCAGTGCCCCACAGTGGTTGGATCTGGTTAGGGCACTTGCCTCGAGATCCGGAGATCCGCTCTGCATGATCACTCTTTGACGTCGATCCTTGGTTGTCCCTGGTTAAACTTGTCACCAGCACTTATATTGCCAAGGGGCATTTAGGATTCTTATCGTTGACTGTGTTTCAGTGCATGGCCTTCGAAAGCCCCTATAAGCAGTGGTCAATGAAGTATGTGTGTATGTATGAGTGTAATGTATTAGTGCAAAAGAGTGCAGTACAGTGCTTCTCAATAAGGCTTTTACGTGCTATTGACTTTTTTCCAAATGAGAAGGTGCTACCCATTTAAAAGACAAAAATCATTCAACAAGTGGACTAAAAACAATAGAAAATCGGAGACCTATGGCGGCGAAACATGAAAGAAAAATGCGCTGAACTTTTATGGGTAACTATATGTAGTGACGGACTGAAGTGATGTGAGGAAACTGCAACGAAGTGTTGTATCGCACACGAAATTCTCCAAACTCCCTTTAATTAAAGAAAAGCAATGAAAACAGCTCTTTCAGTATTTCTCGTCGTTTGTCAACAAAACATGTGCATTGTGTATCGTGTATTCTGTTCTATTTCAGTCCCTTCGCAATTTGCCACCTGACCGGTCTGTGGTAGTCTCAGGGGAACGACTTATCACGGTTTGTCCTGTCCTTGTCAGACAAAATAAATTATCTTGAAGTTGAAAAACAAAGACTTTTTTTTTACAAGAACGCCCGGAGCATCTCTTAAAAAGAACTATTTATTTATCATTTTGAGAGTACTTCCTCAATATAAATACGCCGTTTCCAATTGTTTTATCAGCTGGCAACAAAAATAATAAAGGGGATAAAATTGTAAAGAGATGACATGCTGGACGCCGCAGGTCATTTCCATGAAATACGAGAATGATTGTTGACCTTGTTTTATGAATTACGTATCAGAAATTCTAAGCAGTTCTATTGTCGCAATATGATGGGTAAAACCAGCTCACTGTGCTGCGTGTTTCTTCTCACACTACTGGTTGATTCGTTGTACACCATACCGCTTACGAATGGAAGAGAAAGCCGTAAGTGTTATCCTTTGATTTGCAAATACTCAAATCCAAAGTCACGATGTCACAACTCTTAGTACATGCAGTGACTCAACATTGTTTTTTAGGAGAGTTTTTCTGATTTAGAACTGAAGAATTATACAGGTCTCTTGGATAGCTCAGAAGATCGTTTAAGAGGTGCTTAGAAACGTGTTACACAAATTAACAGCTTTCTAAACCTGTTATCCGTGCACCGTGAATGTAAGAATCGGGATTATCAAAGATATGCAATTTTGCGTGGTGAATATGGAATGCAAAGCGCCAACATGCTTCTAAAATCTGATAAGCAATAACGTCTAGGTCAACTCTAACGAAAGAGACAAAGTACAGTACATTTACTTCATTCTTTTTGTCTAAACTATCATTGATATAAAGAACTCGTAAGACCATCTCAGTACCTTACGTGGTCTTACATGTGCTAGCGACAACATGCCACAAAATGATGGTAGTCTTAAACACATCGTTGCTTCCTGTTCGTCACAAAATGAGGAGAAAAGTTTTTATTTTCCTTTCTTTCTGCTCGCTTGTCTCGGATGACGTCTGAAAAAAGAGGACCGGTTCTTTTGGAGCTGAGGTTTTGAATTTCATGAGAGGACAAATTGTTATGCATGATTGGTTTTCGTTCCATTTTATAAATACTTCTTCGCCGTCTTCTGGGACGTTAACACCATGTAGTGATTACGCAATGTTATGCAGAATTGCTGTGGTTTTGACCTTCGAACTCTAATTCGGTAATTTACAGGGTCATCCGGTAGGTAGCTGTACGCGTGTAGCGGGGGAACGGGATGGAATGGCAGTCGCTGATTACAGTCATTCCGCTGAAATGTACAGAACAGCCTTACCATCACAGTGGTAGAATAACCCGTATTAATGTAATCTGAAGGTCATCGGTTAAACTTGGTCATTTCCCGAGAAACCAGAGAAACAATACAGTTACTTCTCTTCAATCACTAGTTACCATTTATTCAAAGATCCTTGAAAAGTATTTCCGCGATATTTGGCAATTCTCATGTTGCATTGTTCTTAGAAAGAAAGAAAGTACACCTCAAAACGCCGAGAGGAAAGACATATTACGACGACAGGAATTTTGGACGTAACTGAGAAGTTACAGTGTTAATAGGGACTTTTATAAGACGCGCCGCAAAACAAGAATTATCATTGGTTAAAACACGAAAACTAATCGAGCAGCACGCATTTTAGCATATACTTTTGTGGTACTTCTAATCACCAATTTTGAGGTTTTGACGACAACGCACATGAGCATGCAATTATAGAATCTTTCATTCTCTATTCTTGCTTTGAATCCGCTCGTACCAATTTATTTTTAGGATTCTTCGCTAACATTGTTCGAAGTAAACGAGGTGGAAAAATAGAGAGATTATATTTTGAGGTGACGTTTTCGTCTACTTCCTCGCCGTCGTAGAGTCAAAAGTCCGTTATAAAAAAAAACGAAACGGTTAGAGGGTCCTACTTTTCCGTTTGAGAGGTGAGGTTCAATACATGTAGTTATTGCAGAGACACTGGCTTAAAAGCGCCTTCATCTAAGAGTATTTGTCAGTCTCACGTCTTACACCCCAAGATATAACCGCTCTCAAAAAGTGCAAATGGACAATCTTGTGTTCAACCAATTTTCTTTACTATAATAGTGGATCATTTATCGAAATTTTGACATCAAATCAAGTTTACAAAAAGGCTTACGGCCTTAGTACGTAAATAATAGAACAGGTTCTTGTGATTTTGACTAACCGGCCCGAAAACTGAGCAAATGCGGGGTGGCTTAATTGGGTCGAGTTTGCGCAACAGAAATGTACCGTTCCATTGGGCACATGGAATTCGAACTTTCAAACCAGAAGTTTTTGTTAAATGGAAAATTCGTAAAGTCTTCGCACTTAACTAGACAATCTAATTATAATCAACTGTCTCTTTACAGAAACCTGAAAAATTCAGACGGCTTCAATGTGTGTGTGCAATGCTTTACCAACTGAGCTATGAATTCACATTGTTGGGAGCAGGTCAATTTGTTGGGTTCATTTGCTCCCTTAAAAGGACCGTCGAATATATACATTTCTTTCACTCTTGAAATAATATCATTCGTTATCTCGTTAAGAGTTTTGCCGACCGAGTAGAGTCCATTTTTAATATTATTCTATGTATCGAACCCCCAAAATGTCAGCTTCAAAATTAAATGTTGTGATACTTGTCTTACTACCCATGGGATTCAGAATGGTCACTCGTGCAAGCCAAATCGTATTTAAGAACTCGTCTAAAAAAAAAGCTTGATCTGTGAAAATGCCGTTAAAATGCCCTTTGCGTTGTAGGTCCTGATGGGCTACTAAATCCATTCAACGTTTCATTTTATCGACGTTCCAGCGTGCCTACTGACAGTTTGCAACGTCAAAAAATTGGAATTAAGATGATGGAAAAGTAATTAACATCGCGCATTTTCTTGGCGCATTATTAATCGAGGGACTGGTTATGAAACCTTAAAACCTTCAAAAGCGAATACAATGTTATCGCAGTCGATGTTGAATTGACTGTGACCCTGCACAATCTTTTGTTTTGGTCTCGCACGGGTTCCCAAATTAGTCGCGTATAATTTAATCGAAGGATTTGATTGGTTATCCTCTCGTAAAATGGTGTGTTTTGTGCAGGGTCAAGGAAATACGGACAAATATATCAAACAAAGGAACTTGTCGAGTTTCATAAAGATTTCCATGCATTAACTATGCTTAGCGTTGCCCTCGTCATTGACATAGAGGATAATACGTGGTCGTGCGTGCATACGAATTTTATCTTCGAGTGCTGATAGTATCCCACGAGTGAGCGCAGCGTACGAGTGTGGGATACTGGCAGCACACGGAGTATCCCCAAGAGAAAATGACGGGACAGAGAAGGAGGCTCCCGGTCCAGCCCTTGGGATATGTCATGTCCACGAAAGTTATTTTTAGACGAGCGGAAGTCTTCCAAGACGTCCGCATGCGGGCCAACCTCGGTCCGATATTTGAAAGAAAATATATATTCATCAGCCTTCCACGTGCGCCATCATTTTCTCTTTTCACTAAGAACCTGAGAGCGAGGCAAGACTGCATGCGGACATCTCAGAAGACAGACTTCCGCTAGAACAAAGACTTCCGCTCGTCTAAAAATAACTTTCGTGGACATAACATATCCCGGCCAACGCCTTGAGCCTCCCTCTCTGTCCCCTCATTTTCTCTTGGTATCCCTAAGTGGCCATGTAAGGTTGTTTTATTATATAGATAGTGATGAAATACTAGGACTTTCTTTTTTCAAAAAAAAAAATTATATTCACCGCGCGCAGTTTCAAAAGTTCCTTCCTCTTCCTTGCAAAGCACGTTTTGCTGAAATATGATTTTTCTCGACCACAGTAACATTTTTATGACTGAATTTGACATTATCATGATTTGTCATGTTTTTCACAACTTTCATATCTAGTTTCATGTTACACAACGTCTTGCGTGTTTTAGTGGTTGATTGACCACTTTTTCGCCCTTTCGAAAATGACTAAAACAAGTTGTTTTAATAGGGACATTTTATCAGTACCTATTTAAAGTGCTTATCACCTCAACACACTTTTCCACTATATTATTCTCAGAAATCATCCCAAATACATCGTGTTGTTTTTAGAACATTTAGATTGAAATTTCGCTCTTTCATTGGCTTTGAAAAACGGGAAAAGTGGTCATACCGTGATTAATAACCGAGCAATGAAGGGGAATGGGTTCGATACCGGGTTGACGTCACAAATTGATTTCCATCGCTGTTTTCAAAGAACTATCTCAATGCAAATTAATTTGTGACGTCAACCCAGTATCGAACCCATTCTCCTTCATTGCTCGGTTATGGATCAGAGTATGTTCACTCTTCCCGTCTTTGAAAGTCAATAAAAAGGTGAAATTTCAATCAAAAGGTTCTAAAAACAACACAATGTATTTGGGACGATTTCGGAGAATAAACAAAGTTAAAAACTGTGTTGAGGTGATAGGCACTTTAATAAATAGAAGATATTACATGACCGCTTGGGGATACGAATCTTATCTTCTCGTACTGATAATATCTCGCACTCGTTCACTGTGGTCACTCGTGAGAGATTCGGTCAGCACTCGAAGACAAAATTTGTATCCTCGCGCGGTCATGTAATATCCTCTGTTTATTACAAAGATATACTGATGAAATATCGAGATTAAAAACAACTAAAAAGCCCTCTGAAACCCACTGAGATCACAGCACCATTATCTTAGTTGGCTGTTTCCCTCAAGATAAATGTCATCTGGCTTTATTTATTTATTTATTTGTTATTTTTCTCTAGTCAGACGGGCAGCGAAGCATGATTTTGATGCTGAAATTGAAGAGATAACCAAACGAGGTACAGTTATCTTAAATTCATAACATCCTTGATGCAATCAATTGCATCTCTCAACTATACACTCCGCCAACAACCATACAAAGGTAACTGATCCTGAGTCTTGAGAAAGTTTAGAATTTCCAGTCCTAATAACAAAGTATTTCGTTGCCACAAAAGGATTCGTCTATCCAGCCAAGACATCAAAACTCAGTATGAAAGTGTTTGTCTTATTTGACCGTCTCGGAAAATTTGAGCCTGTTGCTTTGAAGATTGGCCTTTTTGCAAAGAATATAGGTGCTCTTTTGTGCTTTGGTCACCCAGAATTTTCTAGTATCTTGCCGTGGCTAAATCGTCCAATTTTATTTCCAGACCTATTTTCTCTGTAAAAGAAGACCTAGAGAAAATGAACCGTTGTATTTCATATAAAGAGTCTGCAAGGTTGCTTTTAAGGAGACATTTTCGAAATTTTATTCGATATTTTGGTGGCCTCTTTCGAAGTCTGTGCTCCTTGGTCTTCAGGCATTTGAAACTGGCGTATCGAGTGTCATATGAAGAAGTTTTAGCACGCGTTTGAGAAACTTTTGTTGAAGAAATCAGGTGTTTTGATGACTGTGTCGGATGAATGAGAAGTATAGGATAACACTTTAACCGTGAGTCAGTGTGTAAATAATTGTCGTCTTGGAAGGATCGAGAAGAAGGTATCAGAGAGAAAGAATTCGCATCAGACGCCATTATTTACTGACTCAGAGAAAATCAAATGAAAACACTGGTGAGTGAAATATCAGTCTAGACCGTATGTCAAGCCCTATCGCTGCAAACGTTGTTTTCATTAACGAAGAAGATGTCAAGCTGTAGATCCGTGTTAGGTGAGGGAGGTGCCAACAATGAAGGCCTCCACTGAGACAGATTGCCGGAAAGCGAAGTGTATTGTTCAGATAAACCAAGCGACAGAATGCGTCCTCAAAGTGCTGTGATAAAGAGAACGCGGTCAATACACTCAATTTACTTTGAGATAAATAACCTTTTTCTAATATCCTTTTTTGTCTGCGGAAGCCTTGTCCCGTTCGTAGTTGGGGTGGAGAGTGCACTCTTACCTGCTTTGTGCCAACGAGCTTTCTAAACTCACTAGAACTACGACTAATCACTTGAAAGAGGATACAAATCCTGATAAACACAAAAGTCCTCGGAGGGATTTACCAGATGCCGAGGATGAAAACGTTCCTTTGAATTTGTGTAGCTGTTGGTATTTTGAAATTGTTGTTCTATGTGAGGTCTCATTTGCTCCAGTGGCAATACTGCATTTTTTTGCATGAATTATCTTTGAAACTAGACCGGACGGGAAAATATTTGGCCAGAGGTCATGGCGTGGATTCCGAACAAAGGTTCAAATTGTGAGAGGAGAACATAGCATTATTAGTATACTTTCTACAAAGAACTCTATTGAGGACTGTTTTATCAGTTTTTAAAGCCCATCCACGTGACGTTTATCTGTGAGTGGACTTTGGTGTGGAGGTCTTTTGTGCAATTTTTTATTTTATTTTATTTTATTTTTTATTTTAGGGTAAGTTGGTTGGGTGAGATCAATTACAAACTGACATGGGCTTCTTAAGGTGGCCTGCCTATATCAGCGTGCGTCTGCGAACGAAGAAAGCAAAACCTCCAAAGTGGGATTTTTTGGTATTCTTAGCGCGCGAAAATCAGGGCAAGAAAGTTGCACGGCGAGAATGGACGAAGCTCTTCGTTCTAACAAGAACGCTATCCACGCTGGCTATAATAGGGCGCTGTCATGTTCCATGCTACCATGTAATAGTTTTAGTAAGGACGGCAACAACGAAAACAAAAACGTCCCTTGAAAATGAACATTTGCCGGACCGTAACTATGATATTTTGTGATTGTTTTTATATATTTCATATTTCTTTTTACAGAATATGAGACCGTTCATGGCCGTATCTTGGCTGTTAATATGGCTCATAATAGGATGAAACGTCAAGTATCTGGCAATATGGATTCACGGGGAGGAAGTGCGTACCAAGAAATAGAGGAAGCGAATCGAGGTGCAAGGCAAAGTATGAAAGTTTAGTTTATGTTGTCTATATTATTATTATTATTATTATTATTATTATTATTATCATTATCATTATCATTATCATTATCATTATCATTATCATTATCATTATCATTATCATTATCGTTATCGTTATCGTTATCGTTATCGTTATCACTATCACTATCACTATCACTATCACTATCACTATCACTATCACTATCACTATCACTATCACTATCACTATCACTATCACTATCACTATCACTATCACTATCATTATCATTATCATTATCATCATCATTATCATTGTTATCTTTATCTGCAAACAAAATCGGTTTGATAGTAAACTGGAAAGTTCCCCTTATGAGCGTGTTATAACAAGTAACCATGGATCGCGTGGGTCCGGCCAGTTCCATTCATGTCTTAAGAACTCTTCTCGTTAATCTTGCAGTTCCTGGCAATGCGATCTTCTCGATGTGCTCTGTCTTTATGCAAAATTTCGCAACCCGTTTATGAAAAAAGAAAATGTAAAAGAAACATTTTGAAATTATTTTCAAAACTCCCATAAGTAATGGTAATAGGACTGGATGAAGTCCATTTCTGTCTGTAATCATACAAGTGATGACAAAATCGGACAGCCGCGCAGCGGGAGTCCAATTGTTTATTACGAGCTACACTGTACAAGTTTCTAAAACCAAGCCTGTGATTGGTTGATTTAAACTATAGTTTTGAATGTGATTGGCTTATTGAACTATCCGATAAGAAACTGTCCGATAACAACTTGGCAAGTGAATTAGTGGAAAATAGGGTTTTTTTTTTAAACGAGTCACAATCGAGGAAATTGTAATTTTTATGATCACAACAAGTATCACATCCACTTTTCGCCTTTTTGGTTGCTATTATTGTTATCATTATCAGAGTACGTTTAATACGCTTCATAACACAATACATACTCAGAAAGAAAGATTGAAGTGATCTTCGCACGCCACCAAACGCGTCACCACAAAATATAACTTTGCAATATCGTAAGTTTTTTTGCGATTACTGCAAATCGTTCACGTCGCACAGTGTGTACGTATTATCTTAAAAAAAAAAAAAAACCGTACGAGCGGTTTCAGAGTAAAAACAGAGAATGAAAGATTTTCATTTGTAAGCTCGTGTTGTCTTGAAAACCTCAAATTTGGTAATTTCACGTCGTTATTGCAGAGAATACCGCAAAAAGATGTTCTACAATGCGTATCGCACGTGCAGCACGATCATTTTTCGTCTTTTCAGCAATGATATTGGTTGCGGTCGCATTAGGGAGTTAACACTAGTGTTAAATCAAGTTCTGTTGTTCTGTGTTCCCCAAGGGATTCAAAACACCGAAGAGTTGACACTAGACTTGTGTCAACACTAGTGTTACACTGTCTTTCTCTCACGTGTGACCCCCAAACATTGTTGTTTTGTGGCGTTCTCGCTGACGCACGCGTCGTAGATCTTAAAGCCCCTATTGTCTCTCATTGCATAAATTTGTCCAGATTAATGCGAGGATCAATTCAATCGTTCGTCTGTAACCCGCGTGTCAAATACACATTTGTAGGGGCTTTTCAAAGCCAATGAAACAGAATCAACGAAACGACAGAACAGAACAACAACAGGAACTGATAAGAATGGCATCTGGCCGGGGGCAAACCAGTTTGCTATTTACAAGACAAATTAATGCAGCTGAGAAATTGAACCACGGACTGCCAGAAGCAAATAGACCATTTTACAGTTGTAGCTAAGTTACCTGGCCTAAGAATGGAAGCGAGGCTGCCGGTGACCCTGCCTTGATACAAACATTTGTGCTTTTCTAATGTTAACGTAGACTAATATTAAAATTACACTTGTAACGCTATTTACATAATAAAAACAGTGAGGTCTGTATCAATGCAAGGTCACCGGCAGCCTCGCAGCCATTCATAAGCTAGGTCACTGAGCAAACAACTGTAAAATGGCTTATTCAACGAGTTGTTACATAACGGACTTGTTTAATCATTATCAACTCTCCAGATTACTCCTTTTATCTGCTAAAAGCTAGCTTTGCAATCGTACTTTAAAAAACTGATTGTGGGCGTTGTTTTCTGTTTTGCGTCATTGCCGTGGACTGATTTACCCCAATATATGTTAAAAACTCTACACAGGTTGACACTTCTGAACGTAGACTCAAAAAGGGACTTTCGTATTGCTTTCGTATTGCTACTTCTCAGCGAGGAAATAAATGGAAAGTGAGGGAACGTACGGGGGTGGGGTGGGGGTTGGTGGGTGGCTTTACTTTTCTTAAATGAAGTGAAGAACATGGGATAGGGTGTCATTGGTTAGCCTTGTCCATGAAGACATGCAAGGAATAGGCCACTTCGGGAAATACCATAACACTTTTTGTTTGTCCCCTTAAATTTTGCATAAGCATTGTTTCCAAAACAATGCTAATGCGAAGTTTTGGGAGGCAAACGAAGAGTGTTATGGTATTTTCCCGAAGTGGCCTAATGGGATCAGTGTGATTTTTGTCTCCAAAGAGTACGTGGTACTAAGATCACCAGGCTTGCACTTGCTTTTAGCGAAGTTAGTGTATGAAAAATTATATTGTTGTAGTAAAGTGAAAGAAAAATCAACTTACGACGTCTTTCTTTCATTAGAAGATAGTTTAAGCAAGGAGGATGACGACTGCTACCAGAACGCAAAATCAAAAGCTCTGCACACCCTGGCCGTGCATTTGGTTACATTTTTCCATGCCGTCCTCGCCCCACGGCTACGATTACGACAACACCACAAAACAATATCATTGGTTAAAAGAGCGTAAATAATCTTGCTTCACGGATTTTAGCACGGATTCTTGTGTTCCTCTGCATAACGACGACGTGAAATCACCAAATTTGAGGTTTTGACGACAACGTAAGCATGCAACGGAGAATCTTTCATTCTCTATTTTCACTCTGAAACCGCTCGTACCAATTTATTTTTAGGATACTTTGCCTATATTGTATGTAGGACGTGAACGAGACCGAGTAATCGCGAAAGACTTATGATAGAGCCAAGTTATATTTCGTCGACCGTCGCCGTCGTAGATCTTAAGCTCCCTAACGACGTGAATTGACCAAATTGGGGTTACGTGGAGGACCTGCCGGAGAGCCTAACGACAACTTTTTCTTTTTCTCTCTTAAATTCCTCACTGTTCCCACCAATTTTTTTCCCTAGAATATTGATACACACTTTCCATGCCAGGTGACTTGGAGTAATCACAGAATTATGGCAATAACGAGAAATAATATTGTTAGGTCCGTTTTAAACGTCGCATTTTAGATGTGCCGAATCGAATGCAAAAGAGCGAAAACAACAGATTTTTCTCATTTGCATTAGATTCGGCCCATGTAAAATGCGACGTTTAAAATGGGCCTTAGACAACGTTTTTTACCCGTTTTGTCGTCTTTGCTTAAGGTCTCTAGTGTTTTGAAGTCAGTACAACTGACAGGAATGGCGCAGTGGTGAGAGCACTCGCTTCCCACCAATGTGGCCCTGGTTCGATTCCCGGACTCGGCGTCATATGTGGGTTGAGTTTGGTGGTTCTCTATTTTGCACCGAGAGGCTTTCTCCGGGTACTCCGGTTTCCCCTCTCTTCAAAAACAAACATTTGACTTGATTTACTTTCATTGTTAATTTTAATTTACAGTGTCCCCAATTAGCGCTCCAGCACTAGAACGACTAGACACTTAAATAAAGTTCATTTCCTTTCCTTTCCTTTCCTCTTTTCAGCTAAGATAAATGAACATATCGGAGTCAAGTAAATCCTTTTTGGGTTGTAGGGTTTGCGAATTTTTGCGCGATCTGTGTTAGATATGCCAGTGGGTTTGATTGCAGTGTATCTTTTTCTTGTACCTTTTCTCAAGGAAATATGACAATGCTGTTTGAAGGGGACATACAGCTGGATAATGAGCTTGAACGTGAGATAAAATATGGAACTGACGACTCACGAAACGCCATTAGAGGACGGAAGAGACTGTGGAAAGACCGGACAATACCGTACAGGATACCCTCCTGGATGAGTATGTATTTTTCTGTCAATTTAACAAATAGATGTCAGTTTTTCATACGTCTGTTCTGTTATTGATCATGAATTTCGTCATAACATTGTCAAAGTAGCTGTGGATCCACGAGGCGATACAATAACAAAAAGGCAGAGGTGTCAAAATTAAGTCAAAACACGAGAAGAACGCCAGACAAAAATGCGAGAAACTTCAATCTGACGCGAGCAATATCGCGTCGTTATCGCATAAATTATAAATTCATATGTCTGTCCGCTTATTGACAGTAAAAATTAGCCAATGAGCTCGCGAGAATTTTCAGTCATTGTAAGAAGACCAATAGACCAATTTCGATATATTAAAATTCAATCCTTAAACAAAAGACATCATCTCGAGGCTCTGGGGAATAAATATAAGGATTGGTATGAGTTTATTCCCCAGAGCCTCGAGATGATGCCTTTTGTTTTTGACTGAATTTTAATATATCGAAATTGGTCTATTTACATTTGTAGCTAAGTTCCGTGGCCGAAGAATGTAATCGAGGCTGCCGGTGACCCTGTTTTGATACAAGCCTTTGCGCTTTTCTAACGTTAATGTAGACTAATTAGAATTACAACAACACAATTTAGACGATAAAAGCAGTAAAGTCTAAATCAATGCAAGG
>BLFP01003891.1:346126-348626 GCA_014634505.1 Montipora efflorescens
AACCCCTCACCCCTCACCCCTCACCCCCAACTCCTCACCTCCTACCCCCACCCCTCACTTCCCACTTCCCACCCCTGTAATAGTCATGCCAACTACACTAACCCTGGCGGACGATCCTACTTCACTTAGTTATTAAAATAGGTTATGAGAAGGCAAGAACCAAGGGATGAGCATTTATCTACTTGAAGCAACTCACTTTTTTCCAGTTAAAATGATTGTTGAAAACCACGGTCTAAGTTAGGCTTCCTCTATATAACTCGCACTTATGCCCATAAATGCAAGAAATTAGATGCACACCTGCCCAATTTTGATAGAGCGAGTTTTAAACCAAAACCAAAGTAATTAATTTGGCCAATCAAAAAGGGCGGGAGACAATCCAGTAAACCAATCAGAACTCGGAGTAACTCGAAGTAATTTTCTGGCGAAAATAGTTCCGTTTAAACACTTGCAAACCTCATCGATTTTGACCCGGTTTCGAAGTCGTGAAACCGTTCTATGTGAAACCGCGTTCATGTAAACGCTGCCTTCCTTTCACAGTATAAATTGGTAATGGTAGTGGTTTGTACGTTTTGGGGAGCAGGCTTGACGCAGTGGTAAGAGCACTTGTCTTCCACCAATGTTGCCCGTGGATCAATTCCCGGATTCAATGCCGTATATGGGTCGAGTTTTTTGGTCATCTACTCTGATACGAAGGGTTTTTCCCCAAGTACTCCTGTTTTCCTCTATCCTCAAAAACCAACATTTCATTCGATTTGCTCTGATTTCCGTTGATTTGTAGTCTCCTTTGGACTTAAATATAGTGATCATTATTGTATACTGCACATATCACATACAGTCTCATTGGGGTTTACAATTCTGTGAGAGATAGACCACCAACACCGGGGTCTTCCCCCTAGTGTGTGGGTTCTTCAACGGTCCACAGTGTAAATTAACAGGAAAAGTTGAGAAACGGGGTCTATGGTTTATAGTCCCTATCCGAGAAGACTTGAAAGTTTAACCATTTGCAGATGAAATTACAACGGCAGCTCTTTCTCCTCAGTTATTTTTCAGACCCTGAGTGTTTTGAATCCGCCATCTCTCGCACAAAGTCCGATGCTCGACCAACTAGGCCAGCGGTCGTCGGTTTGAAATTCTCCTTAGAACTTGTTCCGCCTAAAATATAGCTTGTTTACACAAAAAAGTTAATAATACTGATAAAGATTAGTAAAGCGAATTTCAATTGAGTGTCGTAAAACCAAAACCCAAGTAATTACTTTGGCCAATCAAAACGGACGGACTACAATCCAGTAAACCAATCAGAACTCGAAGTAATTAGACGTAGCCGACACAAAGCGCGGGAAAATGTGCTCGTGCAAGCCACGATTGGTTTTGGTTTCACTTCTGACTGGTTGAAAAAGTGGCGCGAGAACTTTGAACCAATCATTGAGTAAAGTAACGCAAAACCAAAGTAATTCGCAAATTACTTTCGACACTCAATTGAAAATCGCTCTATCCAACACAAAAATATCCCGTTTAAAGGTGATTTCCAGTCCGTACTGCCCACTCTTGATTCATGTAATACGTCACAAAATGCAATGTTTCGCAATCACTTAAGTAAATTCAAAGTTTTATGTCAACCGCTTTATTCTTCCTTCTTCATGATATCACCAGAGAAAACTACTTCGTTGGTGTAAAAATCAAAGAAACAGTTGGGAATAGAATTTAAAATGCCTCAACTATAAAGTGAGTTGTTCGTAACGAATAACATCGATTCGAATTCCAACGAGCTGAGTGAAACTCACAAACATTGGGATGCTGAGAGTTCGCAGAACGGACTGGAAATCACCTCTAAGTCCAAGCATTTCCTACCTATTTCTATCAATAGACGAGTTTGATTGCATCATGGGTAATCAGGGCAACATGGCGGGAAATTCAAAGGTTTGTATGGAAATTCAAAGCAAAATATACTGTACATGACTCTACTTTGTTGACTGTCGCCTTCATAAAACAAACAAATAAGTTCATGTTCACAACTAAGATGAACTAGACTTGGTATCCGTTCTTTGGAATTCCTAAATCTTGCCTTTTTTGTCTCCATGCATTCTCTGTAATTTTGTGCCTTTGGAATTACAGGAGAGGTATGGAAGAAACTCCTTTTAACAAAATAATTTCTACAATAGCCATTCTCTCCAAATTTATTCTGCCGCACTTTTGAGCGCACATCTTCTGTTTTGGAAAATTAACAAACCCAAAATTGCATATCATGAACACTTTTCATCATTTTGAACTTCCCTCCCAAACCTTTCAATTTCTCTCCATCTTGCCTTGATTACCCATGATGCACTCAAGAGTGTGAACTCGTCTATAAGGTTACTTAGGGTAAATGTTAGCGTCAAGATAAATGCAGCAGTTTATATATACTCGAGGAGCAGCTTTTGGGTGTGACGTTCATTGTCATGTATTCCGAGACACGGGTGATGTTGAAGTTGGCGAGAAGAGGAAGGGTACATTTCTGGACATA
>BLFP01003891.1:353626-361263 GCA_014634505.1 Montipora efflorescens
GTTAATAAAGATGAATGCTTGAAAGGTCATGAAAGACAGTAAGCCCGCTTTGCTTCACGAACTGCTTAACTTAATCTTTAACGTAGGTAATTGTAACATTGTATAACTAATTAAATAATGGTTGAAAAAGGGTAACTGCTCGTTGTTACACTTTTGTTGCGTGCCTTATATCGTACTCTGGAGTTATTTTCATTCATGCCTTGTTTGCGGACATCTCTTGGTTATTCCTGCACGTAACAGTTCGAATTCCGTTGGAGCCACCTGAATTTTTCGGGTGCCAAGAAAAGACGATTGCTTAAATTACCGTAATAAATGCGACTATCACTTCTCTCTTTTGTCTCACTGTAACCCGCTCTTCAAATATAAATGTTTGTTTGAAGCCCATGCCCTGAATCCTTTGTGAGTGAAGGCTCCCTTTGACACTCCATGAGTTGCCTTCGATGGCAATGATCATCAGTTGTGCAAAGAGGCATTTCAACAGCAATTAAAGACTTAAGTCTTTCATGACCCAAAGGTAGAGCTACCGGCGCAGCGAACGTTTGGTGATGGAGCAGATGATAGAACGACCGTACGTACTAATTGACCACGCCGCAAAGGGTCTTTTTTCGGCAATGAAACACAATCAACAGAACAACATTAGAGAAAAGAACAATAACTGTTAAGAACTCCAACTGTAGCCGGAGACAACCCAATTGGCCTCTTTAGCTTGCACGTTTTGTTTTCCCATTTCACACCATGTGATTTTCTCAAGGGAATTCTCGTTTTGTTTTTTGATAAGTCATTAAACGTACATAAGTACGAGGCTAACATAAGACGACCTTTTAAAGAAACGGTTCTCTGGAGTAACATCATGTGGTCTGAAATGGGAAAACAAAACGTTCAAGCGAAGGAGGTCAGTTGACTCTTTACGAGTGCAGTCGCAAAGTCGAACAAGGGACTACCAGGATGAAATTCAAGGAGTGGTCAGAACGGGACTTGAACCCGGGATGTCCAGTATCTCAAGGCAAGCGCTCTAAACTTGGCCACAATGCTTTTCAAGCGTCGATTTCATCTTTCAGGCTTCCATTGTACTTTTTCCTTTTGACCTTGCTTAAAAAAATGCGTGTGGGCGCATAAGAAGACTAAAGCAACGATACTGCTCTCAAAACTTACAGGGAGTTTCTTTAAACGTACATGCTTGAATCGCGTGCAAGGCGATGATAGCATAAGCCTCTTACTAATCCGAGTTCCAAGTCCGTGCTGTAAAATTAAAGACCGAGTTTATTTCCCGTTGTTTCACGGCGGCGCAAGCGCGAATCTACGGGAAAAAAAAGTGGATCTGTTATTTTACGGTATGGGCCGAAAAAGCGAGGTAAGTAAGATATTTATCATAATATCCTCTGCGGTAATCAGACACGCGGGAAAGGAAACTAATTGAAGTCAAGCGGAAGGTTGAACTGCCTCAAAGATTGCCACGTCAAAGCCGAAAACTAATAGATCTTCTTGGCTTTTTGAAATAGTTGCTAGTATTATTCACTCAGTTTAACAAGTTTATGTAACATAAACGACATAACAAGCTTGCTAGAAAATGTTTTATCAAAATTTGAAATTTTGCGGGCCGTACAGCTGGCCGTACGGCAGAATACGGCCGCTAAAGTGGCCAATCATAAAGCGCGCAATATCTGAAAGATATAATAAACGGTCTTATAACTTGCTTCATGATATACGGTGGATAACCACAGGTGAAGGGCACGTTTGAGAAGCTCGCTTGAGAAGCGCGATTTAAAGCACGATTTGTATCGTGGTTTCAAAAACTGGGAAACGAAAACCAACAAACGCAAGCTATAAATTACAGACAACACTTAAGAGATAAGGCTGTGCCAAATTGTGGTTGTCTTGTGGATGTGGTTGTCTTGCGAATGGGCGTTGGTGTGAGAAAATTGTCAAAATATAGCATTAATCAACATAGGCATTACCAGAGAGACGCACTCGTGTACTTTGTTTCCTCTGTGTCATAAGTGAGTTTTAGAAACAACGACGACTACTGCAGCTTCAACGCCACAGAACAATAATATCATCGGTTAGAAGATGAAAAATAATCGTGCTGCACTTGTGGCACGCATTGTGACGCGCATTTTTTCGTCAGCTTAAAAGTTATATTTTTGAAGTCACGTTTTCGTCGACGTCGCCACAGTAGATCTTAAAGTCCCTAATATCATTGGTTAAAAGATGAAGAATAATCGTGCTGCACGTGTGGCACGCGTTTTAGCACACATTTTTACGTCAGCTTAAAAGTTATATTTTGTAAGTGACGTTTTCGTCGACGCAGCCGTAGTAGATGTTAAGGTCCCTAATGTCATTAGTTAAAAGTTGAAGAATAATCGTGTTGCATACGCGATACGCATTTTAACATATATTGGCCGTGTTCTGGGAAAGAATGACTTGAAATCACCAAATTTGAGGAGGTTTTGAAGACCACGTTCTCTATATTTACTTTGAAGCTGCTCGTACATTCTGTACCCATTTATTTTTAGGTGAACGAGGTGGAATAATCGCGAAATAATTAGATAATGGTGCAAACGGTTGTATTTTAAGCTGACGTTTTCGTCGACTCGCCGTCCTTAATGCAATGAAAGAGACGTCAAATTTGACTAGCATCAGTGGATTGTATCCCTTCTGCAAGGTCTGGTTTAAGACTTGAACAAACAAACAAAATGAATAGAATTTCCACTAATGTTAATTCTGTTGACGTGCTACACTTGAGACACGCTTTATTTCAATTTTGATTCGTTCAGTTCGTTTATTGTGTTATGATTAGTCAGTCCAGAGATACTAATTTGATTTTCCTTTACTAACTTAAAAATGGTGTCAATGTTAACTTCATTTCTATCATGCTCAACTGAAATGAGTAAAAAACTTTCCACACGAGCTGTTCATAACTGCTGTGCTTTACATCATCTTGGCCATTACCGCCATAGTGTGAAATTCTCTGATTCTACTCTCTTAAAAAGGTGTCGACACTATCCGACGAGGAAGTTGCTCTTTGGTTGCTTAGAGATTACCGATCTTCGTGTTGGTATCGTTGCTGAACCTGTTGCCGCTGTGTACCTTATTTTAACTGTAAAGAAAAGATGGAAGTTATGTATGTGCTGCCTCTTTGATCACGATGGCCCTCATAAGCCTAGACAGACTTCTCGCCCTGTTTTTGGGGATGAGATACCGACACGTTGTCAGCACGAAGCGAATCAAGCTAACGATCATTGTCTCTTGGTTTGTGTCCATCGCTGTTCCGACAGTGTACTCTTAGAATTTTTAGCTAAGCTTGTGGTTTGCTTTGACCGATATAATTTTCTGCTCAGTCTCTACATTCTGTTATTACTCCAAGATATTCCTAACTCTTTTCCGGAACAATCAACGACAAACACAAGGTCACATCCATCACGGCCTACCGAGTGACCAGGTTGCTCCTAGAATGGCTCGATACCGGAGGACAGTGTTGTTGCAGTATTCTCTACATCGACTTTGGTTTTTGTAAACTGTTCACTCAACCAGATTCTTTACTGTTAGAAGTTCAAAGAAGTCAGGAGATCAGTTAGGAATACAATCAGGCAACTCTTTTTCAGTTGATTTGTCAGAATTTAAATGGTTTTGAGAGCACAACTTGTTGTAAAATCCTGACGAGGTTGTCCTTAATTTCCACTTGAATTCTTGGGTTGTATTAAGATCTTATTGGTAGATTATAACAACTAAGTAATAATATAATAATCATACTTCAGTAATAATTAATGGTAATAACTATAGTTAAATATTAACAAAATAAATTACTATAATTATTTATTGGTTAGTACTTCTCTCTACTTCATGTTACAAAGTCTTTTTGTTTCATGCTTTTCTCTGTATTTTTGGCCTTGACGCTGCACAAAACACACGTTTTTTTTCCAAAAGTCTTGCGATTAATTTATGTGCAATTGATTCGCGACCCGGTACTCGTGCGAAGCAAAAAAAAAAAAATTGTGCACTATCACGGTCAATTCAGCATCGATTGCGACAACGTTGTTCTCGCTTTTGAAGGTTTTGAGGCTCCGGCAAACGAGCGAACATTGCTGCGGAAACATTGTTTCCCGAAATGCTACCTACCCGCGCCAACATTTGCTGCGGAAGAAAAATGTTTCTTAACAAATTCAGAAACATTTTTGCGTCCCGGGAAGCAAATTTTGCTTCCGCGACAATGTTCCCTGGGGCCGCAAACGGGGAAACATTTTCTTCCGCGATATTGTTTCCTCGTTCGCGGGCGCCTTTTAGGTTTCATAACCACTCCGGCCCTCGATTAACAATGGTCAGAGCGAGTTGAGGAATTGTAGGTTGTTTGAAAGATGTGGAGGAGCTCTGCCATTGTTCGAACCATTGTAATGAAGAACAATTAATCAATTAATTGAGTGGAAAGCGCTCCCCTTGTATTACGTGTTTAGAAAAAGACAATACGCGTGTCATGATTGGCCAATTAAGCATAGTTTATTTACCCACCAGAAGATTAGAAGTCGTAACTCGTTGAAACGCTCTCGTGCCATGATACACCACGGAGGACAGACTACAACACCGTGAACTCCATACCCTACTCTTTGCGAGGAGTGTGTGGGTTCTTTTACGTCCCACAGGGTTATGAACATTGAAGTGTTGTAATACGGGCCCTAAGGTGTATCGTCCGTATCCGAGAAGACTAGAGAGTCTAACCATTTACAGATGTCATTATAAAGGCAGTGCTTTCTCCTTAGTCATTTAAAGAACCTGAGTGTTGGCTCGGCCGAAGTCGAACTCACGACCTCCCGCTTGGCATCCAGGTGCTCAACCAATTTAGCCACCGGTCAGCACTTCATGTTCTAAAGTTCGGCAAGCTAAATTTAAATAGAAGTTTGTTTTTGTCACATGATTTAAATGTATAAAGAGAATATTAAATTTAATTCGTTATGCTAGATGGTTGTTATACAGAAAGTTTCATGCGGAGCTTTGGGCTTATCTCTAGAGACACAGATAACAATGATGTAATGTACAATTGCTGGTGGACAATTAAAAGGAGCTGATGAAAAATCTTTTGTTTTCATTCACCAATATGGCGGCCATGACGTAACGTGAAACCACTTATAGCGAACTCAGAA
The DNA here is from genome assembly GCA_014634505.1 of Montipora efflorescens. Lineage (NCBI taxonomy): Eukaryota > Metazoa > Cnidaria > Anthozoa > Scleractinia > Acroporidae > Montipora > Montipora efflorescens. The sequence continues at coordinate 358,759 of BLFP01003891.1, forward strand.
AATGGCCAGCTTCCAGTTGGCTTCATAACTGAATCTGTACTGGAGCTCTGCATTAGTGTTGAAGAGGTCGTGGTGTCAAATCCCGTTCATATCTGCGACGATCGTCAGTCTCAAAAAATACTTTCCTGATTACACAGATCAAATATCCGTGCACCCTCGTTTCCAGGTTCTGGAAGAGGAGAGACCCTGGGAACAGGGTTGATATACGTGTCTTTCATATATGTATAGTCTCTATCACGTTTACGGGTTTGTTACTTAGATGTATCCCGTAGGCTCGTATCACGTGCTTGTAAGGTGCAATTGCGTCAGCTTTTTTTTCTCTCTGAGTTGTTGTCGTGTAAATCGTTCATAAATAATTTTACTGAATTAGATTGCGGTTTCCATACTTTTTAAATACGGAACGACACGATACCTTACAGTGGCGACGAGGATAAACTGGAGAACGAACAGTCTTCATCGACGAACGAAGGATTACCGCCAAATCCAGCTGTTAAATCCACGAGATAATCTCAACCACAACGAAGCGACATGTCGGTCTGCTCGCCCTCTGATGTTTTTAATCCGGACTCTGAAGATATCGAGAGTTATCTTGAGTGGCTGCAGGAGTATTTCATTGCCTACGATATTAAGAACGACACGGAGAGTGCCGCTACACGAAGAGCGAGTACTCCCCACTTCTGTTGGTAGCGGTGCTTATCGAGTTTTAAAGGATCTGTCATTCCCCGACGCGCCAAACACGAAGACCTTCGAGCAGCTCGAAACGTTACCGCGAGGTCATTACAAACCCACTCGCTTAAAAGTGGTAGAAAGATACAGGTTCCATTCCGCTACCCAGAAACGGGGACAAAGCATTGTTGATTCCGTGGGAGAGCTAAAACGTCTTGCAGGGAGATGTGAGTTCAGTAACGAACAGCTAAGTGATAGTTTGCCCGATCGTTTCATCTGTGGGCTTCGCTCGGAGCAGATCAAACGGAAATTATTATCGGCTAACTTTAGTTTTCAAGAAGCAGTGGACACTGCCATTGCCCAGGAGATAGCTCAGTAAGACGTACAAGACCTTGGAGCAACGTCGTAAAGTGAAAACTCGTCTTCGAGCGTACATAAGGTGAGACGTATCAAAGGGTGGTCACGCGGTCCCTCGTTTGCTCGGCATCAAGCTGAAAATCGTAAACAATCTCAACAGGTGGGGATTCAGAAGAAACGGTATTTTCGCTGCGGACTAACCAATCACTCTGCAAATGACTGCAAGTACAAAGGTTCAGCGTGTTTCAAGTGTCATTTAACGGGTCATTTGCAGTCCGTATGTCGGAAAGGAAGATCACTTTCAAAAAAATTCGCGTGGAAACAGCACGTACATCACACAGATCAGGTCTCCGAGGAAGGAGGATCGGGGGGCCCTAGACACGAATTTTTTGGGTTCATTTTTAGCTTGGAGGAGAGCCAAAAATCTGAGTCACGCAAGCCGAGACTTGCAGCACCCGTAGTTAAACTCCCCGTTCGGATCGAAGATGTTGAATTTAACATGGAAGTCGATACTGGAGCAGCTCCCTCAGTTTTGAATTACGAAGATTATGAGCGATAATTTAAACACTTGGCTTTACGCCCGGTTGAAAGGTCATTCCATGCATACGCTGGCACACCGCTGGATATTGCAGGGCAGATTACGGTTCACGTTGAACACAACAGGCAACGGGCAACACTACCGCTTCTAGTTGTCCGTGCAGAACGCTACGCCCCTCCGCTACTCGGAAGATCCTGGTTGGTGAACGTTCGTCTGGACTGGAAAAACCTTTCTCCATCTCATAACGACCAGTTCTTGGTGGGTCAAGATACAGATGTCCGCGTTAAAAGGTCTTAAGGAACAATATGCTGAGATCTTCAAGACTGGGTGAGGAACGGTTTTACGGCAAAATTGCACCTAAAAGAAAGCGCCATGCCAGTGTTCAAACGGGCTCGTCCAGTACCTTACGCCATTCGCTCCGCCGTTGAAGAGGAACTCTAACTGTTAGAACAGGAAGAGGTTCTCAAACATGTAGAGGTGAGCGACTGGGCAACACCCGTCGTTTGTGTTCCCAAAGGCGACGGGTCAGTGCGCATATGTGGTGATTATAAGGGCACAGTGAACCCCGCCATTCAGACCGGACCAACGATGGAGGAAATTCGAGGCCGAGTGTCTTCTTGGAAGAAATTTACGAAAATCGATCTTTGGAGTGCGTATCAGCAGCTGGTGTTAGACCAGGAAGCTCAAGAACTATGCACAAATAAAACTCACAAGGGTCTGTTCCGATATACTCGCCTGCCATCTGGAATTTCTTCCACCCCTGCTATTTGGCAATGCTTCATAGAGCGAGTGCTAGCAGGATTTGAAGGAACCTTGAAGGCGCCAACGATAGCGAGCAGTCAGGGCCATCAAGGACGTGCCCATTCCACAAAACGTGTCCGAGTTACGCTCCTTCTTGGGAATGGTAACGGCGCTGACAAACTTTATCCCTAAGTTATCAAACC
>BLFP01003891.1:361299-368799 GCA_014634505.1 Montipora efflorescens
TCTAGGTAAACGCGCGCTGACAACAGAAACTGTGTTAGTACATTATAACCCAGGTATCCCTATTGAGTTAGCGGTAGACGCGTCCCCATATATTTTGGGTGCAGTCATAATGAATGTGTTCTCAGACGGCAAACGGCTTCCAATTGCCAATTGCCTATGCCTCTCGTACACTAAAGGAGCATGAGAAACGCTACGCTGAGATAGACAAAGAAGCTTTAGCAATTACGTTTGGCCTGAATCGAACGATTCAACCTGTATCTGTACTGCCGTCACTTCACGATACAAACGGATCACAATCCCCTAGAGCGAATTTTGGATCCAAAGTCAGCTATTCCCTCACTGGCAGCGATGCGTTTGCAGCGTTGGGCGATAACATTGGCAGCCTTCAATTACAGTATTAGTTTCGTCCCGTCAAGCGAAAACGCAGTGGTGGATGCGCTATCTCGCCTGCACTTGCCATCCACGTTAGACTACGGGGAGGCCGTCTATAACGTCGAAGAACGACTAATCCATTCATTACCCATAACGCACAAGGTAATCATCCACGCCAAACGTGTTGACCCCATCCTATCGCAGGAGTTAGGTTACGTCAAACAAGGGTGGCCTCAGCAGGTGGATGATCAGTGCCTTCAATCTTATTTCAACCGCCGATTTGAGCTCTCTATTGAGCAAGACTGTCTATTATGGGGGCTACGAGTAATCATTCCTTCCACGTACCAGAAGAACATCCTCAAAGAGTTGCACTTAGGACACCCAAGGATTGTTGGCATGAAAGAACTGGGTCGTAGTTACGTATGATGGCCGAACATGGACCAAGGAGTGGAGCAAACGGTGCGCAATTGTAACAGCTGCCAACAAGTCAAGCAATCGCCAGCCCTAGCTCCACTAACCCTATGGCTATGGCCGAGTAATCCTTGGCACCGCATCCATGTCGATTACGCGGAAGACGAAAAGGAGCATTATTTCATTCTTGTCAATGCACATTCACGCTGGTCTGAGATCTATTTCATGCGAGAAAACACATCAGCGACAGCAACCATTGCTATCTTGCGGGAACTGTTTGCTAAATATGGCCTCCTGGTACATTGTGTTAGTGACAATGGTCCCCAGTTTGGTAGTGAAAAGTTCGCTCACTTTTTAAAGCTGAACGGTTTTAAACACGTCCGTGTTGCTCCCTATCATGCCGCCAGTAATGGTTTGGCCGAACGGATGGTCCAGTCATTCAAAAATCACTTGAAAGCCAGTAAAGGCAGCGAGTTGTCTGCCCCGCAAAGTATTGCAAATTTCCTGCTAACGCACCCTTCAACAAGACACCCTGGGCCGCCAACTTCGCACCAGGTTTACCCTCCTTCGCTCAAAGGTTGAAGAGAAGATTATGGATTCACAAGCGAAGCAGAAGGCAGCGCACGATGTGCCCACAAAAGTTAGGGAGTTCTATCCAGGTGACAGAATCTTGGTAAAAGATCTTCGGAAAGAACAGACGTGGTGGCCAGGTTTCATTGCTGAACGCAGTGGGCCGAAGTCCTACGTGGTCGTGCTGAATGACGGACACGTTTGGAAGCGTCATATCGATCACATTAGACGTGGTAGTGTGGACAGCGCAGTTTCTTAAGAGAACGCTGCAACAAGAGTGCACGACTTGGCTCCAGACCCTCTTCCACAAGCCATTTTACGTCCAGGTGTTCCATTCCCGCACCAGCCGCCTGAGGGTCTGCCTGTTCTGCAGGCAATGGAACCCAGGGATCAGGTTCAGTCGGAGAATGAGAATAACTCTCATCTGCCAGCAGAACAACCAGTTTTGGTAGAAATCTCCTTGTCCAATGTGTGTCCCAGTCAATTGCGCCGATCAAGTAGAGTGCGCAAGACGCACTAACATTGTTATTAACGTTGTGCTTCATTCGTTGTTTTGGACATTTGTTTGCACTGCCAGGATATTTTGCTTGGATAATCGCGTACTGATTTATTGTATTTTGGTTATCGGTCCTGACGTATAGTAGTGCGGTTTTGCGTTCAGTTATAGCTTTGTTATTATTGTTCAATCTCAGACGCTATTTGTGCCTAAGAAGGGGGGAGATGTGATGTATTACGTAAGCTTGTCAGGTTTGATTGTGTTAGCTTGTTTTGCTTCCTGAGTTGTTGTTGTGTAAATTGTTCACAAATGAATTTAGTGGATTAGATTGCGGTTGCAATCATTTTGAAATACGGCACGACACCAAACGTTACAGTTACGAACACACTTCCGAGTTGGCCCGATAGCTCAATTCGTATTTTGCGCGCTAGGCATGAGTCTATGGTGATTGGTTCACGGCAGAGAATTGCAGCGTTAGAGGGTGACTTATCATTATCCATTAACAGAGTAGCTTTACGCAGAGTTGAGACTACTAAATGTCTTTGTTTAACTATTAATGAATTCCTGACTTGGAACAGCCACATTCAAAGTATACGTCATAAGGTTACCTGTAATGTGCAAGTTATTAAAAGGTTAAGCAATTTATCTTCGAACCTTAAAAAACTTCAAAATCGGGCAGCACAAATCCTCATAAGTGCTTTGTACTCAAAACCCTCTGCTGAAATTTTTAGTGAGCTTGGTTGGATATCGCTCGCTGAGATGAGACACCAACACAAATCTATAATGATGCTTAAAGTGGTTAATGGATTGTGCCCTTCTTATCTCTCGCATATGTTTACCTTTCATAAGACTCTAAATGATTATAGCCTTCGATCTTCTAACACTGATCTTGTACCACCCAAAACTAGAACAAATTATTACAAAATCGGGAGTCAAACTATGGAATCCTCTTCCGTGTAGTTTAAAGCAGGAGACTTCCTTAGACCGTTTTAAGGCCAAAATTAAGTCCTTTACTATCTACACGGGGAAAGCTTTAACTTAATTGATAGTCTTTATGGCTTTTTCCTTAATTTTTATCCTATTATTGTAATTTTTATTCTAATGCACGGCTTCTAGGTAGAACAGGATACTTTGTAAAGTATTTTTGATAGAATTACCGTGGATAAATAAAATTTTCTATCCATCTATCCATCCATCCATCCATCTACACTCTTTAAGCAAGTTGTTGTCCAGTTTTTCAGGTTTTCATGAGCGAAAATGCAGCCGGAATTTACGAAAAAAAAATGCTTTGTAATTCCCAGCTTAGACTAAAAAAAAGTACTTGCACTTTTCTGTTAGCTTGCTTTGAACTTGCTTTTGATGGTTTTTCAACTTTGATGGTTTGATATTATGACAGCCTTCGTCGCACTTAAATGCTTTGCTTTGAACCATTCTAACAAAAATTGTGATTGGTCTGTTTTAGCGTACTTTATGCGAAGACAGATGTACGGCTGAGGCCACTCGTAGGATTTGGAAAATATAGTTTTCCGAAAATTTTAGCTGAATGCGAGAGGGAATTAAGACATTCTTTATTATAAAACAAATAAAGAAGCCTTACCTGCGATCTGTTCTGTTGTAAAGCACTTAGGAAGCGGTAGAGCACTCAAGAAGTAGGGAAAACACTCAACTACGTCTCGTGGTTCCCCTACACTGCTTTACAACAGAATAGATCACAGGCGATGCTTCTTTATTTGTTAATTGATAATTCATGATGGGAAAACAAAAAACAAAAAGTTTTTTTGATCAATGTCTGTATATTTGATACATATTTCTATTCATTTTTAATGTTTCTTTCGATTTTCCCTGTTAAAATGTCTGGAATCACCAAAAATGCCTTGTGTACATTGATACTTAAATGCTGACTTTTTGTAGGCCATATACAATATTCGTGGCAGATCTGTATCACGTCGCCTCGAGTTTGTAACAGTGATACAGATCTGCTGCTCATATTATTTATATTACTTCAAATATACACATTAATTTCAATGTAAGCCTTATTAGAATGCTTTATATATATATTTTTTTTCCGATGACCTGATAGGTTCTTTCGCTCATGAATTATTAATGAGACTCGAAGGGTCTATTACGACCACACAAAATGGCCAGCTCCCAGTTGGTAATTGGTCGAGCACTGTATCGGTTTCGCAGAGTCCTTGGGTTCAGATTTCCTTCAAGCTTGAATTTTTTTAGGCTTTTCTTTCGCTTGTCTAAAAGTAGCTGTAACTGCGATGAAGAAGAATGTCAGCATTCCGAACATTACAGTATTCTCAGCAAAATCGTTGAATGTTTGACCATAACAGGTGCTCATCCAAAGTTGGACTGCGATATGCATCTCCTGGAAGGCAAGAAATCTCCCTTGCAAATGGATGCAACCATGTTGCTATCATCGTCCACGAGTTGGTGCATGCGCTAGGCAAGAAACAGTACCATGTTCAGTTTTGTTCTATTAAATAGTTGGCAGGATCACCAGGCTCCTTTGTTCGCGTGACTAGCGCGAGTAAATAGGCCGCAATAGGCCTTACCCCTTATGACGTACAGCACCTGAATTCTTTTGTTGAGTGACTACTATAAATACCAGAATGCAATGTTTCAGTAGTCACTCAACAAAAGAATTGCGAGGCGTTACGTCATAAAGGGTACGGTCTATTGTCCTAAGTCTGCTTCCTCTTCAAAGCGAGTCTACGTGCGAAGTTTTTGTGATGGTAAGTAGTTCGGCTTTAAATATGAAAATATGAATGAACTAATTATCATAAGAAAAACTTCGCACTTAGACTCACTTTGAAGAGGAGGCAGACATGAATTCGAAAGTGGGCTATTCGCTATTTCCCCCATTCTATAATACAATACGTTCTGGAAAGGTATTTTTAATAAAGAAACATGCAAGTTATTTCTTCTTGGGACTGTACCATGCTTCAGTGAACTGGATATCCGTTGTTTTAAAGTAAATAAGCCCCCAAAATGAACTGTATTATGGGATTGGTGAAAATAGCCAATAGAGGAATCTTTGTTTAAAGTTTTTGCCTCATTAGCACAAGGTTTTCGTTTTGTTTGCACCATCCCACTTGAAGAGACGCCCATGTTTGAGAACAAAACAATAGAAAATGGCCCCACAAGTTTTGCGTAATGATGGAGCCAAATTTCCAAAAAAACATTTTAATGCATTGTACTTTTCATCAACCTGGCCGCCGTGACGTCGATGCAAACCTTTAATAAAGAACTAAATATTGAAAGTGCATTGCTTAATGAGAAAATTTGAACGCGATAGACCAAATAATCTCTGATGATGCTTTGAAAATTTGATATTTGCAAAGAATGTGTGGCGTCATTTGCATTTTTGCAACCCAAGAATATATCAGTTTTTGATGGCTAACAACTGGCTCATTATTACTAGAAATTTGAGTAAGTTTAACAAGTTCTTGTACCTTTGAAGTCAATTTGTAAATGGCATGATACCTTCTGTGAGCAATCTCGCATGTTTATGAAACAAAATGCAAACAACGACATGAGCAAAGATTCCGTTTTATGGCTCATGCAAAGGCGTTGCTAAGGCAGGAATAGACCAAATGGGCCTCTCATCCTTGGTGTAAAAACCTGTCAAACTCACAGATGACGTAACGCGTAACACAAAGGAAAACGAAAGAGCAAAAAAACATCAAACAATAACCTAACCCTACCACGAGCTAACAAAACAAAGAAAAAGTTTCACAGGTTTTTACATCGAGGTGAACCCAAATCGGCTATCTCGGTCTTGTACCCAATTCAAACCCTTTGGGAATCGGTCAGCGTAAAAGGCAGACTGCAGACCAGGGGTAAAATGCCGACTAAGGTTATAATGTAACTGTTGAAAAAGCCCAAACCTTTGAAAGTGATAATAGACAAGTTAAGCCTAAATATTGTTTTATGCCTAATTAGGCCTAAGGTTAGAACTTCTAAAGGGTTTGGGCTTTTCCACCCGTTACATCATCATAACCTTTGTCTGCATTTTACTCCTTGTCTGCAGTCTGCATTTTACACTAACCGCTTTGGGAACAAAACGTGTTGTTTCAGCTATTCCATAGCGTTAAATTGTGAATGCTACATTACATGCATAATGCAAATATAGTACACAAAGAAATTAACCCCGGGAAATCTTGAATTGGGTATAACATTTATTTAGGCGATTTGGTCTATTGCTTACAACAATTTCAAAGCTTGATCGAGTTGTCCAACGGTCGAGCCAGTGTGAGCATGCACCTATTCCTGAGACGGCGTAAGAAATTACTTTGCATTAATCAGCAAAATTATGTCGCGGACAATAATTCTAAACCGTTACCGAGACAATACTCTATTTTATTATAATTTTTTCTAGATCATTCTTATTCATATTTTAGTTCTCACCCGCATCGAATTTTTACACCCCTTTTCGTATATATTTTAATTCGTGCTTCTTATATTTCATTCGTTAAAGGCTATAGATAGATAGCCGAAAGCTTATAATTTTTAACCAATTTTTAACCAGAGAACGTCTTTCAGATTCACAACATGTCTCATCCTGGTTACGGTGCAATTTTTAAAATTATGTCCATTCACATAACATTTGTTTTTCCATCCGAGTTAATTAGCAATGTTATAAATTTGGTCATCCTCTTCTAATTTTAAATTGCATCTCTTCTAGGTTTCTTCCACGAACAATCCAGAAGCGACAGAGATAAATATGTCAAGATTTATTGGGAAAACATTCTCCCTGGTAAGAGAGTTTACAGTAACTAATATAAAAAAACGTTTCTTTTACTCCTTCCTCAACACAGCCATTTTGGTCTTCCCTCTTGATTGTCCTCCCTTTTTCTTTCCCTTCCTTAGTGATTGTTGCTTCCCAGGCCGAATTTCCTCAAGCCTTCCTCATACTCAATCTCCGCCAACTTTCCCAATGTCTCTTCTGTCATGCCCTTATAGACCACTTTTACATTCTTTTTTATTTATGGTAATTAGCCCTACTGCCCCCATTTTCAAACAAATATTCTTTTGAAGTTTTCTCGTCGTAGCGAGGGAAGAAAGGCTCATTATCATTAAAACAAACGAACATTTTATTTGTCGCCATTATGAAAGAGGTCTATACCTGTGCAAACTTACCCACCTGCTAATCAAATTGGTTGGAAGAACATAATCCCTGGTAAGAGAGTTTAAAGGGAACCTCCATTCTTTTACCAAATGTCACCTAAAATGTTCCAGTTGTACTTATTGAAAGATCTGTTACAAAAAGAATGCATTACCTAGTGAACTAATTTTTTTGTCGTCTTCCAAAGATCGGCTTCAACGCTTCCCAGTGCCGTCATCTTGAATGTCGCGCAATGCAAGTTGGGTACTGATGATGTTTTGCGGTTGCTTTCCTGTTCAGTTCGTGGGAAGTTCGAGTCAAAATCTGTTTCGTGGTAGAAAGCAAGCGAAAACCAGAGAAGATTCTAGCATTCGTTTCCATGTTTTTTCGAAAGATGACAAACGTGCAGCGATTCAAACAATCTGAAGGACGATTCATACAAAATATTCCACCTCAGCCGGCATAACAGGGCATCGATAACAAAGGCCGAAAGGCGATCCTGAGGGCCTAAATTTGCAAGCAAAGAATTGCTTTCTTA
>BLFP01003891.1:373799-401477 GCA_014634505.1 Montipora efflorescens
GGCTAATGATATGCAAGTCATGTACGTACACCTGGTCCCACCTAGCTCCACGTAAAACAACACGTGTTTTACATGTCTAATAAATTAGGGGCAAGTTGGGGCATGCAAGGTCCGAAGAGACAGTGTATCCCCAAGAAGTAAGACAACATTGGGCCAAGTTTGAACACAACTAGGTGCATAAATTAAAAACAATGAAGCAAGTTGGAGCATGACGTAACCCTAAAATATAGTTTCGTAAGGAGCGCGCGTGCATGTGGCGCATAAAATAGTACTTTGTGTGCATATCATTTTGGGGTATGTGAGGTAGCCCCCAAATTACGTCATCAATCAAAAGGACAATAGAAGGGGGCGTGCATAAATTTGGGGCAAGTTTGAAGACGTACAATCTTAGAGACACGTGTAACAACACGCGCATTTCATAAGTTAGGGTTAGGTTAATGAGATGCAAGTCACGTACGTACACGTTTTCATTTATGAGACTGTAAGGGAGCATGCATAAATTAGGGGTAAGTTTGAACACGTAACCCTATCTCCACAACACCTGCAAAATTCAGCGGGGAAATTATATTGACCGCGCGCGCGTGTGTAACGATAAAAGAGTACTGTGTGTATGTTCATATCATTTTGGCGGTGTGTGAATAGGCTGGCTTGGAGAGAGAGCTCGTTCCTGCGCTGGAGATGAATTATGAATGAGAGATGACAGAGAGGCAAAGACATAACGAAGGATAGTAGCGCTGTTGTGTACACAATTTTGCCATTTTATTTGCATAACGTTCGATTCGTTTATCAATCAAGCATAGCTTACGCTAACAAGCCTTTATTAGAAAACGCTTGAAAAAAGGGAGCAGCAAATGGTTCTAAAACTAACATACCATTTCAAAGGAGACGCGAGTAAATGTAGCTCATGGTTTTCTTCATTTGGATTTGAGAATCGCTTGAGATCGTTGTAGTGTGAAACGGGAATATTCCCTTGCTTTCATATCGTATTTCATAACGGATTCACAACATTGTGACGCAGTGGGCAAACAACATACATAACGCTTTTTCTTCGACCATCGAAGCTTAATTAGAAATGCGCTACTTGACATTGTTCATTACAAGTTGATGGTTCAGAATAGTATTCAAGCTTTAGAAGCAAAAGGCAGCAGACAGGAAATTGTTATATTTGCGAGAAATAGTTCTCTTAAAAAACAAAAGCTGCATCGTAACCTTAATCCAAAAAACAGCTTTTTTGAAAAGGAAACAACGCACCATGTGTACAATAAAGGTTACACCTGTATCGGTCAAACAATTTTTTGCTTGCACTGTTTCAATGCTTTTTAGAGCGAAAATAAGTCACATATACGCGTAAATGAGAGAAGAAAAAATGTGGTAATTCACTTGAGTTCACTGCATCAACATTGTTCAGTAAGTTTCACACTTTGTATTACTCCTCAATCGCGCAACCATTGGTGTTCTTGCCTTGTAGGATTTTTTTATAACCCGCCTCTCAGAGGAATCTGGTGGCGTTTCAAAGATCCATGGATCTGTGTCCTGTTTGTCAGGAGAAGGGGGTGTTTCTAGCCTGACGGGAACTTTGGACGGACCAACGGGTGTAGCAGGAAGTTTTCTGTGTGCTGATTTTTTGGGTTGTACCTGCGAGGTCGTGGGAGCATGATTTGAAGTGGGCGCAGTTGGAGTGGTTGTCACTGTCCCTGCAGGTTTCGCATTCGTTTCGCTCTTCACTTGTTTTGCCAAACCTTGATACCGTTGTAATATTTAATCCAATAAGGCCACTATTTGATCTTCGAGCAAAGTAAAATCCATGATAAGTTTCAAATCTTCATTCAAACGCGTCAAGGTCGTGAGTTGCGGAGATGAGGCTAAGAGATGTTCTGTCTCAAGACTTTGCAATAAATATTCTGGAACTAACATCATCTTTACCAATCAATCCAAAGGGAACGGCGCAATCAAAGAGGTGAGAGCGGGCAAGAAACCACCTTGTTGATTGAGAACGTATTTTTTCTTCTTCAGACCAGGTGTCTTGCGAGTCAAATACAGGAGTTGCGATTTGTGTGGTTTCAAGTGTTTAAATGATGAACTTGGAACCAAAATGTTCCGGGCCCCTTTAAGTAGATTAAGAGCGACTTCACAGATGTCTTCTATTTGCTAGCGTGAGATATCATCTCTTTCCGCTGTTTCCTATTGCTTGTAAAACAAGTGCAGAGAAAGGGTAAATGTTGATTGACCTTGGAAGCCTTGATGAGTTCTTGTTTTCTTCTCTTGGTAGCTTTTGAAAACTCTCAAGAACGCAAAGTCATGTCACCGCCACTTAATTTGATTGATCTCCTTGCGGTGCAACGATTGCGAAGCCATGCTGTTAAATGAAATCTACCGGAAAGGGTTCATCGGTTTTGTAGCTTTTCTTATCCTTGCAAATGACGGGATACGAATGTGAAGTTGGGAAGATCCTTGGATGCAATTCCATCATTAAGTATCGAAATGGTTGTGACAGCGTCTTGAAAACTCTCCTATACAAAAGGAACGCGCCCAGAAAACGCTTGTTGTGCCAGTGTCCTTAACCCCATAGTATATCGAGCATTGTTAAAAGCAATGATGTACTGAGCATTAAGACAAATGCTGCAGGAAAACTTTCCTGGGGGAAAAGATTTTGTGTGAAATAGATGCAAGTGATGTCACAAAGATGGGACACTTTGGTGAACAAACCCAGAATGCGTTCGTCATCGCTACAGTTTGGCATGAGGTCATCTAACACGAGCAGACCGGGACGACGGTGGGGTGGAAATAAGGCGGGAATGTCGTCGGGAATACCCTCCATAAATGTGACTTCCTATATCAATTCCTTAAAACAATCTTGCCATTGACCGTAGCAATACACGATCGTGCGAATGGGGCGTTCAAATGAAAAATCGGCGTGTTGAAGTATCTGGTGCGTAAATGTTGTTTTTTTCGCATTGGTTTGGGCCAGAAATGATAGTACTACTGGGGCACTTGAATTAAGACATGTTGACGAGACGAAGCTCCAACGATTTGTGTACACGAGATACAATTCCCACTCCTTTTAGTAGCAACGACACAGAAAAACAACATTTTTTTTTTTTACTTTCAACGTGATTTTATTGCTTGCGAAATGACCTGCAACCTCGTTGAAAAGCAAATATTAACTTTAGGATAAATGACTGAATTAAAGTAGTGTGTACACTCCGTGCAACTTGTGCATCGTTCCTCTGAGAATCATATAGTAAATAAGACAAACAATAGTTTCCACAAAAATCCGAGTTCAGTCCTTGCAATGGTTTGTCGTTAGAATAGGTGACTTCACGCAGAATGTAGGTATCCATGCTGTAGGTCTCGGGAGGAAATCCGTAGCTGTCAAAGAATTCACTTTCAAGAGGCGATTCAAAGTACATGGCCACCCAGTGGGTCCCAGGTTGGTAATTAGGGTCCGTAGTGGCGATGAGACCGGCCGGGTGAGTGTTGATGACAGGTAGCCCATCCCTTGGAAATACGCCTTGCGTCAGGGGTGCTAACACAGGATCAGAACGACAGGCTTGCCATAGTCCTTGTGTCCTATCCATAACGATCGAATTAGGAGCCTTGTGACAAATCGTAGACCACGCGACGATTGCGATCAATTTCCAAATGATTCTGAAATTCGGCGTACACAATTAAATTGAGAACTTAGTTCGTCTGAGTTCCAAATTTCAGGTACAGCTTCACGATGCCCGTTCGATGGGGTATCAGATGATCAGGATGTCCACTTCCTGCCGGTGTCAAATCAAGACGGAACAGACCGTAACCGTTTTCCCTATTCATTCTGTCAATGTCAGGACCGTGCCCACAATTCATGTCTTCACTTCCTGAAAACAGCGTGTTGCAACCATCGATCTTTTTTCCACCTGTCAGATCCAGCACAGAATAAGGCATTCTTTTCTCCATTCACTTTCAGCCGAATGTCTTGCAGGTCAAACCACTCAAAGTTGAAAAAAATTTTTTGTAAGGTTCGTTTCGCACGAGCCCAAAAATGATGCACTGAGGATTGCATTGGGGTTTTGGATAAGTTATAGATGGATGGTAGCGGTGCACTCCCTTTGTGGCCTTGCATGATCTGAACATGTTGCAGTTTCACACTGTCTGCAACACGCACGGTGCGTATGCGTCGAGTGAAAGACGTGATCTTTACGTTGCAGTTGTTTGGAGTGTCCCCAGTCATGAGAACAAAAGCGTTGTTGTTCAGGTCTACTTTGACTTTGATCTCCAAATCGTCAAGCAACAACTTGTCGGTATTAAACACGTCACAAAGGCGTACTCCGACCAACCCTACTTCTGCTCCATTTTTAGTCAATGTGGCTCTTCTATTCAGACCTGTATTGTCCACTTCATCCTTGTGTCCGGCATTGACTTTGTAATACAAAGTTTTGGTTAAGTACGATTTCTTGGCCCGTTTCGTAAAGTTCAATAAGGTCTTGATGTAAGCATTGTATGCTTGAGTGTCTGGCTTTTCTGTTCTGATCTTGATGGTAAACTGTTTGATGATGGAGTGAATGGCGTTGTTGACCAGAGTGTACTTCTTGACATCACCTGTGGGCGATCCATCTTGTTTCGTAATCTTTACCACCGATCGCAGCTCTGTCTTGTTAATGTCAATGCAGGCAGCCAACTGTTTGATGACAAACTCGGTGGGGTTACTTCACGTTTGAACTTTTGATTCATAATCGACCCATTTGCCGCTGACAATCGACACGTGTCACAGGTACATCAAACAACTGTAAACTTTAATTCGCACCAGGGGATGAGAGAGGGTGTGCTGGTGTCATCTTAAATCAAAGATAGTCTTGAACATTAAACAAGGTGTTCTCCTTCTCTTGGTCTGTCCTTCACTGCCCGGCTTTGACGTATCCGCGCGCTTATATACTCTTTTCCCTCGACCTTGCTATGTCATGTCATCAATGAGCCCTGTGAATAAATTTCTTTTAAGTCTGGCCATTCATCACGTCTTGGACAATTTGATTTTTGTTTTCAATCCAGTATCGAGCATTCGCTTTCCCACTTTTTTGCTGTTGTTTTGAGGACGGAACAAGGACCGAAAAATTCCACTTAAGCCGTTACCTGTTGACCACAAGAGTGTGTTCCTCCATAGCTACTAATGTCTCCTCCTTTACCGTACTGCGTATAGGATAGATACAACATGTCGTCCATATGGGTAATATTGGTGGTTCGTCTGTAACAGCATGATGTTATTGGGTCACGCGTACGGTTCCAGAAGCAAATGGCATCAATTCACCTGTGTAGGCCGGTAACCAAAACTCAAAGTAATCTTTCTCGTAAACGTAAAAACACTCATTTCCCCCCAGATTCGTAATGGTCCTTTTACTCTTCAAATAAATGTCTCTCAATCGATTGTGTAGTCCCTTTGTCATACCGTGAATTACATCTTTGACCGTACGCTAAACGCTTCTTGGTACAGTGATGGTAAATTTCCAAGTTTCAAGGCCAGTCTTACAAAGCAAAGTGTAGGACAACTGACTCTCACCTACGTTTTGCCAGGTGTAAGTGTCAATGGTGCATGTCATGGCCACCTCCCAATCTCTACTTAGGTGTAGTTAACTTGGTAACTACATCTTAAAATCGGCCGCCTTATCTTTAGGATACTGACTCAGGCTTGCGTCATTTTCATCACTAAGTGAAAAAGGTTGGTCATGTTGATCGACAGTGAGCATGTAAAACGACACTGACGATGCCGTCTAAAAATGCTGGCGTTTGACTTTATTCACTAGCTAAATAGATTTCAATGGTCTGAAATATCTTTTTCCGCAAAGGCAGGTACACAGTATGTTCTCTTTCTTTAAGGAGTGTTTCTCGAAAATTGCCTAGGGGTATCATCTCGTGCAGGAGAGGTAGGCGCTTGTCACCCACCTGCCACGGTTACACGACATTGGCTTGAGCTTCAACCAGTCTCTGCTTACACGAGCAAAGCGACAACAAAGTGAGAAATGTGTACATACCGGAATATGTGATGGAGGTGCCAGCTGGTAAGATGAACCAGTCATGATCGTATTTTCTTTCTGAGATAAGTGAAACATTCCGAGAACGAAAGCCGGGTGTAAGAGAGTTGTTTTCAGTTATCCCATCCCAACGCGCGAGCTGTAGACAGTGTGATCATAAGTCCTTCAGTTTGTGAGTGTAAGGTTACATTCCATTCATCGTCCACTGTGATTTCAACCTTAGATGGTGGGTGAGCGTTGTTCAAGCATTGTACTATGACTTCTGTCACATCTAATGCCGTACGATACTTGCCCTCGGGTAATACGAACGGTGAGGAGTCACCTTGACGTTGCAGCATGATGTGAGAATGTTTGCAGTCGTTTTTAATGTCAAACATTGAGAGCGGATACACGATATGATGTAATCCTACTTCCCAATCTTCTTCATTTTTCAGATGGAATTATCGATAGCTCAATTGAGGAGTAGTACAAAGTGGGAACCTTACTGAACAATGTTGATGTAGCGAACTCAAGTGAATTACAACATTTTTTCCTCTCTCATTTACGGGTGTGTTATTTATTTTCGCTCTAAAAAGATTGAAACATTGCATGTAAAAAATTGTTTAACCGCTACATGTATAATCTTTGTTGTACTCATGGTGCGGTGTTTCCTTTTCAAATCAACTTGAAAACAATAGCTACACAACTGGCAGTGAACTGTGACAACTTCACATGAGCATAAATATTGCTAAACCGGTGGAAACACAGTACCCAGCTCAAGCCAGGATATTCTCGGCGTTTTTTTCCTGGGCCGCTACTTTTATTTGGTTGTGTTTCTGATTGGTTTTCGATGACTTCATCTGGTATCATCGTGATTGGTTTCTTTTCCTTAGTTTTGTCTTTGCTTCGGTGTCTGTTTTCATTCCCTCTTTAACTCCAGAGCAGGAAGGAGGTCACTCTCCAACCAGGATATTCACATACTCCTGAAATGGTATGCAAACACAGTACTATTTTATGCACCACATGCGCGCGCGCGCTCCTTACGAAACTATATTTTAGGGTTACGTCATGCTCTAACTTGCTCCATTGTTTTCTAATTTATGCATCTCATTGTCTTCAAACTGGCCCGATTGTTGTTTTACTTCTTAGGGACACAATGTATCTTGGGACCAGGCATGCCCCAACTTGCCCCTAATTTATGCGACATGGAAAACATGTGTTGTTTTACGTGGAGCTAGGTGGGACGTTGTGTACGTACGTGACTTGCATATCATTAGCCTAACTCTAATTTGTGCGACATGGGATCGAGGTTTATGGGTCTGAAGGAGTCGATATAACTACTCGTAACTCGATGGAATTTGATCGCGTGGTCGAAAGTAGTCTTTAGAAGGACTATTGGCAATGACTGACTTTTCGACATCTGAATAGAAGTCATCTTCAGAGTCAAGTTTGGTATAAATGGGGCAGAAGGAGAGAATAGAAACTAACAAAAACAGAAACTGTAAGCGGATTCTATGGAATTTACTGCCTTAGAAAAAAATAAGTTGAAAAAAAAAAATAGTGAATAGCAAACCAACGCGGATTACCGTTTCCCCGCGCCCCGTTACGAACGATTAATCCCTTGTGAAATCATGCGGAACTTTTCGGCTGCTGGTCTAGTTTCCATATGCGCGTAACTCCGTCACAAACAATTGCAAGCCCCTTCCGATAGTTTGTTCGCAAACAGTTTGCGTAAATGGAAACACCTTTCACCTTCATCCCCGACCAATCGTTGATGATCGCAACAAGACGAAAGAGATAGAAAGTTCTCTATCGTTACGTGTTGTTCCCGACGAGTAGCAAAGCAAAAGCGAGGAAACGATATGGAAACACAATGGTAAACTTTTTTTGATTGTTTGCGATCATTCGACGATAACCTTTGTGCACGTAATACGTTTGGACAAATTAGAGGCAAGTATAAGTAATCAAAATGGCGTCCGAGTACGATTGTGGCAATGAGGATACACTTCAAACAGTGTGAATTTAGTGAATATCGTAAGGGAATACTCCGCCAAATATACCTATAGCAAAGTTCTCGATCACGAAGAGCCAGTTTCTGCACTATGATTTAACACTGGTTATGCTGCAGCCGTTGCTGCTCCTCGAAACTGCATCGGATCCTGAATCGGTGAAGTCTCTTGACAATTCCTCTCTCTCTCTTCTTCGCAACAACTCCAACGTAAGAAGAAGTTAAACACGATGCAAAAACCTAATTTTGCTTTTTGATTTTGCGCCCTTTTCTTACGATAACACGAGATCAAGTTGCGTAAAGCAATCACTCATATGAAAAACAGAATCGCAAACACAATCGGCGCAAAAAGTGATAGTGTTTGCGACGTTACGTGTACATATGGAAAGAGATCACTTACTTGTTTTGAAGTTGAATCAAAAATATAATTAATTTCAAATGTAAAAAAAAAAAGAAAGAGATAATATGGAGCGACTTATCTTGTTTATTAGGAATGGTGAATCTCACATTAAAAGAGAGGAAACTTGCTTGCGAGCACAGTGATTGACTCCGAAAACCACTCAAGCACAAAACGCACAGATTGCTGTTAAAACTTTTAAAAGAATCTTATATGAGCCAAGTCTGTCTTTTCGAATTTCCAATTTATCCAATTTAATATATTATTTTCCCGCAGTCCCGCTCCTTTTGTGCTTAATGCGTAAAATTGCGCTTTCACCATGAAATTTCAATCGCAAATAGCTCAATTTGTGATCAAAGGAACAGCCTTTCAACAGGCTTCCAAACGAGCAGTTTATTTTTACGTACGGTTTATTTCTTAATATACTTTATTCCGCGTTTTCCATACTCCATTGCATTTGTGAGTTGCAAAGTTTAATATGGCAACGTTTCTGTGAAAATTGACCTCGGGGCCGCGAAAACTTTGCTTTTGTGAGAAAAATGCGAGAAACCGTACACTCCGGCATATTTGCGC
The DNA here is from genome assembly GCA_014634505.1 of Montipora efflorescens. Taxonomy (NCBI): domain Eukaryota; kingdom Metazoa; phylum Cnidaria; class Anthozoa; order Scleractinia; family Acroporidae; genus Montipora; species Montipora efflorescens. Next base: position 382,762 of record BLFP01003891.1, read on the forward strand.
CGCTGTTGCGAAGATGGATATGAGAATATGGAAATATTTACTAAAAGCGCGAGTTGTGTTTGCAATTGTGCTCACTCATCGTGCTAACATGAATGCACAAATTAAGGACGGTTTTGATTGTTCTTCACGAAAACCGATGAGGAGACACCTTGCTTCAGGGTTCCCCAGAGCTGTTCTCTCCCTCGGTCAAGAGAAGAGCTCTGGGGTCAAGATTGGATAGTTTTACAAAAGAATGAAACTGCGCATGACGAGACTGCCTCAGACCTGATGCTAGCCACAAGGCCATTGAGCTGAAAAGTTAGTCTTGAGCCCTGGTGGTGCTCCGCTGTGTGTTGTGATTGGTAGTGAAATAAGTAATGTGATTGATTGTGAGGATGAGGAGTGGTGATTGGTGCATTACGATCTGGTTTGTAAGTGAAGGTGGTAGTACGTTTGTCAGCTGAGAGGAAAACGTTGTGCGTTATTTTCTGTTAAGTTCTGTAGTCTCTATATTAGGGACTTTACAAAAGGACGACGATGATGGCTTCGAGAACGCCACAAAGCAATGGCCTTAATGAACAAAAGCAAAGGCTTTGCACGCCCCACACGTGCGTTTTGCATTTTGGTAGATTTCTTTGCCATCCTCGTTCTAACGACGACATGACTTGATCAGATTTAAGGTTGCGTAGAGGACGTGAGAACCTGACAAAATATTTTTTAATATTCATCCCAAACAACCACACCGTCCACGCCAGTTTCTTCCCGCAATGTTGATTCACACTTTCCCTCCTGAATAACTGGCAGTTATCTCGAAATTATTGCAAGTAAGGTGCCAATTGAAAACAACAACGTCGAACGCGGCTTTAGAATATTTGTTTGGATCCATTTATTCTAATTTTATTTTCTTCAGAAACGAGCCTGGGATGGACCGCGTGGTCTAGATGGACACCGTGCGATGATAAGTGTTATCGACAACGCGAACGTTACTGCTATCATTCAGGCAATTTACAGTCATGCGGTGGAAATGTAAACGTTTATGGCGTCGAATATGATCGTATAAAGTGTCCGTCATCTATATGCCCAGGTAAGTTGTTCACATTATTTAACTCCACGTGTTGTTTGAAGCGAGGCCATTTTTTTCTTGAGATTGTTGCTATCCCATTGCATGAAGTGGCCATTCATTGCAGCTCAGAGCGATTTCATGGGGTATTCGCCTTTACCTCTGACACTATGCAATAGTTCTGCGCGGTATCACGCAAGCTAAAGCCTTAAAGCGGAGGTTAAACGCGACTTTACTGTGAAACTGACGAGGGCCAAAAAGTGAAAGATACCGAAAAGCCTCGTGGTGTCAATAGCAACAGAAACGCAAAGACCGGAAGTAAACAAAGCTGTAGCTATAATCATTACAACTTTTGCCAAAAGGAATTCACCCAATCTAAAACGGCACCATAATTCCTAGTCCCTTTATACAAGTCCATTTGTGATCGAAAACATTTTATGTATAGATATCTTACAATTTCATACTCCCACATTATGCTCGATATGAGGTGGATAACCTCTCTACCAGGGGACGACTTTTCTCCATATCTTAGGCCAATCATTCACATGTTTATGAGAACCATGGTTTATTTTAACCTCTTACTAACCGAAAACCAGCCAATCAGAGTGTTTCATGTAGCTTGATAATTGCTTGCCTTATGAGAAGTTTACCTATTTGCAATGACAAGTTTGGGGCTAACTTTAAACTTATTTTATAGGTTAGGACTACCGCATAATTGTTTATGTTCACTCTAGAAGCAGCGTTTAGAAAAGCATGTATCACCTGTATAATATATAGATTTAGCCAAGCCTAAAAGCGGAGCTCCCGGTTTGTTTATTCTTACTGGCTGTAGGATTAGTGAAAATAAAAGGCTTTGGAACTGTCCGCCTTTTGGTTTTCCCGGATATTGCTTAGTCGAATTCACCAGTTAGGCAATTAATATTTCTTGAATCGCAAGAGTTTTAAAGGAAAACAAGCAAATCCTCGGCAAGCGAACGGAAAAGAAAAGAAGCCATTTCAGAGTCGACTGTCAAGAGCCAGCGAATAGGAATCACGCTAAAATTAGAAATCACAGACGTACTATAGCTTGTGATGTCACAGATCGTCTTTGTCGGTTCAAGGTCAAACAAGGAGTTTTATTCATGTACTTTATTTATTCCACTTTATCTCTGAAAACGAGATCATTTAAATTTTGATGTATTTCACTGAAACACGCCAGCTTGGCTCTGAACCAGAATTGGCTAGAAAGGGCTACCAAAATTAAACGAGGCTTACCTGTAAGGTGAAGTTTGATTTGGGTTCTGTGAGTCATTGGTCGGGAGCGAAGGAGTCATGTAAGAAAGCGCACGAGCCCGGGAAAATCAGTCTTTACAGATGTGAGCACTTACACCCAATCACGGGTGGGGTAATAACACATGGGTGGGCACATGACTCCTTCGCTCCCGACCAATGAGTCACAGAACCCAAATCAAACTTCACCTTACAGGTAAGCCTCGTTTAATTTTGGTATTCTGTTTCGTCATTGGTCATTGGACGCTACGGAGTCATGTGAGATTTTAAGTAATGGTCCGGCTAAGAAGCAGGCAGCCCAGCGACAAAAGTACTTAGAAGGTGCGAAATATTAATTTTTAACTTCACTCCAATCGAGGCATCTGATTGGCTAATATCGGAAAATGTCGAAAAAAGATGAGAAAAAAATGAAAAAAAAGCCATTTTTGGATTTCTTCTTCCCCATGCCCTTGATCTCTGTCTCTCGGCCAAATTTGGGCATTGTTCTATGCGCCAATCAAATGGCGCATAGAATCTTGACGATATTTACAAACATAGTTTTTGAAGGCATAATGATTTGTTCTACGAAATAGAATCTAATTTTTTAGACGGCAAGTCGATTACATTTTTCATTGAAATTCAAATTTCGCGCTTTTAGCTGCTTACACCAATGGGAACAGCCGAACTTAATTTGATTAAAAATGTTGGCACATTTTAACTAACCGACGCTATTGCCGCGGGCTATTGTTTTTCTGCCTGCTTCTTAGCCGGACCATTACTTAAAGCAGTGTAAGTGCGAACACAAATGGGACAGCAATGATTATAACAATATGAATCTGCTTTAATACCATGCTCTCTTAGGGAAACTATCTTAGTTGTCACCACATACAGCTTTAAGGAGTTCATCCCCAAAATTCACACAGTGTTCTGCTGGTTTGTGGTAAAAGTTGGTAAAGGTGGACCCAGCACTTTTCATAATTGTGGCAATAGAAATACTCTTCCCTTTAGCTGCAGATGTAGATGCTGACCTGGTGCTGTGGGCACCATACTTTGAAGTGTCAATTCCAGCACCAGCCGATGTAGTCTTAATCCATCTGCTTACTGTATCAGGGGAAACAGCTTTGTGAGACTTAATGTAACTAACAAAAAGCTGCTTGACATCACCTCGAAGAACATCTGTACGCTTCAGATAGTGCTGAAGATGCATTATAATACAAAGACTAACATCTGGTGCATAAGCCTGAAACTCAAGGCAGGCTAAATGTTTACAAGGTCTCGAAGTTTTCAACAATAGTTAATGAAAAACACACATTTATCAGAACTTATTTTTCATACAATCAATTGATAATGTGTGCAAAGTCTGACTATGCTGTCCCGAAAACAACGCCATCAACATAACCACTTTCAAAGTCAGGTTCTTCAAACTAAGTTTCTCAGGTGACCCAAATTTTGCTAGGTAGTCTAATATCACTGTCACATCCCAAGTTTCTTGATACCTTGGTAGAGAGGGTCTGCATTCGAAAATTCCCTTGATGAAACGACAAACTAAGGGATGCTGTCCAAAAGTATAATGCTCGGATGTGAAACAAACAGTAGATAAAGCACAACGGGCTGTGTTGAGGACACTATATCCAATCCCTGTTTGGTACAATTCTGCCAGGAAATTAATCCCATGTTCTAGAGTCGCTGAAAAAGGATTAATCTTTCTTTGACTACAGTACTGTTCCCATTTAGCGATGAAAGGTTGATATTGTTGTTGAGTACCCCTTGTCCAGGACTGCAAGATGAGTGAGGTAGCCGATTCCGAAAGGCCTCTGCCTTCAAGGGATTTCCGGACAAGTGGCATATCAGAAGGGTGAGCTTCTGATGTAGTGGATTTTTTTTTGGAAGCACAAGGGGTTCCTGAACCAGCAGTCTCATTACCAATGGCCACCATGGTTAAGTCGGCCAGCATGGCACAACTAACAGTCCTGTGGCCTCCTCTGCTTGGATTTTCTGTAACACTTTTGGGATAATACTAAAGGGAGGAAAAGCATAAAAAACGTAAGGTTTCCAAGAGATTGAAAAGGAATTAATAGCCATTGCTTCAGGATCAGGTTGGTAGGCGACAAATGGCCTCAACTGGTAATTAAGCCTTGAGGCAAACAGGTCAATCTGAGGCTCAACATGAAGTTTCTTAACAGCCTCGTGGAAAATCCGTCTGTCTAAGGTGCATTCAGTTCCTTTACTAGATTTCCTGGACTCTGCATAAGCTAGAGTATTCTCTTTTCCTAGGATATGACTTGTGGTTAACCACAAGTTATTTTCAAGGCACCATGCCCAGATCATTTCTCTTTCTGGAATGGCTAGTGCCAATTTTACCTAAGTCTGACACAGCAGTCATATTATCTATTCGCACAAGGACATGCTTTCATGACAACTCTTTGTGAAATGCCTTGAGAGAAAATAACACTGCAAGCATTTCAAGATAATTAATGTGATTTGAAGCCTCTTCAGGAGTCCAATGCCCCCCAATCTTTACATTATTAAGTACTCCCCAGCCTTCTTTACTTTCATCCGTGTATAAAGTGATCTCTGGCTGAGGAGAGCTTATAGGTTTTTGCAGCGACCTTGCTGAGTGTATCCACCACTGCAAATCACTGCGAGAGAACTCAGACAGTGACATAAATGCATCAAAATTACCCTTGTTTAAGCGCAAGGCCTCAGTTTTGTCCATGTCCAGCGACCTAAAATGCAAGGGCCCTAGCTTTGCTGCTGGAACATTTGATATGAGTAACCCAAGAGTAGATGCCACCTCTCTTACTGTGGGGTGTGGACACTGCAACAGGCCTTGACAGGTATGAATGATCTTCTCGATCTTCTTAGAGGTTGGATAGACTGTCATTGTAATTGAGTCTATAATAAAACCCATGAAGGTGATTCGATGTTGTGGAACAAAGGATGATTTTTCAGGGTGTACAGTAAACCCAAGGGAATCAAATAATTTGACAGTATCCGTAACATTTCTTTCACAGTCATCATAGTCATCACCCCGGAGATATGAGTCATCAATATGACTTGCTGAAAGGTGTCCCAGCTGCCTTAAATATGAATATACTGGCTTTAATAATTTAGTAAACTTCCTGGGGCAAAACGCCAATCCAGTTGGAAAACAATCATATTGATATAGTTTTCCTAGCCACTGAAACTTCAGGTATTTTTGGTCGGCAGAGGCGATAGGCACAGAATAATAAGCATCTTTTAGGTCTATTGATGCCATAAAACACCCAGGTTTTACCATATGTAGAACAGTATTAAGCGAGTCCATTTTAAAATGGTAATATTGCACATGAGTGTTTAAACATTTGAGATTTAAAATAACTCTGAAAGAGCCATCCCTTTTAGCCCTAGTGAAAATAGGAGAGATATATTCCCCTTCTTCTTGACTACTTGGGGTAATAACACCTTTAGCAAGTAGTGTATTTATTTCGGTATCAATGACACGCTGCTCCTCCAAATCAAGGATTTTCTTTTCTCTGGGGGCTACTCTTTGATATGGAGTCCTGGTAAATTCAACTGGCTGGCCTAATATCATTTGCAATATCTCAGGGTCTGAGGTTAAGGCCTGCCACTGATTATAACATTCTCCAAGATACTGGAACACCTTGTCTGTCAGGATATCAGAGCATTTCACGGGCTGGATTTCTTCTCGGTTTCCCGTCGCTTTCCACTAAAGTGAGGAGATTTGCCCTTCCAGCCATCGCCATGGTTTCCATAAGATGACTTTGCAGTAGTCGTATGGCCAATCCTATTAGTCGCTTTGATATTGTTGAGCTGAGATTGCAGCTCATCGCCAAATAACAAGCCCGTGTTGGGTACTTGAGAGCCACACAACGAGGAATATTCGTTATTTAAGTGTGGTTTGATAGCGTCGCGGCGACGGTAAGACAGACAAATGTTTACATGACCTAACAATGCTAGAGCATCAGCGTTATACGTAACTAATTTACCCAATGTCTCAGTGAGAGCCGGCGCTGAGGTCTTGTCAGGATCTGCACGGATAGCCAGCAGTGTCCCAGTCGATTTGGCGACAGCACTACCGACTTTAACAAGGACTTTCTGCATGTTTGCAAGGCGTAAATCCGCGCTCCTGGTCCCGTGCTTCAGCTTATTCCATATCTCGGGGTTGACCTTTGGCACAGTTAATTTCTGAAAATTATCGGGTCGATTGTAGTTCGCCAATTTTTCTTTTAATTTGGCTTTTAATTTGGGGCTCCAACTTAGAACCCCATCGCTTATTGACGATATCCGCCAATTTCTGAGCGACGTTCGGGTCAGTTTGCTCGTCCGACTCAAAGTCTTGAGCAATTTCATTGAGCAATGCGTCCTCTGCAGAGCTGCCTCGTTTTGGCGGGTCGCCGTTGGGCGGGCAAGTGAGTGCCTCGGAATCCTACTTTTCAGGGTCTGAATCTCCGCCATCGCTCATGGCACTAGCTGCAGGAAGTTTTCTTCTCCTTTTCGGTGGTGTAGCATGTTCTTCTGGTTCTTCAGCTAACCGTTTCATTACCTTTTCCATGGACAGCATGGTGGAACTCATTTGGGTCATGGCTGACAAGACGTTAGCAAGCACGTTGTCTGTGCACTGTGGCGAAGAATTCGCTGACTCATTATCTTCAGAAATTAAATTTTCTTCCTCCGCCGGTGAAAGGGCGTCCCGTCCACTCATATTTTTGGCGGCCATGCAGCGATTTTCTCGGCGTTCGTTCAACACTGAGCGCACAAAACAACACACGTCCGACCTTCCCGAAGGATCGCACACAACTGATCTTCCCAGGCTCGTGCGCTTTCTCACGTGACTCCGTAGCGACGAATGACCAATGGCGAAAGAGAATTCAAACAAGATCTCCAATAAATTACCTGCACGTGCTCTAAACAAACTTCTGAAAACACAAGCTGGTGATATTTCTCCTTACTTTTACAAGAACTCGTTGCGATTACATGTTTAGAACATAAGTGCAAAATTTTCTTGTCCTTGTCGAGGCACATCGAAAAACAGTCAGGCAAGCGAAGTAAAAAAAACTTCTTATTCCCTCGCATTTTAAAGCCAAAAAAACCAGGAACAGATCAATTATTTCTGTCCAAAAAGAGTACAGATGATTGTTATTTAATTCCAGTTAACAATAAAAATTCGAGTTTCATTCCTGAACAAAGGAAAAAACGACTTAACCACTTGTTGGAAATATGCATCCACTTGAAATAACAAACGGTTTAGTGTCCAAGAGAAGAATTCGTGGAGTAACTTCTTCCACCAACTTTAATTAAGCTATTACTTGTGTGCCGTTTTGTCGTTCTCGTTCTCTTTCTCTCTTCTTTCCTTTCTGTTCTTCTGTCATAGGCCGTTCAGGAATCTTGCAACCTTAAAAGATTCAAATTAAAAATCTTAAGACATACTAAAAACTGCAATTCAGAGCAAAAACCAGCCCCAAACAAATCAAAAATAAACACTCATCTTTAAGTTTATATCCCTCCAATGGTCGACTTGAATAAGTACGCAGCCACCAGTTTGTCTTGACCACAGCTATATTATGTTAAACCTGGACTGAAACCATCAAAAAAGGCAAGAGAAATATATTTTCCAAACCGTACCTGAACACGAAAAGCATCGACTGTCAAAGAGCTTTTGTTGACGTAGCATGGCTGTGCACAGGCAGCCCAAGCTCAAAATGTTAAGAGTTCAGTGTAACGTGACATATGCTTTGTTACATAACTACGCGAAACGTGACTCCTGCCTTACAGCATATGGAGGTATTGTGTTACAACGGTTTGAATTTGTAAAGGTTTGTATGCATGGGAAGGCAACGGCTTCGAAGGAAAAGTCAATTATTCTTATATTTTGTGAATAAAATCTACTTACCCTGTTGCCGTGTTGTATTCTTTGTTGTTTGCCAGCTTCGCAGGCCGATCTAACGCGATTTTGGCGACTTATCGTTTTGTGGGTTTCCACTGCTAAAAGAAAGACAAGGCTGCACACTGATTTCTGGAGTGCCCGCCGCTCGAAGCGAATAAATCCACCGAAAATAACCTCGTCGACTCAATTCCTCCGTAGAATCGCAGAAGAGATGTTGAAGCTACATGTCAGTTCACTCGCTACGCAATTCCGTCCACAAAGCCCTCGCTACGATACATCGAATACAGGCTCGTCCATGGGTTTAGGACACTCTCGCGGTTGGCAAAGTACGCTGGGTAACTATAATTAGCCCGACCAGGGGTAGACAGCAACGATTTGTCAACACGCAAACCAAAATGCTCCCCGGGAACCCTCGTGCTTTATTTTTCAAACCCACAAAGCGGACAAAGGGGCGCATTGTTTCCATCAACCAATCAAAATCAAGTCCAAATCAAATCGTGTCGTGTTTACAAAATATCTCACAAACTCAGAGGAAACCCATTGCAGTCAATTTTCGCTCGTATTCTTAGAAAAAATCTTATTTCTAAACGCCATGTGGTAGAAGAAAGTTCCAGTTCCTCTTTTTCATGATGTAAGTACATTGTTTTAAGTTGTAGTTTGTGCTTTTGAATTCGTAAATTTGACCCCTGCACACATTCGCACATTTTTTTCGCACCTCGCGATTTTGCTCGATTGTCATGGCTTCGAAATTTTCTGCTGCCCTTTTCAGGGTTCAACTGAATGGAGATCAACAAGAAATTGTCAAGTTTGCTTCCGAAGGCCATAACCTGATCACGGGTCAAGCTGGAGTGGGGAAGAGCGAGGTTGTCAAGCGAATAATAGCGACACTCAATGCACGTGGAAGAACTGTGGGTATAGTCTTCTCCAGTGGTATTTCTTGCCAAGTTTATGATCGTGGAATATCATCGACAGTTCACTCGTTCTACGGTCTTATGACTGCTGATTTACCATGGCGTCAACTGATCGATCGATCTATTGCCAACTTACCGAATGCCATCCGGTTTTTAACAGCGAGATCGGTTAGTTTTCATCAATTGCATCACGTAAACTTGTTGATGATTTTCGCTTAAGACCTAAGGAATAGTTTTGTCGGCCTTTCCGCTAACCACGTTTGACGACCCTGACTCCATCACCCCAGATCTCTTTAACTAAATGGCCGAACAAACGCGAACTTGCCGGACACGCAAAGTTTTCCTTCATCTTCTCTCCTTCAGCTAGGATTTCTCGGACTGCTACCAGTTTACCCTCGCAGTGTTCGAAGTTTGATAACAACCTACAAGATATACGAGCGGTTAACGTTTCATTTCACATGGCCATGGGGATCAGTGTTCGCGTCGAGCGTTGAGTATATAATGTAAAACCTACCATGTCTTCCATTTCCACGACGAAGAAGTCATCGCTTTCGCATAGATCAATTTTTTGGCAGAGAAGCAAAGATAGATTAAGCACAAAACTCAGGAAAATTACGTTTCCTCAGCCACTTTTTGAAACTTTGTAAACACGACTCGACTTGATTTTGATTGGTCGATGGAAACAATGCGCCCCTTTGTAGTTTCGGAAGCAAACTTACAATTTCTTGTTGATCTCCATTCATTTGAACCCTGAAAAGGGCAGCAGAAAATTTCGAAGCCATGACAATCGAGCAAAATCGCGAGGTGCGAAAAAAATGTGCGAATGTGTGCAGGGGTAAAATTTACGAATTCAGAAGCACAAACTACAACTTAAAACAATGTACTTACATCATGAAAAAGAGGAACTGGAACTTTCTTCTACTACATGGCGTTTAGAAATAAGATTTTTCTAAGAATACGAGCGAAAATTGCCTGCAATGGGTTTCCTCTGAGTTTGTGAGATATTTTGTAAACACGACACGACTTGATTTGGACTTGATTTTGATTGGTTGATGGAAACAATGCGCCCCTTTGTCCGCTTTGTGGGTTTGAAAAATAAAGCACGAGGGTACCCGGGGAGCATTTTGGTTTGCGTGTTGACAAATAGTTGCTGTCTACCCCTGGTCGGGCTAACTATAGTTACCCAGCGTACTTTGCCAACCGCGAGAGTGTCCTAAACCCATGGACGAGCCTGTTTTTGAAGTTGCGAGCAAAGAAATCTCGAAATGAATGTATCGTAGCGAAGGCGTTGTGGATGGAATTGCGGTGCGAGTGAACTGACATGGAGCTTCAACATCTCTTTTGCGATTCTACGGAGGAATTGAGTCGACGGGGTTATTTTCGGTGGATTTATTTGCTTCGAGCGGCGGGCACTCCGGAAATCAGTGTGCAGCCTTGTATTTCTTTTAGCAGTGGAAACCCACAAAACGATAAGTCGCCGAAATCGCGTTAGATCGGCCCGCGAAGCTGGCAAACGACAAAGAATACAACACGGCAACAGGGTAAGTAGATTTTATTCACAAAATATAAGAATAATTGACTTTTCCTTCAAAGCCGTTGCCTTCCCATACAAACCTTTACAAATTCAAACCGTTGTAACACAATACCTCCATATGCTGTAAGGCGGGAGTCACGTTTCGTGTAGTTATGTAATATAGCATATGTCACGTCACACTGAACTCCTAACATTTTGAGCTTGGGCTGCCTGTAGCCTGTTTAGCCGCGTCGAGCCACCGAAAGAGAGCGAAAAATTAAGCCTCGTTCAGGTGTGAGTGTGAGTGTCTGACCTTGCTTGAGCCTGCCATTCAATCAACTACCAGTCCCTGGTCAGCGGTCAACTTCCTATAAACAGAGCCCGCGATATTGTCACGTAATACTGGTCGGCGGATACCTTGTTTTGACAGGTGTCAATTGACCATAACATTGATGTTTAATATCAAAGATGAATGTTGTAAAATAGGAGTTTTGCCTCCTCGATGAGCTCTAAACTTGAGCCCGTGATTTGTTTACGTGATACTGGTCACTTTGGCATACATGGACGGGCGGACGGACGGACTGACGTACGTACGGACGGACGTTCATGACGTCATGGCTATAAAACCAAATTTTCTATCATCGATGGGTTACCATATTTTCTTATCTATGATGCGCGCGCGGACCTCCGCTATCAGAACTCATGTAATGTTGAGGCTGGGGAAAGGGGGATACTTCATGATGAGTATAAAAATCGACTTGCATTTAGTTTCATGCAATTTCTGGGAACATCTGGAATAAACGTCTCCTAACATACATGTACTCGATGCGTGCTTAATTGACCCCTCCCAATAAGGGTTTTTTAGGGCCCATGACACTGAACAGAATAGAACAACAATTACAACAACTTTAAGAATCTCAACTCGCCAGAGGCAAACCAGACGGCTATTTACAACAGTAGCCAAGTAGTTGAACCAGGGACTACGGGGATCAATTAATTCGACTAAAGGTCAGAGCGGGTCTGTCACACAGGATGTCCAAATCTCAAGGCAAGCGCCCTAACCATTGCGCCACACTGCCTTCACAGCTTGATTTCATCAATTGTGGTTACAGCGTTGTCTGTACTCTTATCAACAACGATATTCGTCGTTGTTTTTTACCACAAAATATTCAACGCCAAAGAAAATGTTTATTTCAGAGCGTGACCAAAATCATGACATAAAGAAAGAGCAAGGGTTGTCTATAACGTTTTCGCAGTCTGATTGGTTTATTTCCCGAAATAAGCATTTCTGATTGGCTATTACGATTCCGTGGCACATTGACGGTAGCATGACTCAAATAGACAACAGCAAATTAGCAAATCAGATTGCGAACTTAGAAGTAATTGTGATCAAATTTATATATTAATTTGTCTCGTAGCTCCAGTGGACGGCCATTGGGGCCGTTGGTCCGAATGGAGTTCTTGCAGTAAAACTTGTAATGATGGCAGAAAACGGCGCTTCCGAAGATGCAACAACCCAGAGCCTAAGCATGGTGGACAGCGATGCCCTGGAATTTCTACCAAAGAGGAAATGTGCACTGTTAAGAGGTGCCGGCTTGGTAAGTGTTGCGTGTTGCATTTTGCTTGCTACAAACGTTTGGCATTCTTTCTTTCATATACAGCTTCTTCCACTTCTGTGTGGGCTCGGCATTGGTCAGTCTCTTCCACTCGCTTCGGATTCTCCACTCGTTACTTTCAAGTCATTTATTCCTGAGCTCGTTCCTGATGTTTTAACCCCTTCAAAAGGGAGCTATGTCACGGAAAATGATGTCATTTCCTGACACCCAAAATACCCAAAAGGTAGAATGAAACATTGCAATAACCACTTAAAACTATTGAACGGCATAAAACTAATACATCAAAAGGAAGTAGAAGCATGGATGGGCACAAGTTGACAAGATGGAAACGGATTGCATTTGAGAAATCTTGAAAAAGTCGGCCCGACGTTTTTCAAGTTTATGGCAAATCGCCCGGATAAAGGTCGTTGTTTTCTCATAATCATCTTGTTTGTGGTGTAACGGTAATTTTATTGGTAAAGGAATTCCACATTACCAGTTTTGAGTTTTAAACTCGTGATTAACTAAAGAGTTTCCCTGAACACCCTAAAATAAAGTGACATTGCCCGTTTAATCATCCATCTCGTTTTTGGCCTTTCTTTTCCTCTCACTCCTTCCACTTCCATTATAATCACTCTTCGTATCACCCACATCTCATCTATCCTAAGGCGCGTTCGATTGACCGTATTCCGGAATAGGAATGCATGAAATAGAAGTTACAAATCCTTCGCTTTTACGGAGATTCACACTGAAATTGTCAAACACCCGCCAACAAAGTATTTTAAACATATCTTTGTTATCCTTGTTGCTTCAAGACGCCAAACATACAGTTTTAAATCATTACTCCACGTATTCTTATTCCGGAATAGGGTCAATCGAACGCACCCCTTATGACATGGCCATCCGATGACAATCCCTCTCTCCTGTAGTTTCTTCAATACCTCGGTGACCTTCACAGTTCCTCTGAATGTTTCATTCGGGATCTTCTCCATTTATTACCCCCACATCCATTTAAGCATTTTCATCTTTGTTACTTGATGCTACTATGACCAAGACATCAATTCTTCTTTTTTTTTTTTTTCGGATTTCAAATATATGTTAACTAAACAGTGGGAGACCCAAGTTTTAACTTTTGAGTTAAAAAAAACAACTGTTTCGCCCTATGTAAAGGAATCCAGGTCGCCTTCGGATTCCAGATTCCAGCCTGTCAATTCCGGATTCCGAATAGTGGACCCCGGACCCCGAGTCGTGGATTCTGGATTCCAAACTCACAAGTTTCGCCGAAATGTATCCTGGATTCCATCGAAATTTGTAGATTCTGGATTCCATACAATGGATTCCGGATCCCAAATCCTCACTTTTTCTGGATTTCCGATTCTCGATTCGTTCACAACGGACGACCTGTCTATTTTTACTGTTTAATGGTCCGCCATTACTAACTTTAAAATCTTACAAGAGCTGAATCGAGCAGATGACGTCAAAGACTCGTTAGTTTAAGAATGCAATGTGTGTGTAAACTGAGACATTTGTCCCTTTAAGTAATGATACTAGCGACGCATGTTGGGTCTTGAAGGCGTTGTACCTTGACGTCATAGGGCCAAAAAAGATAGGCTGAATTTCATTTCGTTTTCTTGCGCCTCATTAAAAGACAACGACGCTAATTTTCATAGGCGCATCCTTTCCTTTTTTTGGCATACCAGTTAACAAATCGAACGTGGTTCAGCGTTGCTTGTAATGTTATCGACAACGATATTCGTCATCAAAGTGGTCAAAATTTTGTGGACTCACGAGGCGCAGCCGAGTGAATCCACAACGAAAATATTCCACGATATGTGTAGTTACTTATTTGTTTGTAGATCTTATTGAACGACAATCATGGACAAAGGCGTTGGAAAAGTAGCATCACCTAGAGATACCCCCCTCCCCCTTACCAATGTTGGATTTCCCACGAAAAAAAAAGGTGACTTTTCTTGTCTCAAGAACTCTAACATTGAATATGGGCGAGGAGGGCCACAGGAACATCATATTTCCCAAATAGTACAGCCAATAGTTAGAATAATCGAATTAGCTGTGAAGTGAAGTGATCCACACAACCTTCCCAACATCTTTTGACCACGAGTTTAGCTTGTTCGGTCCGTACTGGGAAAATATTGGTGGAGTTCTTTTTTTTTTTTTTGCAAGTTTTTCGGTACTTTGCCTCTTCGCCATGTTCTGTTAAGTTCTGGAAAGTAAAATTCGTACTGGAACTCTGACGTGCATCATCTCATCATCTTTGCATCGCGCCTGTCACGTACAAATCTGTTTCGTTCTCGGTTGTTTAAGTTCACTTGCTAAACATATAGTGTGAAAATGTATAATAAATGGGTGGTTTTCACGTTACGTCATCGCTGCCATTTGGTCGACGAAAACAAATATCTCTCGTTAGCTCCTTTTGTTCGTCCACCAGCAATTGTACTTTGCAGGATTTTTATTTTTCTAAAGAGATTGGTTGCAATCATCTATAGCTTAGTAGATGTTTTGGTGTGTAGTGTCGCTGAGTATTTCTACTCGTTGTTTGTATTTTGATTCGCCCTAGCGGGCTCGTCAAAGTACAGCACAAATCGTAAAAGTACTCAGCGATACTACACACGAAAACGTCTAATAAGATATATGTATTGAAAACATTTGTCATGAAATTTCTTTCCTCTAGGCTTTGACGATAACGACTTTGACAATCGGCGACTAGGGATGTGGACTAATCCTCATCAGGCCAACGGACTGTACTGGAAATTTAATAAATTCCACACCAAATCTTTCAACACAGGACCTAGTCGAGATCACACCACCGGCAAAGGTAGGTTTTTCCAGTCATTGCTTAACGTCACTTGAACGTTAACGGAAACGAAAGACTGAAAAATTCAGGCTTGAATGGAATCTGCGATATCGGTGCCCTGCTCTGCTAGTTGAACTATCAGGCCATCTGGGAGCTGTGAGTTCATATTGAGCCCGTAGAGGATATAGATAGGACGAAAGTTTATATGTTAATATATTCAAACTGCGGAGAGAATCAAGTTAAGATGCTGATGCCGTTCAAGACTAAAATTTTCAGGCTTTCCTTTCGTTACTGCTCAAGTAACATTAAGCAATGACTACGATGATCAGCATCTTAACTTGATTCTCTCCGCAGTTCAAATATATATGGCTTTCATATATAAACTTCGCTGGTTCGCTTCAGTTTGCGTTGTGTATGTTATCGTCCAGAAAAGGTCCTAGGCTTCCCATTGTTATTTGGTTGCATCAAATGAAGTGATGAAGTCAACTAAGAAATGATCTTTGGGAGCGTCAGCTTTTTTATCCCCCCGGGCTTGTCGATTTTCTTTAAATGAACTCATTGGATGCAACAAAACTTCCATGTATGGAAAAATCAAGAAATAGATTCCATGTTGCAGTGCGTCTGCTCAGTAAGAACAAAAATCGCCTCGTGTACTATTGATGTTCTTACCACATTTTGACGTCTTCTGTGATGTATTACTGAACTGAAGCACAGCAGCATGGAATCTATTTGTTTTACATAATAAAGAAATAAAATATACAGAAAGAAGCTTTTTTTAATTCAAAATCTTTCTAAGGTATTCGAAAGAGGTTACTTTCCTCATTTGAAAAGACACGAAAATAGCACTTTGACGCAATCTATTGTCTACACAAAATAAAGCAAACTGATTGGTTGCTGCGCTTAACAAAGAACTGTAATTGGTTGAGAAAATCACGCCACTGGCATGATGGCGTCAGCTGTGCGTCTGTTCTCTAATTGATTATGGGTGAGAACCAATCAAAGTACGTGTATTATTGAGCTTATCACATAAAGGAATATATTTGAACTGCGGCATAGAGTGAGAGCAGCTTCAACACCCCTACACTTGCAGCGACTATGACGGAAATCGGACCGTTTAAAGTCAAAGCCGACATTACTCCCCAGCGAAATAACATTTCCGGCGCAGTCCATTGTCTTTCGAGACAGACGGAAACGCTGGGACGGGAGTTATATACCAAAGAGAAAGTGATCTTTTCACTCATCTGGACAACGATTCGTAGCTTATAGGCTTACATCTCTTTTGAAGCCACCTGAATTTTCCAGGGGCCCGTTCCTGAAAGGTGTAATAACACTATTCTAGGGATAAATGTGCCTTATTCCGACACATTTATCCCTGGAATAAAGCGTTTCTGAAAGGTGTAATAACACTATTCCAGGGATAAATGTGACTTATTCCGGCACATTTATCCCCGGAATAAAGTTTTTACACTTTTCAGGAACCGGTCCCAGGTGTTTATAAGAGACAATTGCTTTATCAATATTTTTTCGCTTTCAGGTTATTACCTTTATGTGGACTCGTCGGGTCGAAGCAGAGGCCAAAGGGCCGAGATATTCAGCACTATGAAAAGTGCCAGGGCTGGAGGGGAATGTTTTAAGTTTTTCTACAACATGTACGGTGCGACAATTGGAAGCCTGGCGGTCGAGCTTGAAGTAAGAAAGAATGATAAGAAAATTAGTTGGTACATCTTCTACAAATTCGGAAACCAAGGAACTGAATGGAAAAAGGGCACAGGAAACATTAATTTGGCACCGGGTTCTTTTTACAAGGTAACTACAAGTAGATAACTTGTATACCTCTCATGTCTCGGTCAAGGTTTTTAACCCTAGGGAAGGCAAACATCAGACAGGGATACGTTCGAGGGTTAAGGAAATTTCCTCCCTCGAACTGGAAATTGGACATTTTTAAAACGGCTTTATTTAACCAAACAACTAGTGCTGGTGTACGTGTTTGATTTTAACTTATTTAAATTTTCGGCTGCCATTTTGGAGAAGGGTCTATTTCGCAGTGGCCTGGGAAATGACTTTCCAGTTAACCAAACAAGTTTGAATGGGAAACGGTCAGTTAGGCTAAAACATATTTACATAAGTGTGTTGGTGTATATCGCTGGAAATACGTATTCGTTTTTTATTGCCAATCGCGTTACCCAAGTTAATTTCATCCAAGAGTTGAGTTTGTAGAGGAAATCGTATGAACGCTAGTGCATTTCGTGTATTATGGGCACGAGTGATGTTTCGAAAGTTCCAACACGGTTCCTACAATTTGAGAAATTTCAAAACGTTCATTCGTGCCCATAAATTACCAAATGCACGAGCAACTTCTTACCATTTTTTAGTTATTATGTAGGTTTTCACGTGACGTCATCGCCGCCATATTGGCGGACGAAAACAAAAGATCTCTCATTAGCATCTTTTGTTCGTCCACAAGAAGTCGTACATTTCTCTATTGTTATTATTGTCTCTAGAGTTTGGTTGAAAACGTCCTATACTTAATAAAATCATCCCATCACTCAGTTTCCATATCAACTTCCGTATTGCATTCTAGAACGTCTTTTGCACTCTTTTTCCTAATTATGCATTCGTCATTAACCAATCAGAAACTCCATGTTCTGTGGAGTGTACGATAAATCAGAATAGCCTTTTCATTTTTGAAATGATCTATTTGATCTTTTATGTTTACTTTCTCAGTGACTTTCTTAATTCATCAGGACTCTTGTTCAGTTTTCTGTGGTTCTTGTTCGTAAAAAGAACCCTTTTAATATCTTTAGCCATTAAATTAACCAGTTTATAAGTCACCTGTTTAGTATCTTCAATTGAATTAGCTACAAAATATTCCCTATCTATTTTCTTTCTTTTTTTTTATTGGTAGTCTTTATAGAATATTTTGCAGTTAATATTTCCCGTGCATTTGTATCCTCTACTCCCGGGTTCCATTTCCCAACGTAATGCGATGTCCGGAAATTTGCCCCATTTAAGTACATGGTCGCCTCCAAGATGCTCTCAGCTCATTGGCAAGGAGTATTGCATCAAATCATGACACATCCATATTTGTTACGGTTTACGAAATGAAAGAATAAACCTATTGCTCAGTCTATTTTATGTTCCTATGTTACATTGCGTCTGGTCAGGTGTCGATACATCCCGTTAGTCCTATCGTGTCCATGTAGATGAAAGGAAGCCAAAAACAGATCGACAGAGTAGGAACGTTGGCCGGCCTTTCTGACTCTTATCAAAATTACTTTTAGGTTACTCCCGGAGTGAGGGTCGTTGTGTCTGTGTAAACAGCTCTTAATTTTGCATCTGTTTCAGCTTGCCAAGATGAGTATTTTGCGTGCCATTTGTGGGCCAAGAATGGAGAATGCGCTAAAAATAGAGAGTGGATGAGAGACCATTGCCACAGGAGCTGTACAGTATGCGGAGGTACAATGAGGAATGAATAACTGAGATTGCTGAGAAACTGCTTCTTTGTCAGATGAAATTAGTAAAATTATCGTCATGGTCATCATCATCGTCGTCATCATTGTCATCATGAGTATGCTTTAGCCTGCAGTGCAGGCGTCTTATCAAGCCGCCATGTGGGATGGATGTTGGGAGGGAATGCGATGCGATCTACCCATTTATTTCTCTTCCCAACTTCTTCTGCCTCAGAAATTGAAGATGGCGGACACAAAATTC
>BLFP01003891.1:401627-411627 GCA_014634505.1 Montipora efflorescens
CCCCCCCCCCCCCTCCCACCCTTTCCCAGGAGCCTTCCCCCCTCCCCACCCTTTCCCAGGAAATGTTTAACTGAGCACTAACGCGGTTTCCTGTGTTTCCGAAGTATAAGAATCAGTTTCTCAGACAAGGCTCTCTTTGCCTATAAAAGGGGCGAAGGTTCTCGTGTCTCGCTTAAGGGGTGTAAATTTCGGATTTTGGTCCCACTTACGGTGTTTTGGGCAAAACGCCATCATATGTAGCCCATATGTAGCCGTGAAGGTCTCGTTTGGGGTTGCACGCCAAGAAATATAAAAGTATATATTTAATATGTTTTAAATATGGTCCCTTTAGGGG
Source organism: Montipora efflorescens (assembly GCA_014634505.1). Lineage (NCBI taxonomy): Eukaryota > Metazoa > Cnidaria > Anthozoa > Scleractinia > Acroporidae > Montipora > Montipora efflorescens. Next base: position 401,962 of record BLFP01003891.1, read on the forward strand.
TCAAAAAAGCCTGGGCCAAGGCTAGATTGATCTCCTTTAGGTGTTTAATTCAAAATTTTCGACGAGACCACCTTGGCATTGTCATCCTAGGTTTTCCATTGAAACCGCGAATTATTTATCTTTTCTTTCTTTTTCTTCCGAAATAGTAGTTCCTACGACACCCCCGCCTTGTGTGGACAAGGATCCAATCCAGTGCCCGCTTTGGACCGCAAACGGCGAATGTGGAAAGAACCCAGGATTTATGAAGAAAAACTGTTGCAAGGCTTGTGGTAAGAATACCTGCTAAAGCACTTTGATAACTACGGGAATCGGGAAATTTGCTCCATGTGCAATCTGCAAATACGCAGCAACAGGAATCGTGTGGACGCAAACTCGGCAAGGAGAGCCTTAAAGCGAAGTGGGCACACTTTAAAAACAAGTATATATGTGAATCCTTGTGAAATGGAAAAACAGCGACGCAAAGTGTTCTGATGTGGGTCTCGGGGCCACTACAGACGAGGCAAGTTGTTAGTTGTTATCATGTTTTTAACGACTATTTCCAGTGGACAACTTTAACTGAATCGATAACTGTTTGTGTTTAGGAAATGCGTTTCCACATTCGAAAATTTTAGTTGTCGATAAGAAGCCCGGGAAAATAGCGACAAGAAAAGAAGAACCGCCAAATTAAAAAATCGATTACTGAAATGGATTTCAGTAATCGATAACTGGCTTATAGAAGGAAGAAAGCAAATGCGAATTTGCAGAAGCTGTTAGCAGAGTGAGATAATTTTACGCTACGTAATAGTTTGTAATGAACGCGCTTGCAGAATAAGAACGGTCTCTGCCTCACAAGAGATAAATACATTTATTGTGAAATGCATGGGTTGGAATCCATCTAGAAGTGCTCTTGAGCATTTGGGAAGGGACTTTTCATTAGTATTCGAAGAGCGAGTAACGTGGTCTGCAATGTTGAAGACAAAAGGCTCCTCGCAAACGGGCACAACATTCTCAGCCATCAACTGCCAACATTCTTAGGGTGTTACATGTTGCGTCCGTTTGCACAACCTATTGAATGTGGTTGCGTGTTGTTGGGAGTTGTTGTGCGAAGATTGATACTGGTCAAATTTTCGAGCCAACAACTCACCACATTGTTTTGTTCCGTGATCGCCGAACGTCCAACAATGTTGCATTCGTTTGCTCAGCTCTTCCAATATCGTTGAGCCTACGCAAGCACATATGATATGATATCCATTGAGATAGCAATACACTAACATGTTGAAAACAGTTTGTAAGTTTACAAAGTCTTATGGGTCTTATCTCTCCCATAATACACTGCACGTCCTTACATTGTCAGTAGTCGCTTTGCACACCACTGCCAACACAATTCAACTTCTGCGAACCTATTTCTCCTATGTTTGGAGCTGTTGCACCCGTTTGCACGGAGCCTTATACTATTATTCATGGTGTTTCTTTTCTTTTCTCTTGTAGCTCGTGCTGGTCCGTTGCCCCCATCGACCTGTAAAGACAGTGACTCCATCCAGTGTCCACTTTGGGCTGCGAACGGCGAGTGTGCAAAGAACCCTGGATTTATGAAGAAAAACTGCAAGAGGAGTTGTAGGGCTTGTGGTAAGTACACTTGCTTGTTAATCTATTTCTCGTAAGTTTATAGTCTATACATGCCTGCTGCTCTGTACCCTCTTATGCACATAACTTCTTGGATGCCACTGGGGTTAACGTTTCCTCATTGTGTATGGTAAGCATCACTGAGACCAGAATCACAAGACCTGTCTCTCTTCACGATTGTTTAAATCACAACAATACGACTATAACGAGACCGGGTAACCACTACTTAATTTCAAGATGAATCGTAATACGGTGGCTTAACTCAGTAAACAGTGATACCCTCCAAAGAGGTTCTAACTTCATAGTCGGCTACCGTCACATATCTTTTCTTCGGAATAACATAAAAGTTAATGAACTTAACAAATTAAATATCTAACATTCCCTCTTTTTGGAAAGTATGCAATAAAAGCTGGTCACTAAAACGTTAGTTTTGCGAAAGGGAACTTGCATGGTACTAGCCATCTTCTGACAAGCTGAAAGTTCAGTACAAGCTTCCCACTGGTAAAATACTTTTTCATCCACGATTTAGCCAATGGCGTTCTTTGATTTTTGTTGGAGTTGAGTGCCTCATATTTAGGTCGGGTATATTTATTGCAAAGCTGTATTATTACTGAATGAAATGATATATGAAATGCATCAAGTATTGAACTGCGGTTATGAAATCAAGTGAAGTGAAACTATGATCTTCGCAGTTGTGAACGAAATTTTCGATATTGCATACAGAAGCCTGAGAAATTCAAGACTCCAACTGGGTTTGCACCCGTGACCTCGCGATACCGGTACGACGCTCTAACCAACTGAGCTATGAAGCCAATGACATTGTGAGATGGTCATTTGTGCGTTCTAATGTTCCCGTGATGAATGAATCAAGGAATGACAATGTATGAAATTGGTCATATGCTGAACTGCGGATGTGAAATCAAGTCCATTTCTACTGTGGCCAAAAAGGCTCAAAGACAAACAAAAAAAAACGTCCGAGGTCTAGTACCGGTGTAAGTGCATAGTACAGTTCTTTGTTCCCTGCTTACTGTGTTGTAATGTTGAGAATGAACGGATAAGTGTATGAAAATACAAAAACCGATAAGATTATTCGATACATTACGAAGATGCGTTAAGATGCCTTACACAGAGCTTGAGGTATGGCATAAGTGGTTTTCATTTTGGGCGGTGGATAGCTGCTTCAAACTCGATAGACTGCATCTTCATCCTAGGAAAAATGAGGATCACCAATTAAACCTAGGTAAAAACGGATTCAACCTGAGAACGGATTTTACCGGCAATATATTCATATAGTCTAAATGTGGAAAAAGTGGAGTCGCTCTTATATCACTGATGAAGGCTTAAGCATTAGCAGAATATATAGAACGTATTCATATAGTCGCTCCTCTTTAACCAATATATATCCAGACATACCCTTTTATACCTCCGCATACCTCTGTATGTATGTATACCCTTGTATCCCCTTGTATACCTTTGCATACCCTTGTTTACTTGTAAATATTTTGCGGGGAGAGCCATAACGACTGAAGGAGCGTTTGCCATTGGATGGAAAAGAGGGTGAAAATTTTCCGCCAGATGGAACAGCGAGTTTTCACATGTAAAAAAAAGAAACTGTTTTGTGACATTTAACTTTAGAGCAAATAAAAGGCAGAATGGCAGAGGACGGATAAAACTATTTGGCCTGCTGTTTTAAAGATAACGTCGCCTTTAGGGTCAATGTACAATGGCAACTTGCAAGGGCCACGCCTTTCTCACGGCGCAGCTAAAATGCAATAAAAGAAAAGACCTGGTATCCCAGGTACGATCCACAATGTGACGCTGTCAAGTCACAGAAAAAAAATGAAGATTATTTAAAAATAGCTCTGTCGCCTGTGGCTACCTCTTCATAAAATCAAGAATCGTTAATATTTCTGGGTATGATATTCACACTGAAACCATTTTCAAGGATCAAAAAATCTTGACACTTAGGGACTGTCCCATTTTTCACTTGATCTTTTTACGTGTCTGGTTTGTGCAGTCTAGTGATAGTGACATTAAAAAGCTGGTCGCAAATGTTGTACTGTTCCGGAAAGAACAAGAAATTCATTCAACAAAATATGCTGTCAGCGTCTTTAAAGGTGTGAAGCAAAGCCAAAGTTATGAGCAGTCTTAAGAGAGACACGAACTTGGACTGAGTCATTTTATAGAGTAGAGAATTTAAATCGTTGTGTTTACTAACTATAAAATAAAGCAACCGTTTGAAGGAGACAAAAATTCCAGCCGAACTTGAAAACGCTGTCATCCAAACTTTACACATTTCTTTCGTAGTTGGAATTTCTTTTTCAGTAAGCAAAAAAAGCGCCTTGCATGTTTTCGAGCTTTGGATTCGCAGTAAAAATTAAAATGATTCTTTTTTTTTTTTTCTTTTTTTCTGAGACCAACACGCTTTCTTTGCAGTCAAATTTTGAACTGTGCATCGAACAAAAACGGAGCATCCTCATCAGATAAACAGTTCCTTTTTAAGAGCGGTTTTCTCCGCGATATGAAAATTAATTTCATAATTACCTTCGATGCTTCCCTTCACGGCCAAATTTGTTGGATAATCTCTTAGCCGCGGACATTATCAGCCGAAATACCAGCGACCCGAAGGGGTTTACTTACTAAATATATTACAGCTACCACACACACTACAGCTACTACATGTATTGCAGGTACAACTACAGGTACCACACCTGCTATCCCTACTACACCTACCACAGGTACTACTGTAACAGCCACTACAGCAACCACACGTACTACAGATACTACAGCTAAAACACGCACTACAGGTACTACAGCTACTACACGTACTGCAGGTACTTCACCGACTACAGTTACTACATGGTGGGTACAGCTACTACAGCTATTACACGTACTACAGGTACTACTGCTACTAGACGTACTACAGCTACTACGTGTACTTCAAGTACAACAGCTACTACTGGTACTACACTTATTGTTTTAGTTGGCACGGTCGTACAAATGGTGGTTCATACACAGGAATTAGGCGCTCAGGACATTTCATGGGGTCATGCATGGACGTTTGCGTTTTCTCTTTTTTTTTTGGTTGCGTTTTTTTTTTTTGTTTGCGTTTCACTTTTTTATTTGCGTTTTGCTTTTTTATTTGCGTTTTAGATTTTTGTTTGTGTTTTCTTTGTTTGTTTGTTTTTTTTTTTTTTAGATTTGGGTTTGAACCTTCTGGGCCACCGTACATTTCATATATTATTTTATTCATTGATTTATTCATCACGGTAACATTGCAACCCACAAATGACCAGCTCCCAACATCGGTGGGAAAAAAACCCCGACAAAGTCCTGACTTTTTAAGGCTTCTGTTATTGTTATTGTATTTGTTATTGTTATAAGCTCCCACATTATCACAGAGATCGCATCAATTTATTTGTTTCTCCTTCCTAGGTTGAAAACCTGTCCGATAAACACTATAATGTGGGATAAAATACACCGAGATTTTTGGAATGCAAATGACTTTACGACGCAGTTCCGATTTGTCAGTGTAAGCAACAAAATAAAGGTTTAGACATGATAAGAAGCTTTAGCCATTTGTGAATGTTATTCAAGCTCCTTTTTGTTCTCTTAAATATTTTTTGTCTGTAGTTCTCTTTTTCCTACTTTCCCAACCGCGAGAAAAGCGCGGTAATTCAGCCACCGCCAAAAAATGTTTTTTTTTTCTCAAAAAATATTTAAAGCTAGGGGGAAAAAATACATCATTTTAAAGCTAAGAAAATAAGCTTTCCAACAGCATATAACTTATTTACAGACAGCTGAAACATTTTATAAAAGCGAAAGTTGAACGAAAACATTTACAAAAAGTAACAGTAAAATATGTTTTCGAGGCAAAATTTGGTCATTATAGCGTTGATTACGAATTTTTGGATGCAAAACTAAAATCTTCTGCAATTTATTTGCTTTCTAGGACATAAATTTGACCGAAAACTGATGAGGCACGAATATTTTTGGATTTTTAGGAATAATCGGATTAGCGATCAATGCGTAATGTGATAATGCGATAAAAGTGTCAAATTTTTGACCCGTTGCTAACTGCAACGGAAGCGATTGCATTACAAATAATTAACCTCTGTTTGCTAAAAACCACCCAAATAACCGATTTTTTCGACGGAAAATTCATCCCAGAGGATAAAACTATTCACTGGACGTGTAATAAAGGTAAATATGTTCGAGCGAAAGGGAAAACAAGCGAATATTTTGAGGGAAAACACAATTCTGTGAGACCATGTGGTGAAGACACGCAATAGTATCGCTACGAAAATAATCTGGCCTTTTCAACGATTCTAACGCTTGAAATTCCATCCAATGGACCACAAATCCTTTTCTTTATCCTTTCCGAAGCCTGTAGTGTAATTTTTTGGCTGAAAAACTTTAGTAAAACCGCTCCGCGATCGGTTAAAAATTTCGCCTTCGCATCGGCTCAAAATGTCTGAGTCGCTAAGTCCGTTATTTAGGCGTCATGAAAGCTAGAAAGCCGAGATCTTCAGGGAAACTGGGGCTATTCCTTTCCAGTAAACACGCCAAATTTCAGCGCGATCGGTGAAAATGGCGGCGAACTACGAATCTTACACGAATGATTCATGAGTGTGCGTTTTCCACTGCGGACTAGGAAAAAGAGTTTAACTAAAAAGTACTTTACACGATTGCAGACGTTTATTGTTTTTCTTACTTCACAAAATGTAATCGTTTATCCAAAACATGAATCAGGGGAGTAAGGATGCCCGTGTGGTAAAGCACGTACCTGCACGAGAAGAAGGTCCGCAAGGCAAAGTCTGCAACGAAGACAAAGTGAAGAGAGGTCAAATGGAGTCCTGCTGGTACGGAAAAATACTTAATCACGGGCTTCTCGGCTTTTTTGCGAAGATATTTAAGTTACGTTACCATGTGATTTCTCGCGTTGGTTGAATCGCCTGAGCATCTAACCAAACCTTCAACTGAAGTTGAAATGGCGTTCACCTTGGAAGCAACAAACGGAGTGGGGATGAAAGAGTGGCTAGCTAGATTAACTAAATGAACAGCGAACTGTTGTTGTGGTCAACTGTTCCACCGGTTGCTTGCAGATGTTTAGGACTGGTTCACATATACGACGCAAGCGACATGCCTAAGCTCACTAGAGTCTTGATCATTAGTACCCTTTTTTTTTTCAGGTCAAAAGATCCAAACATACAACAAGTCAATACGTTTGCATTTGTTAACTGTGCCTATGCTTGCGTTGTTATTGGGAAATCCTTCTTTATATTTTTTGCCTCATCAGCATAAGGCTATTGTTTTTTTAATCAGTCAGCCGCAAATAAAGTACTGAATATTGAAAGTGAATTACATAATGCATACTTACCCGTGAAAGTGGTTGTTAAATAAGGCTGTGTACTAGCCCCCACATTGTTTGTTTTCTTTGTGGGTGCTGTTCTTCAATTGGCAGAGCCTCGACTGAGAAAGCATGGAGTTGATATTGATTATCGATGTGATGGCAATTTGGTCAATCTGTGCCAGTTACAAGCCAAGACCAAGATGTCTACAGTCTCAATTGTGGAGTTCCATTAAGCTTATGAGGCCGCAGTCTGTTCGACATCAGAAGAGGGATTACAGAGGATCACAGATGCGTTTGCAGAAGTATTGTTTCGAGCTCTCTATGGTACCACCCTCGCAGCTGCCAGTATACCCAAAATCACTGTGGATGGAGCTGTCCTTAAGGTAGCACCACACTTGAAGTACCTCGGCAGCTATGAGGCCTGTGTTGTGTCCCTTGATCGTGAGATAAATAATAAGATCAGTGCTGCTGTGTGGCTTTTGGCGAGCTACGTAAACGTGTATTTGGTAGCCGCGAACTTGAGCTCCCTACCAAAATGCAAGTGTTAAAGCTGTTGGCATACCAGCACTTTTGTGTGGTTGTGGAACTTGGACTACGTACCGATATCAAGTAAAACAGCTAGAGAAACTCGACCATAGATATTTACGTACAATCCTGAACATCGAGTGACAGGTATGATCGTGTTTACTTACTAATGCTGAGGTTCTTGACTGGTGCTCTATCACAAGCAAAGAGGCTATGTTGCAACCAAGTAGTCAAAGATGGTATGGACACGTGGAGCCCTCTTCTCGAAAGTCCTGAATCTTTACGGGCAATTTTCGGGTGTCACAATTCCCTTTGTATCTCAAGAACGGAAAGGAATTAAGTCTTCAAACTTCAGTTATTTTAAGAAAAGATTGGCTTTTCAAAACAAGTGGTTGGCAGTTTCACAAATGGTTTTTCGGGCCCGAATTTCGGGACTTTCGAGGCTAGAATGAATGCATAACATTTGCCTAAACAGTTTCCCTTCGGTCAGCTCTCTAATTTTAAGCCTTTCAATTTGATCATTATCAGCATCACTACCGCTCGACACGAGCACGGTGGTCCATATGATTTCTTCACAGACAACTACCCAGACGGTAGGCATATCACATTAGTTTTAATGCTTCAGGAACCTTTCGTTTTGACCTTTTTCCTTCCTGAGCCAAACGCCTCTTCCTTTCAAAGATCTTTATACCGTTGCAAGCCGCTCTCCTCCACGCCAATCTATCTGATGGAGGTTTGCCCAGTTGCTGATTTCGCAATCTGCGAAGGCCCTTTTAAAGATATCCTTGAATCTTTTCCTAGGAGCGCCGATGCTTATGGTTCCTGGGTTTAGGGTTAGAGATTTAACTAAGTTTAACAAGTTCTTTTATCTTTTAAAATCAATTTGTAAATAACACGATGCTTTCTATGAGCAAACATGAATATTATTAAAACAAATGTAAACGATGACATCAGCAAAGATTGCCTTATTGCAAACCCTTCTGCACAATTCCAGTAGTTAAAAATCTTCTTAGCTAGCAATTAAGAAAAAAAAAACTTCTGTACCATTTAGAATAAATTTTGCCATCTTTAGAATTCATAATGTGTATGGCTTTCATTATAGTTGGGTAGAGAGAGTGAAAGTTTTGGTAGCACTTTGTAGGATTGGAGATTCTTTTTAAGCGTTTGAAGCGAATGGTCTGAAACAAATACCTGTAAATTCTTCAACCAAGTACTCACAACAATAACTGTAGGCACAGCTGGCACAGAGGAACAGTGAAGAATGAACTCGAAGACTAGGAAACAGCAGTTTTACAGGGTAAGTTACCATGAACTAGGAACGTGGCTGCAAGCTTGTGTTCTAATGTTCTGTGTAACGAGCAATTTGCTCGGACATTTAGAAGGAACAAATACTCAGATTATGGGAATCAGACCGCACATCCTAATTCCTCCTTTTGCGCATAGCCACATTTCCTTGCACCTTTAATGTTATCGCGCCCAGAAAACCTTGTGTTTCGAAAAAATTCCTTTCTCCCCATTAGAGAGCTGCCTCATTCGTTCGCTTCAGGTTTACTCACTGCGGCAGCAAAAGACTTGAGTTTTATGATAAACTGAAGTGCAGGTTTGCTTTAGGACATATGACCTTTTCTTTTTCATACTTAATCTTAACGTTAGACTTAAAGGCGGATATGCTGTGAAGAATCTGGCTTCTTCTCCAGCCCTATAAGTATAATGTAGCAATCAATATTCAAGTATACATCACAAGGGACATCAGCCACCTTTAGATCAGGTACCCTCATCAGGTTTGAAGATATTTCTTCCTCATGTGCTTGCTCAGAATAAATCGTTTGGTTAATTAATCAAGGATTCTAGATATATCCCTTCACATTCGAAAATGCATGCATGGGCATAGAGTGTTTTCACATGACATCACGGCGGCCATGTTCCAAAGCAAAGAAATGGCGGCCATGATGATGTACCATAATAATCCTCCGGGAAATGAACACTATTTTTGTACAAGTAATTTTTTTAAATTTCGTAAAAAATGTTTTAAGAGACAAACAACACAAAAGATCAACGCTGTAGTCCGAACCGTAATTTTCCCTCTTGAATAATTAATATTTAGCAACTATTCACCGAAGTGGAGGTGGCTAGTGGTGGTTCGCGGTTCGCGGTTCGGTAAATACCCATCACTAGCCACCGACACT
>BLFP01003891.1:414127-417324 GCA_014634505.1 Montipora efflorescens
AATATTCAGCAGTCATAAACTAAAATCTTGTTAATACAAGACTACTATTTTTTGTATTCTCCTTGACCAAAGCGAGTCAGATTACCGACCTCGTTCCCAGGGTCTCCATTGTAGTTGAAGGGGCTAGTTTCTAAAGAAACTGTGGTGCTGCGTCGGTGGGGAAGTAGTATACAAAAATTTGGTTTTATCAACGGAGTTGATAATGTAAATTGGCCAGCGTACAGAGATTCTAAAAGCTGACGTTTCGAGCGTTAGCCCTTCGTCAGAGCGAATCGAGGAATTATGGGTTACGTGTAGTTTTTATAGTAGAGTAGGAGTTACGCTATTGGTGGTAACATGGCAACGTGAAAAATAGGAATATATTAGTTAAATGAAAAGCGTTCCTGAATACCGTGAGGATTAAGGGTGCCGATTTGGCAGATGAATTTTTGGTCTAGATTCTTGCGGCTTTCCTTCGTACCTAGATGTAGGGAAAGGCCGCAGATTGCCATGTGTTTTTTGGAGTTGTCATTTGTGTTTTTTTGTAGTTGTCATTGACAAAGAGACCCAGGCCTGGGAACGAGTTGTTCCGATAACCAATCCAAAACAAAATAGTTTCTCCTGTAAGCAGTTGTTATAGATTTTCGTTTGGATTTCATCCCTTTCTTTAATCTGATCGAATTTTAATCTTTAAATCTTGTACAATCGACTAAGGATCATCCGTGTTTGTGCAGTAGACACCGGGACCGGTGTAATACGATAGCAGATTCGATCAACGGACGGTGGCGATACGATTTTTGGACACGATTTGTCTAGAATTAAAATACCGCCTTAGCAAAGAAAAGCAAGCAGGCTACGAACTCTTTGCTCTTATTCCTGCAGTTATCATGTAAAGCAAGTCCTCTAAAAGTATAGTTGAACTCGCCAAAATACTGCAAGAGTAGTGGATCACGTGCTGACAGGCGAGTTGGCGAAACCTCTGTAACATGCTTTTTGCCTTTGGCTGATAGCATCTTCTTTCCAAACGTGCGAGAGCAGGAGAGCGCCTCGAGCTTCTTGCTGTACTGCTAGTAGGCATCACAGAAGCTGAGCAATCGTTCTCCTATGTAAGAAGGAAACATGCTTAGCTAAGGAGCACAACGACGTTCGAACGACTTTCTGACTGTTTTTTGCTGTGCGATGCACAGCCATTTTGTTCCGGTTAGTCGAGACAAGGTGCGTGAAAAATACATTGGCAAACACCCGGCCGAGAGAATTATATCGTCATCCCTTTTTAAACGCTTAACGGTGTCAGTATCGCTGTTGCCTGAATTGTTTCGCTCTTCCAAAATTTAGCGGCATTCACAAGTATTTCGAGTCTTTTGATAAATTTCAAGTATGTATATTCAGTTTGTCAGAAGGAAGCTTCAAAGAACTTTTGATGAGTTTATCCACCCCCAACCCTCTTCCCCCTTATCCGCCTCTCCAAAGGTTACGTTTTTCTGCGGCTGACAATCATTGTAGCCGCACCGGTCAAATTGTCACCTCTTTAGTTGTTATTGGCGGATCTCAATCGACATTGCGGGTTTCTTTTTAGCTTGCGTAGCAAGCGCTGAAACAGGAGGGAAAGAGGGAAGCGCAGAGAATGCAAGTGCTTCGATTTGAGCTCTCGCGTTGTGCGTACCTCTTTCTCTCCACTTTTAGCGCTTGCTATGCAGGCTAATTTCTTTTGCGAACAGCTGACAAAGTTAATTTCTAAGGAATTCAAACTGTGCTGTGTCTGAAACACTAGAATTTGTTTGTATCCGCTGTTTTGCGAATAGTAGAAATGACCTGCGCAGGCAGGCTGAAAAACAGAAAGAACGGTGTTGGCCCTTCGTCAGAGCGAGTAAGGGGGTTTCGCGTTTCGAGGGAGCATTTAATGGAGAATAAGCAGTCACTTTACATAGTGGAGTAGCGTAGTTGGTGCGAACATGGAAACAATAAAGGCAAGAACGAAGTTGAAACATTTTACATTTTAGTTGCATATTGTTTGGAAAGATGTCTAGAGTTAAATCAAGTTCTTTGTTGACACGGGTAATGTTAACACTATTGTTACGTGTGACCACAACCATTCTTGTAATCTAAGACTGCACTAATTAACAAAATAGGTTATTTGCAACCAATCACTAGAGACACAGATAATGCTGCAACAATTGCTGGTGGACGAACAAAAGGAGCCAATGAGACATCTTTTGTTTTCAAACACCAATATGGCGGCGATGACATCACGGGAAAATTCATGTTGTACCCAATTCAAACCCTTTGCTACATCATCATGTAAGAATCTTAATCCCGGTTGTCACCTCAAGTACGTTGGGCGTCAGTTAAAGGGCGAAAACAGTGTTTCGACTGTTTTATCCAAAGTACACATGTTGTGATAGGTTAGATAAAACTGGCCACACATTAGTTAACATAAAAATTAATCCTCCCTTTCGATTGCAAGAAAATGTCTAGAGACACAGATAACATTGATGCAATGTAAAATTGCTGGTGGACCAACAAGAGGAGCTAATGCAAGATCAGTTATTTTCGCCACCAACATGGCGGCGATGACGTAACGTGAAAAACCAGGAACGGGTAGACTGCTAGCAGTCACTCTTTTGCTCTAGAATCGTTGAAACGAACGCCTACGTTGAATTTTTAATGGCTGAAACTGCGGGTCTCAAATAAGGCGGTCGTTGGTTAGAGTTTTCGCGTTAACAAACGCCCGCGGTATTTGCGACCCTCAGTTTCAGCCATTTTGAAGTGTTCGTTCGTTTCAACGATTTTGTTACGATTATCGACTTTCATGCTCTCCGACTCGATTAATCATTTGTTTATAAGTATAAATATACCGACGGTGACGTAACAAGGTAGTGTCTCTGTCTGCAGATGTTTTTGGTGAACTCAAACAAACTAGTATTTCACTGACAAATAGTTCCAAAAAACAGATGATGTTATCGCAGCTGGTGGGGTTGAACTATGTTAATGCATCCAGGTTAAAACATCATTTAAGGCTTACGAACGTTTGGTGGGGCATGGCTGGAATGAGAGGGAAAAAACCATCATATCACCCGAGAATGCACAGTAAATAAAAGGTTAGCGAACTTTATTTATCTGACCGTCAGACTAATGAATGAAGGTCCTAAATTTTTCAGGTGTCTATAAGAGACAATCGTTAAAATTGTCCAGGTATCCCCGGAAGGGGGGGGGGGGGG
>BLFP01003891.1:417540-435040 GCA_014634505.1 Montipora efflorescens
TATTTGCCGCTCTCACACGCAATCTTACGTGATGTTTTGTACCCGCAAATAATAATTGAGTGCGTACCCTATTTTATCTTCGAAGGGAACACATGTTTCATAACGTTTCATACCTGAATGGCAGAATCCCTCGAACAATATATATGATTGGTCAAATAAATGTCTAATACAGAGATAATATAAATTACAAAAATGGCTATTCTTTCACTTAGTTTACTGACAGTACACAAGAAGTTGAGTTGAACTGTACACGAATTTAGAACCTTCGTGTGCAAAGAGGCTACTGCATGGCTGTCTCCGCCAATTAGGATTTTTAGCATGTCATGGATGTTTGCTAAGAAATATTGCTTTCCGTTGACGATTGTTGTAAAATCGAAAATATCCATATCGAAATTTCGCTGTCTAGAGGTTGAGCATTGTTATTACATTCACATCTTAATCACATGTAGTCATAAACTATTAGACAGTCTTGTGTTCTACAATTGGAGCCAGCGCTACATTAGCTTGGAAACCGTTGGGCATTTGTCTGGGCAGTGCCGCACAGTGGTTAGATCTGGTTAGGACTTTTGTCTCGAGATCCGGAGATTACGGCTTCAGGATCCGCTCTGCATGACCACTCTTTGACGTGGATCCTGGTTGTCCCTGGTTAAACTTGTCACCGGCACTTATATTGCCTAGGGGCATTTGGGATTCTTATCGTTGACTGTGTTTCACTGGCCTTCGAAAGCCCCTATTTGTGTATGTATGTGTGTAATGGATTAGTGCAAAAGAGAGCAGTACAGTACTTCTCAATAAGGCTTTTATGTGCTATTTACTTTTTTCCAAATGAGAAAGTGCTACCTATTTAAAAGACAAAAATCATTCAACAAGTGGAGTTAAAAACAATAGGAAATCGGAGACCTATGACGGCGAAATATGAAAGAAAAATGCGCTGAACTTTCATGGGTAACTATATGTAGTGACGGACTGAAGTGATGTGAGGATACTGTATCGCACATGAAATTCTCCAAAGTCACTTTAATTAAAGAAAAGCAATGAAAACAGCTCTTTCAGTAATTCTCGTCGTTTGTCAACAAAACATGTGCATTGTGTATTGTGTATTCTGTTCTATTTCAGTCCCTTCGCAATTTGCCACCTGACCGGTCTATGGTAGTCTCAGGGGAACGACTTATCACAGTTTGTCCTGTCCTTGTCAGACAAAATAAATTATCTTGAAGTTGAAAAACAATGATTGCAACATTTTTTTTTTTTAGAAGAACGCCCGGAGTATCTCTTGAAAAGAACTATTTATTTATCATTTTGAGAGTACTTCCTCAATATAAATACGCCGTTTCCAATTGTTTTATCAGCTGGCAACAAAAATAACAAAGGGGATAAAATTGTAAAGAGATGACATGTTGGACGCCGCAGGTCATTTCCATGAAATACGAGAATGATTGTTGACCTTGCTTTATGAATTACGTATCAGAAATTCTAAGCAGTTCTATTGTCGCAATATGATGGGTAAAACCAGCTCACTGTGCTGCGTGTTTCTTCTCACACTACTGGTTGATTCGTTGTACACCATACCGCTTACGAATGGAAGAGACAGCCGTAAGTGTTATCTTTTGATTTGCAAATACTTGAATCCAAAGTCACGATGTCACAACTCTTAGTACATGCAGACAATACTGCTTTTTAGGAGAGTTTTTCTGATTTAGGACTGAAGAATTATACAGGTCACTTGGAGATAGCTCAGAAGATCGTTTAAGAGCTGATAATATTTGTTTGATACACCGTTCTTAGAAACGTGTTACACAAATTAACAGCTTTCTAAACCTGTTATCCGTGCACCGTGAATGTAAGAATCGGGATTATCAAAGATATGCAATGTTGCGTGGTGAATATGGAATGCAAAGCGCCAACATGCTTCTAAAATCTGATAAGCAATAACGTCTAGGTCAACTCTAACGAAAGAGACAAAGTACAGTACATTTACTTCATTTTTTTTTTCTAAACTATCATTGATATAAAGAACTCGTAAGACCATCTCAGTACTTTACGTGGTCTTACATGTGCTAGCGACAACATGCCACAAAATGATGGTAGTCTTGAACACATCGTTGCTTCCTGTTCGTCACAAAATGAGGAGGAAAGTTTTTATTTTTCTTTCTTTCTGCTCGCTTGTCTCGGATGACGTCTGAAAGAAGAGGACCGGTTCTTTTGGAGCTGGAGTTTTGAATTTCATGAGAGGACAAATTGTTATGCATGATTGGTTTTCGTTCCATTTTATAAATGCTTCTTCGCCGTCTTCTGGGACGTTTTATACGTTAACATCATGTAGTGATTACGCAATGTTATGCAGAACTGCTGTGGTTTTGACCTTAGAACTCTAATTCGGTAATTTTCAGGGTCATCCGGTACGTAGCTGTACGTGTGTAGCAGGGGGACGGGATGGAATGGCAGTCGCTGATTACAATCATTCCGCTGAAATGTACAGAACAGCCTTACCATCACAGTGGTAGAAAAACCCGTATTAATGTAATCTGAAGGTCATCGGTTAAACTTGGTCATTTCCCGAGAAACCAGGGAAACAATACAGTTACTTCTCTTCAATCACTAGTTACCATTTATTCAAAGATCCTTGAAAAGTATTTCCGCGATATTTGGCAATTCTCATGTTGCATTGTTCTCAGAAAGAAAGAAAGTACACCTCAAAACGCCGAGAGGAAAGACATATTACGACGACAGGAATTTTGGACGTAACTAAGAAGTAGTTCGTCAGATTAATAGGGACTTTTATACGAGGCGCCGCAAAACAAGAATTATCATTGGTTAAAACACGAAAACTAATCGTGCAGCACGCATTTTAGCATATACTTTAGTGGTACTTCCAATCACCAATTTTGAGGTTTTGACGACAACGTACATGAGCATGCAATTATAGAATCTTTCATTCTCTATTCTTGCTTTGAATCCGTTCGAACCAATTTATTTTTAGGATTCTTCGCTAACATTGTTCGAAGTAAACGAGGTGGAAAAATAGAGAGATTTTTGTATTTTGAGGTGACGTTTCCGTCGGCTTCCTCGCCGTCGTAGACTCAAAAGTCGGTTAGAGGGTCCTACTTTTCCGTTTGAGAGGTGAGGTTCAATAGTTATTGCAGAGACACTGGCTTAAAAGCGCCTTCATCTTAGAGTATTTGTCAGTCTCACGTCTTAAACCCCAAAAGGCCACCAGAAAGACAAAGTACTGTTGCGTACCAGAAAAAAGATCTTTGGTTGTTTTAGCTTAATTTTGGACTATGGCCAACGAAAATGAGCTGATAAGTTTGATCTGGATTTGATTTTTCTAAAGCAATCTGGAAAAATTTCCAAAAAGATATAACCGCTCTGAAGGGCCAGAACAAGAGGATCAGAGGTTCGTTTTCGTTCTCAAAAAGTGCAAATAGACAATCTTGTGTTAAACCAATTTTCTTTAGTGGATCATTTATCGAAATTTTGACATCAAACCAAGTTTACAAAAAGGCTTATGGCCTTAGTACGTAAATAATACTAATAATCCTTTAATACCCTTCCTGAGATTAAAAGAAAGCATAATTAATTTAGATTAAGTGAGCTATAACGCTGCTAACTTGTAATCCAGCTTGTCACGTTCGTTTGGACCTGATTAGCGTGGCAAGCCGAGAGATATGAAGTTACTTTCACGTCTAACGGGCCTTTTACTCCAGCTAAAATTGCGGTTGTCAGATTGAACGATCCGTTTCGGTTCGGTCCAATCGAAGTGTTTAAGACTAATTGCTATGAAGGTGGTCCAACTTTACCTTTCCAACCAGCAGGGTCGAATTGAGCAAACTTTTGTTTCTAATGTCTCATGCACAGAACAGGTTCTTGTGATCTTCACTAACCGGCCCGAAAACTGTGCAAATGCGGGGTGGCTTGATTGGTTCGAGTTTGTGCAACAGAAATGTACCGTTCCATTGGGCACATGAAATTCGAAACTTTCAAACCAGAAGGTTTTGTTAAATGGAAAATTCGTAAAGTCTTGAAATAATAGAAATGTAGAAGCTTTCTTCGCACTTAAACTAGACAATCTAATTATAATCAACTGTCTCTTTACAGAAACCTGAGAAATTCAGACGGTTTCAATGTGTGTGTGCAATTCTTTACCTACTGAGCTATGAATTCACATAGTTGGGAGGAGATCAATTTGTTGGGCTCATTTGTTCCCTTAAAAGGACCGTCGAATATACACATTTCTTTCATTCTTGCCGACCGAGTAGCGTCCATTTTTAATATTTTCTACGTATCGAACCCCCAAAATGTCAGCTTCAAAATTACATATTGTGATACTTGTCTTAAGTTTCATCAACTGTTAGACACGCAAAACTTTCGACTCTGGAGCTAAAGCTGACTGAAAGAATAAAATAATGATCGTGATGAGAAAAATGAAACAATATTTTTCAGTGATAATTATTCCGAAGTCTAAATTATTTGTTTTTATATGAAAACACACTTCTGATGAAAACTTCATTTCGCTTGTCTACACGGCAGAGACCCATGAGTTGGAGCGTACAACATCACTGAATTTGTAGACCATTTTCGAATTCTCACGGCTAGACTGGATCTAGCATGAAATGGAGGCTCATGCGGGCAAATTAATTTGTGTGTGAAAAGATTTGCCCCCATTACCCTCCATTTCATGCTAGATCCAGGCCAGCCGTGAGAATTCGAAAATGGTATATTCCGTCTCTTCAGACCGGGTTATTTTTAGATTGATTTTTCCCCCAAACCAGATGTTTAAAGCTTGTCTTGCATGAGAAATTACTACCCATGCATGGGATTCAGAATGGTCACTCGTGCAAGCCAAATCGTATTTAAGAGCTCGTCTAAAAATAGCTTGATCTGTGAAAATGCCGTTAAAATGCCCTTTGCGTTGTAGGCCTTGATGGGCTCCTAAATTCATTTAACCTTTTATTTTATCGACGTTCCAGCGTGCCTACTAACAGTTTGCAACGTCAAAAAATTAATGGTAAAGTAATTAACAATCGCACATTTTCTTGGCGCATAGTTAATCGAGGGACTGGTTATGAAACCTTAAAACCTTCAAAAGCGAGAACAATATTGTCGCAATCGATGTTGAATTGACCGTGACCCTGCACAATCTTTTGTTTTGGTCTCGCACGGGTTCGCAAATTAGTTGCGCATAATTTAATCGAAGGATTTGATTGGTTATCGTATCGAAAAAAAGGTGTGTTTTGTGAAGGGTCAAGGCCAAAAACACGGACAAAAACATCAAACAAGGGAACTTGTCGAGTTTCATAACCATCTCCATGCATTAACTATGCTTAGCGTTGCCCTCGTCGTTGACATAGAGGATAATACATGGTCATGCGTGCATACGAATTTTATCTTCGAGTGCTGAAAGTATCACACGAGTGAGCGCAGCGTACGAGTGTGGGATACTGGCAGCACAAGGAGTATCCCTAAGTGGCCATGTAAGGTTGTTTTATTATATAGATAGTAATGCAATACTAGGACTTTCTTTTTTCTAAAAAAAATTATCTTCACCGCGCGCAGTGAAGATATTACTTTATCTTTCACATGTGAGTATACTGTTGTTATGGTAACTAACACAATTAACCAATAAAAAAGCGAGCCTCCACTTCCTTGCAAGGTACGTTTTGCTGAAATATAGTTTTTCTCTACTACCGTAACATTTTTATGACTCAATTTGACATTATCATGATTTTTCATGTTTTTCACAACTTTCATATCCAGTTTCATGTTACACAACATGCGTGTTTTGGTGTTGGATGACCACTTTTTCACCCTTTCGAAAATGACTAAAACGAGTTGTTTTAATAAAGACATTTTATCAGTATCTGTATAATAAATAGAAGATATTACAAGACCGCTTGGGGATACAAATTTTATCTTCTCGTACTGATAATATCTCGCACTCGTTCACTGCGCTCACTTATGAGAGATTCTGTTAGCACTCGAAGATAAAATTTGTATCTTCGCGCGGTCATGTAACATCCTCTATTTGCAGCACGACAGTATCTTACAAGGCGGAAGGGGCCAGAAGCTCGCTTTTTATTGGCTATTCGAGTTAATTACCATGGCAATAAATCATATCTTCGCTGCGTGCAGTGAAAATGTGATTTTTTGAGAAAAAGGAAACTTCTACAGCATTTCATCAGTATCTAGGTAACAAAAAGCCCTCTGACACCCATTGACATCACAGCACCATTATCTTAAGGTGGTTTTTTTCCTCAAGATAAATGTCTCATCTGGCTTTCTTTTGTTTTTCTTATTTTTCTCCAGTCAGACGGGAAGCGGAGCATGATTTTAACGCTGAAATTGAAGAGATAACCAAACGAGGTACAGTTATCTTAAATTCATAACATCCTTGATGCAATCAATTGCATCTCTCAACTATACACTCCGCCAACAACCCTAAAAAGGTAGCTGATCCTGAGTCTTGAGAAAGTTTAGAATTTCCAGTCCTAATAACAAAGTATTTCCTTGCCACAAAAGGATGCGTCTATCCAGCCAAGACATCAACACTCGGTGTTAAAGTGTTTGTTTTATTTGACCGTCTCGGAAAAATTGAGCGTGTTGCTTTGAAGATTGGCCTTTTTGCAAAGAATATATGTGCTGTTTTGTGCTTTGGTCACCCAGAATTTTCTAGTATCTTGCCGTGGCTAAATCGTCCAATTTTATTTCCAGACCTATTTTCTCTGTAAAAGAAGACCTAGAGAAAATGAACCGTTGTATTTCATATAAAGTGTCAGACTCTGTAAGGGTGCTTTTAAGGAGCCATTTTTGTAACTTTATTCGATAATTTGGTGGCCTTTTTCGAAGTCTTTGCTCTTTGGTCGTCAGGCATTGAAACTGGTGTATCGAGTGTCATATGGAGAAGTTTTAGCGCGCGTTTGAGAAACTTTTGATGAAGAAATCAGATGTTTTGATGACTGTGTCAGATGAATGAGAAGTATAGGATAACACTTTAACCGTGAGTCAGTGTGTAAATGATTGTCTTGGAACAGAAGGATCGAGAAGAAGGTATCACAGAAAAAGAATTCGCATCACACGCTATTATTTACTGACTCAGAGAAAATCAAATGAAAACACTGGTGAGTGAAATATCAGCCTAGGCCGCATGTCAAGCCCTATCGCTACAAAAGTGTTTTTTTCATTAACGAAGAAGATATCAAGCAGCAAATTCGTGTTAGCTGAAGAAATTGCCAACAATGAAGGCCTCCACTGAGACAGATTGGTGGAAAGCGAAGTGTATTATGCAGATAAACCAAGCGACAAAATGCGTCCTCAAAGTGCTGTGATAAAGAGAACGCGCGCGGTTAATACATTCAATTTACTTTGAGATAAAAAACGTTTTTCTAATATCCTTGTTTGTCTGCCGAACCCTTGTCCCGTTCGTAGTTGGGGTGGTGAGTGCACTTACCTGCTTTGTGCCAACCAGCTTTCTAAATTCACTAGAACTATGACTAATCACTTGAAAAGGGATACAAATCCTGATAAGCACAAAATTCCTCGGAGGGATGTACCAGATGCCAGAGGAGAGTACACTCTTACCTGCTTTGTGCCAACGAGCTTTCTAAATTCACTAGAACTATCACTAAGCACTTGAAAGAGGATACAAATCCTGATAAACACAAACGTTCTCGGAGGGATGTACCAGATGCCAGAAGATGAAAACGTTCCTTTGAGTTTGTGTAGCTGTGGGTATTTTGAAATTGTTGTTGTTTAAAGCTTATGCAAGTGACGTTTATCTGTTACTTGATTGGTTGCTTCGGTCATGAATTATTAATGATTTCTTGAAGTGGACTTTGGGGGGAAGGTCGTTTGTGCATATTTTTTTAGGGTAAGTTGGTTGGGTGAGATCACTTACAGACTGACATGGGCTGGCTGAGGTGGCCTGCCTATATCAGCGTGCGTCTGCGAACGAAGATAGCAAAGCCTCCGAAGTGGGATTTTTTGGTATCCTGAGGGCGCGAAAATCAGGGCAAAAAGGTTGCACGGCGAGAATGGACGAAGCTCTTCGTTCGAACAAGAACGCTTTCCACGCAGGCTATGATAGGGCGCTGTCATGTTCCATGCTACCGTGTAAGAGTTTTAGTAATGACGGCAACAACGGAAACAAAAACGTCCCTTGGAAATGAACATTTGCCCGTCCGTAACTGGAAACTTTAGCGATTGTTTTATATATTTCATATTTCTTTTTTTACAGAATATGAGACCGTTCATGGCCGTATCTTGGCTGTCAATATGGCGCATTATAGGAAGAAACGTCAAGTATCTGGCAATGTGGATTCACGGGGAAGAAGCGCGTACCAAGAAATAGAGGAAGCGAATCGAGGTACAAGGCAAAATGCGAAAGTTTAGTTTATGTTATCTATATTATTATTATTATTATTATTATTATTATTATTATTATTATTATTATTATTATTATTATTATTATTATTATTATTATTATTATCTTTATCTTTATCTTGAAACGAAATCGGTTTCATAATAAACTGGAAAATTCCCTTCTTAGCGTGTTACAAGTAACCATGGATCGCGTGGGTCCGGCCAGTTCCTTTCAATCTTCTCAAAAACTCTTCTCGGTAATCTTGCAGTTTCTGGCGATGCGATCTTCTGGATGTGCTTTGTTTGTGCAAAGTTTGGCAACCCGCTTATATAAAAAAAAAACATGAAAGAAAGATTTGTGAAATTATTCTCAAAACTCCTGTAAGTAATCGTAATAGGACTGAGTGGAGTCCAATTCGGTCTGTAATCATACGAGTGATAACAAAATCGGACGACCGCGTAGCGGGAGTCTGACTTTTTTTATCACGAGTATGATTACAGACCGAACTGGACCACACGAAGTCCTCTTACCATATAATCATAAAAACTAAAATTTTCGAGAAAAGAAGACGAGCCAAGTTATGAAAGAAAGGGAACCGTTGCATTGAAAGACTGTCAAAGGAAGCATCAATAGTTTAATGCTGCTCTGAAAGAAAGAAAGCAAGGCCCAATTTAGGAGTCTGTACACTGTTTCTATGGTGATTGAAACCAAGTCTGTGATTGGTTGACTTAAATTACAACTTTGAATGTGATTGGCTTATTGAAGCTTCCGATAACAACTTTGCAAGTGAATACGTGGAAAATAGGAGGTTTTTTTTAAAATCGATCAAAATCGAGGAAATTGTAAATTTTATGATCCCAACAAATATCACGTCCTTTTTTCGCCTTTTTGTTTGCTATTTTTGTTATCATCACCATCATCATCATCACCATCAGACTACGCTTAATACACTACACAATACAATACATACATAAAATGAAAGATTGAAGTGATCCTCGCACTCACCTGCACATCTTAAATTAGGGATTAGAGACCTTAAGATTCTAGGACGAGGACGAGAACGAGTACGAGTTTTGACTGTCCGTTTTTGGCGAAAATACTTAGCAAATTTATAACCCGTAGGATTAATCTTACTCTTTTTTTAGCAGTGTAGGTTGTCCAGTTATTCTTAGCTCTGGTAAAGATAAGTATCTCTGATCGAAAAATGCCAAAACTGCTACCGTGTTGTTGACTTGTTCTGACAGACGACATTTTGGCAAAACCTCGTGCTAAAATGACGACGGCATCACGTTTTTCCCGCCAAAATGACGCTGGTTCCCGCGCGTTCACTGTTGTTCTAGGAGAAAATCTTGTACTCGTAGTCGTTCTCGTCCAAGTACTGGGGAGCTTACGGAACGAGGACGACGACGGCTACGAGGACTTCATTTAAAAATACAAGTTCGCGTTATTCATATCACTACGAAGCTATTTCATGTCGTTTCGCGTTAAAAATGTGTAGTAACTGTTGAGGCATTAAACTGGTATGAGTGGGTTGGAAGCGTAGAGAGAGAACTGAAAATTCCTCGTCATGTGCTAACGTCCTCCACAGAACCTTGAATTTGGTCATTTCACGTCGTCATTTAGGGGTCAAAACCTCAAATTTGGTGATTTCACTTCGTTGTTGTGAAGAGTGTGGCAAAAAGGTGCGCTAAAAATGCGTGCCCCACTTGCAGCACGATTCAGTATTTTTCCTCTTTTCAGCAATGATATTAGTTTTGGTTACACACACCTTGGGTTAGGGCCTGGTAAAGTCTGCTTCACCGCATCAGGCCGGTGCTTATCTCCGGTTGCTGTGGCATGAAGCGACTAGGGGTATTGCTACTCCCCCCTGGATGGGATGCTAGTCCATCGCAGGGTTACCCCCAGCATTAAATATGCCGGTACCCATTTAATAATAATGATGATGATGATGATGATGATGATGATAATAATAATAATATCAGTACATCCATGGTATGGCTCTTCGCCTGATATAAGAGTAAAATAAGGAAATTAAGAATTTACATAAATCTGAATTATGAATTTATAAAAAGCTATGTAATAAACGGGTACCAAGTAATAGGTAATTTATACACCTGGGTGAAGAGAGGCACTGTGAGAGTAAAGTGTCTTGCCAAAGAACACAACACAATTACCCGGCCAGGGTTCCAACCCGGACCACTCGATCCGGAGTCCAGCACTCAAACCGTAAGGCCACTTTTCTCGGCCGCTTTACTTTTCTTGGATGAAGTGAAAAACATGAGATAGGGTGTCATTGGTTAGCCTTGTCCATTTAGACATGCAAGGAATAAGCCACTTCGGGAAATACCATAATACTCTTTGTTTGTCCCCTTAAATGTTGCATAAGCGTTGTTTCCAATTTCTCTTGGGACTTACCATGGTCACAAGAGAAAACAAAACAATGCTTATGCGAAGTTTTGGGAGGCAAACGAAGAGTGTTCTGGTATTTTCCCGAATTGGCCTATTGGGATTCAATGTGATTTTTTCTCCAAAGGGTACGTGGTTCTAAGATCACCAGGCTTGCATTTGCTTTTAGTGAAGTTAGTGTATGAAAAAATATACTGTTTTAGTAAAGTCAAAGAAAATCAACTTACGAAGTCTTTCCTTCATAAGAAGCATGGTCATAGCCAGGACTTTTCAAATGGGGGGAGGGGGGGGGGGGGGNNNGGGGGGGGGGGGGGGTCACTGGCACCCCAGGACCCTCCGTAGCTACGCCCTTGAGAAGGAAGCTTAAGCAAGACCGATGACGACTGTTGCGAGGACGCAAATTTGAAATCAAAAGCTCTGCATATTCTGCTCTTGCGTTTTGCATTTGGGTACATTTCCTTGCCGTCCTCGCCCTGACAACAGAGAGTTTAAGAAACTAGGATGGCTACTACTACTACTACGACAACGCCACAAAACAATAATATCATTGGTTAAAAGAGCATAAATAATCATGCTGCACGTGCAGCACGGATTTTAGAAAATACGTTTGCGGTCCTCTGCATAACAACGACGTGAAATCACTCACTTTGAGTTTTGACGACAACGTAAGCATGCAACAGAGATACTTTCATTCTCTATTTCCACTCTGAAACCGCTCGTACCAATTTATTTTTAGGATACCTCGCACATATTGTAGGACGTGAACGAGACCGAGTAATCGCGAAAGACTTATGATAGAGCCAAGTTATATTTTGAGGTGGCGTTTTCGTCGACCGTCGCCGTTGTAGATCTTAAACTCCCTAACGACGTGAATTGACCAAATTGAGGTTATGTGAAGAACGTGCCGGAGAGTCTAACGATAATTTTTTTATTTTTCTCTCTTTAAATTCCTCACTGTTCCCACCAATTTGTTTTCCCTAGAATGTTGATCAACACTTTCCATGCCAGGCGACTTGTAGTAATGGCAGAATTATTGGAATAACGAGAAATAATATTTTTAGACAACGTTCTGTACCCGTTTCGTCGTCCTTGCTTGAGGTCCCTAGTGTCTTGAAGTCAGTACAACTTAGCTTTTTCTCTTCTCAGCTACGATAAATGAACATATCGGAGTCAAACAAACCTTTTTTGGGTTGCAGGGTGTGCGGATTTATGCGCGACCTGTAAAAGGAAAAGGAACTTTATTTAAGTGTCTAGTCGTTCTAGCGCTGAAGCACTAATTGGGGACACTGTAAATTGAAATTAACAATTAACACAATTCAAGTCAAATGTTGGTTTTTGAGGAGAGGGGAAACCGGAGTACCCGGAGAAAACCTCTCGGTGCAGAGTAGAGAACCAACAAACTCAACCCACATATGACACCGAAACTGGGAATCGAACCCAGGCCACATTGGTGGGAGACGAGTGCTCTCAACCCCTTCGCCATCCCTGCACCCCTGTGGTAGGTATACCAGTGGCTTCGATTGAAGTGTATCTTTTTGTTGTTGTACCTTTTCTCAAGGAAATATGACAATGCTGTTTGAAGGGGACATACAGCTGGATGATGAACTTGAGCGTGAGATAAAACATGGACCTGACGACTCACGAAACGCCGTTAGAGAGCGCAAGAGACTGTGGAAAGACCGGATAATACCATACAGGATACCTTCCTGGATGAGTATGTACTTTACTGTCAATAGCCAACCATTTTACAGTTGTACCTAAGTTACCTGGTCTAAGAATGTAATCGACGCTGCCAGCAATATGCGTTTGACAATTTCCACATATTGACAACAATATTCAAATATATTTGAGTCTGTTCAATACATTCGATAAACTTGTAGCAAAATTCGATAAATTCGCCTTTATACGCATTCGAATCTCTCCTCCATTTATGAAACAATTCAAGCAATAATCATGCGATAATTTAAGCAATATTCATTCGATGATTCCAGCAAAATTCATTCATAATTCAAGAAATATTCATTCGATGAATCGAACAAAATTAATGCAAAAATGCACGTGACCTATCTTCCATATTTGGATAGAGGGCTTGGCTACTGATGAGTTTGCAAAATGGCGGAACAAATTGAATGGGAGCCTTTGTCGCTATGCCTGCTCAATTTACTGGATAAATGTGAAATAGATTCTGAAGAGCATAGTTAATAGAGGGGACTGGTTTTGAAGCTCGGGAAACGTCAAAGGAGTAAACAAAGATGCCAAGATTTAGGTTGGAAAGTCCACGACATTGCACAATCTTTTGTTTTGCGCTCATACACTATGCATGAATTACGTAACCAACACGTTACTATTGGTTAGTTCCTCAGTACGGACAGAAACCCATAAGGGTTAACCCTTATGGGTTTCTGGCACGGAGTGGACAACTATTGTGTTTTGTGCACGGTCAAGGCGAAAAAAGAGAACGAAAACCTACAACAAAGAAATTGGCTTGCCAATTTCAACGCCATTAAATACATTGGCTGCGATAGGATAGGTTACCTCTTCAGAATCCATTTCACATTTATCCAGTAAATTGAGCAGGCTTAGCGACAAAGACTCCCATTCAATTTGTTCCGCCATTTTGTAAACTCAGTAGCCAAGCCTTCTATCCAAATAAGGATGATAGGTCACGTGCATTATCGAATGAATTTTGTTCGAATCACTGAATGAATGTTTCTTGAATATCGAATGAATTTTGCTGGAATCATCGAATGAATATTGCTTAAATTATCGAATGAATATTGCTTGAATTGTTTCATAAATGGAGGAGAGAATCGAATGCGTATCAAGGCGAATTTATCGAATTTTGCTACAAGTTTATCCAATGTATTGAACAAACTTAAATATATTTGAATGTTATTGTCAATATGT
Organism: Montipora efflorescens; assembly: GCA_014634505.1. NCBI lineage: Eukaryota > Metazoa > Cnidaria > Anthozoa > Scleractinia > Acroporidae > Montipora > Montipora efflorescens. Next base: position 431,213 of record BLFP01003891.1, read on the forward strand.
GGAAATTATCAAACGCCATATACGCGACATCGAATATTGATACATTTCGGCAACCATATGCTTCGTAACGAATAACATCGATTCGAATTGCAACGAGTGAGACTCACAAACATTGGGATGCTGCGACTGCGCAGTACGGACTGGAAATCACCTTTAAGTCCAAACATTTTGTCCCTATTTCTAACAATAAAAATATTTAGGGTAAATGTTAGCGTCAAGCTAAATGCAGCAGTTCATATATACTTGAGAAACAGCATGTGGGAGTGACGTTAATTGTCTTTAGTATCACCCAACTAATGGACTAATGCAAATCCTGCATTTTGATTGGCTACGCTACTGGAGGACTATTAGTAATTGTCCTCGAGTAGTGAAAAGCGTGACGCTTTCTTTCGTTTTATTCCCAAATAAATATCTCTTCAACTTGCATTTGTTAACTTTATTATTGCCTTTTCTGTCCTACTAGTTAGGTGATACTAAAACAATTAGACCCTTCGCCCTCAAGGGTTACGGGTCAATAGCCCATTTGGCTTCGCCTCTTGGGCTATTGACCCGTAGCCCTTGCGGGCTACGGGTCTAATTGTTAAGTATTCCGAGACACGAGTGATGTTGAAGTTGGCGAGAAAAGCAAGGGTGCATTTCTGGACATATCTAGTAACTGGCATCTGGTATGTTAGGACGGGAGGGAGGGAGGGAGGAGCTTTTTCGTTTGTCTTGATTCCTTTTCGTGGCATATGTATTTTCTGTTGTTATCCATCTGACAGGCCCTTTTTTCATTAAAGGTCATATACGATTAAACTTACTCAAGGCCATTAGAGAAATTGAAGGGAAAACTTGCCTCAGGTTTACGCATTATAACGGACGTCAAAGGAACTACATCAGCTTCAATAACAATGACGGGTATGTAAAATAATACTCCCTTTGTTGTCTCTTATTTTGCGCATGCTCACTCTAAGGCAGCGCTTATTTGAGGATGCGGCCATCTTTACAAATCACCCTATTCCTAAAAGAAAACAATTGCATGCAGGCAAATCTTAACAGTAAAACATGTTGAAGATGCTTTTTTGCTAAGTACAGTCTGAGTGGAACCTCGGTTTTACGATATCGCAAAGGGACAGCAAAATCATATCGTTAAATCGGGATATCGTTGTAAATGATTTAACGATATGACGATAAAGCAACTAAAATATCGTAAAATCGGGGTTCTACTTTAATACTGTAATTAATTTTCCCACTTGCAGTCAATAAAATCAATAAGTCTCTGCAACATGATACCTGTGCTGTATATATTTAATTTAATTGCAAAGGGCAAATGATCACAATTACACAATTACATGAACCGAAACAAATCATCAAGTTCTTCTACAGTTTGTGCAACGTATCTTAGCGATCCCACGTACTGTTCCATGTTTATGTACAGTGACCTTCATGTTTCGGTTTTGGAAAACGAAGGAACAAAGGCATTGGCTACTAAAAGGATAGCCTGCGTAGCCTGTCTTTTGGGCCATGCCACATCCACAAGACAGGATCTTGATACCTCTTCGGGGTTGTTTTCAAAATCTCCGACGAGCGCCCCTCACTTTGTAGAGCATTTCACCGGCATCCCAGAGTTTATGGGTTCAACTTCCATTGAGGTCGTCTGAAATGTTTAGGTGTCTATATGATACAGTTGCTTAAATTTTCCAGATAAGTACGACTGGATCACTTCTGTCAATTTCGTTTATCACGCGAACTTCAAACGCATACATTTATTTTATCGAGTCATTTCACGTGATTTCAACATAATTTCAACAAATTGACTTGCTTCCAATACCCTGGATGCAAGAGGTTGATTTCGCTCTTAGAGCGTCGGAATAGCGAGTCTCGCCATTTCGCGACTCGCTCTTTACTCACTCTTTTTATAGCGAGAAAATAACCTCTCAGTCGGGAATCTAGGGTATGCTTCGAACTGAAGAGCCTCATAGAGCCTTAGCAGAGGATTGCGCCGGCGCCTATTTCCCTTTCGTAAACGGTCGTTGCCATTTGAAACGGTCGATGCCATTTTTTAGCTCTGAATTACTCTCATTAGGTCTAAGAACTCAAAAGGTTGCGATTACTGGGAGTTGTGCTTCGCTGGTCATATGAATTAGGGTTCGGGTTAGGGTTCTGTTTAGGGTGAGGGCTAAGAACCCGAGTTCGACTTTTGAAATTTTCGGACTCTTTTTTTCCTCCAGTTTTTCTTTTATACATGTTTTCTTTTTCCTTTTTTGTCTTAATTTTTGTTAATATTTTTTCTTAGTTTGTTTCTTTTAATTTTCTTTAAAGTGAAGTGTGCAGTGGACCGTTATAAATGGCATCGACCGTTTCAAATGGCAACGACCGTTTACGAAAGGGAAATTTGCTGCGACGGCATCGCAGAGGAGCCACGTGAATTCTTTGGGTGTCTATAACTTTCTTGATAAGTGCGAGAATGATTTCTCCCTTTTCGTCCGTAACTCACTTCAAGTATAAACATTTCTTTTATTTATCGAGTTTCCTTCACGGGAACACATGAGCCCAACAAAGTGACTTGCTCTCAACTGATTGGCTTCATAGCTCAGTTGTTAGAGCATTGCACTAGCATCGCAGAAGTCTTGGGCTCGAATTCCGCAGCCACCAGTATTTTTCAGGTGTCTATAATATAGAGGCAATTGTTTAAATCGCCGTGATAATTGCGAGGATCACTTCTCTCTTTTGTCCCTCTGTACCCTCACTTCAAATATAAACATTTGTTTCAAGCCCTTCTTCAATTTATTGGCAAAAATGGGCTTTTATGCCCTGAATCCTTCGTATTGTAGTCTCCCTTTGAAACTCCATGAGTTGCCTTCGATGGCGACGACCTTCAGTTGCTCAAAGAGGCATTTCAACAGCAATTAAAAATGTAAGTCTTTCGTAACTCGAACTTTAGGTAGAGCTACCGGTGCAGCGAAGTTTGGTGATGGAGCAGATAGAGAATAGTTGGTAGACAAGTGGTTGAGCGACCGTACTTACTAATTGACCATTCCCCAAAGGAGGGTTTTTTTCGGCCAATGAAACACAATCAACGGAACAACAGAGCAGAGCAATAACTGTTAAGAACTCCAACTGAAGCCGGAGACAGACCCAATTGACCTCTTTATCTTGTACATTTTGTTTTCCTGTTTAGACCACGTGATGTTCTCAAGAGAATTTTCCTTTTGTTTTTTCATAAGTCATTAAACGTACATAAGTACGAGGCTAGCATAAGTCGACATTTGAAAGAAACTGTTCTATGGAGTAATATGACGTGGTCTGAAAAGGCAAAACAAAACGTACAAGCTAAAGAGGTCAGTTGACTCTTTACGAGTGCAGCCGCAAAGTTGCACCACGGACTACCAGGATGAAATTCATGGAGTGGTCGGAACGGGACTTGAACCCGGGATGTCCGGGATCTCAGGGCAAGCGCTATAACCACTTCTTCACACCGCCTCCAAAACAGTGCTTTTCAAGCGTCAATTTCATCTTTCAGGCTTCCTTTGTACTTTTTAGTTTTGTTCTTCCTTAAAAAAGCCGTTTGGACGCACAAGAAGATTAAAGCAACGATACTGTTCTTAGAACTCACAGGGAATTTCTTTAAACGTACATGCTTGAATACGCGTGCAAAACGATGATAGTATAAACCGCTTACTAACCCGAGTTCGAAGTCCGTGCTGTAAAATTAGAAACCGAGTTTTTTCCTGTTGATTTATGACGTCACAAGCGCAAATCAACGGCCGGGGGAAAAAACACGTACATCCGAAATTTTACAGTACATGCCCGGAAAACGAGGTAAGTAATAAGATATTTATCATAATA
>BLFP01003891.1:440040-452540 GCA_014634505.1 Montipora efflorescens
GTGTCAATGTCAACTGCATTTCTATCGTGCTCAACTGAAATGAGTGAAAACTTTCGACACGAGCTGTTCATAACTGCTGTGCTTTACATCATCTTGGCCATTACCGCCATTGTGGGAAATTCTCTGATCTTACTCTCTCTTAAGGATGTGTCAACACTTTATCCGACGACGAAGTTGCTCTTTGGTAGCTTAGCGATTACCGATCTTTGTGTTGGTATCCTTACTGAACCTCTTACCGCTGTGTATCTTATCTCAACTGTAAAGAAAAGATGGAAGTTATGTATGTACACGGGGCAAGCTTCTCTGATGACAAGCTATTGCTTGTGTGCTGCGTCTTTGATCACGATGGCCCTCATAAGCTTAGACAGACTTCTCGCCCTGTTGTTGGGGATGAGATACCGACACGTTGTCAGCACGAAGCGAATCAAGCTAACGATCATTGCCTGTTGGTTTGTGTCCATCGCTGTTCCGACAGTGTACATTTGGAATTTTCATCTAAGCTTGTGGTTTGCTTTGACTGGCATAATTGTCTGCTCAGTTTCCACATTCGGTAATTACTCCAAGATATTCCTAACTCTTCGCCGGAACAATCAACGACAAACACAAGGTCACATCGATCACGGCCTACCAAGCCAACGGGTTGCTCTTAGAATGGCTCGATACCGGAGGACAGTGTTAAGTGTACTTTGGGTGCAGTTGGCATTGGCCGTTTGCTATGTGCCACATTTTACAATTTTGGTAATGTTGAATCTTTTCCCAGATTCACCCTCCCTTAAAGTTGCAGTATTCTATACATCGACTTTGGTTTTTCTAAACTCTTCGCTCAATCCGATTCTTTACTGCTGGAAGATCAAAGAAGTCAGGACATCAGTTAGGAATACAATCAGGCAACTTTTTGCCAGTTGATTTGTCAGAATTTTAAATAGCTTTGAGAACACAACTTAACCAGCAGTATGATGCTACGCAAACGTGGCACTATTGGGAGTTAAAGGGTTAATGAGGACATAGTTTTTGAGTGAATCCAGCTGTTGTTAACCCTTTCAGCCCCGTGGGGTTCCCCATTGACGAGTAGAATCGTCTGGCGTTAGACAGAGTAAAATCTATAAGTGGCACTATTGGGAGTTAAAGGGTTAATGGGGACATAGTGTTTGAGTGAATCCAGCTGTTGTTAACCCTTTCAGCCCCGTGGGGTTCCCTATTGACGAGTAGAATCGTCTGGCGTTAGACAGAGTAAAATCTATAAGTGGCACTATTGGGAGTTAAAGGGTTAATGGGGACATAGTTTTAGAGTGAATCCAGCTGTTGTTAACCCTTTCAGCCCCGTGGGGTTCCCCATTGACGAGTAAAATCGTCTGGCGTTAGACAGAGTAAAATCCATAAGTGGCACTATTGGGAGTTAAAGGGTTAATTAGTGGAGTACTAAATAAGAGGCGTACATTTTCCTGCGTTTAGTTTTACTCCACTTTTTCACTCCAACTCCTTGAAAAAAAAGAATTAATCGATGGATTTCACAAAAATAAAACAATCCCAATTCCACATCTTAGACTGGCTAAACTTAAATTTACCATACAAAAATACATATATAGGAGTAAAATCCTCTTCTACTTTTTTTCTCAGAAAGTAGAATTAGTAAGTGGGGTAGACTTTACTCAGTATCCCGATAAATGGGAGTAAAATTAACTCCAGCATATTATATTACTCTGTAGGGAGAGTAATATTTACTCTAGCAAAGTCATTGCCTTTGAATATTAACTAGTACTGAGTAAAAATTACTCTTAGTGGAGTTAAATTATCTCCTCTTAGAAGTACATTTTACTCCGCTTTATTTTACTCCACTTTTTCACTCCAGCACTGGAGTGAAATGAACTCTTTGAAAATAACAGTGCAAGTTTATGAGCATTGAAAGGAAAGGTTGTGAGACGGGCCCTACGGTGTATCGTCCTTATCCGAAAAGACTAGAGAGTCCATTTGCAGATGTCATTACAAAGGCAGCACTTTCTCCTCAGTTATTCAAAGACCCTGAGTGTTGGTCCGGCCGGAGTCGAACTCAAGACCTCCCGCTTGGTATCCCGGTGCTCAAACAATTGAGCTACCGTTGAGCAGTCCATGTTCTATAGTGCGGCCAACTAAATTTAAATAGATTTTAAGAATTTAAAGTTTGTTTTTGTTACATGATTCAAATGTCTAAAGAGAATATTAAATTTAATTCGTTATGCTAGATAGTTGTTATACAGAAAGTTCCATGCTGAGCTTTGGGCTTATCTCTAGAGACACAGATAACAATGATGTAATGCACAGTTGCTGGTGACGAACGAAAGGAGCTGATGAGAGATATTTTGTTTTTGTACTCCAACATGGCGGCGATGACGTAACGTGAAAATCACCTTTAGCGGACTCAGAAAATGGCCAGCTTCCAGTTGGCTTTGTAATTCAATTTGTAGAGCCCTGCAGTAGTATTGAAGAAGTCGTGCGTTCAAATCCCGTTCATATCTGCGACGATCTTCAGTCTCAAAAAATACTTCCCTGATTCCACAGATCAAATATCCGTGCAACCTCGTTTCCATGATCTGGCAACAAGGTTGATATACGTGTCTTTCATATGTGTATAGTCTCAAACACGTCTCCGTCCCCTACGGGTTTGTTACGAACACATCCCAGTTGGCTTGGTATTGAGAGCATTAGGCCGGCATCGCAGATTCCTTGAGGTCGAAATTCGTTGGAACCCCGCACTCACGTAATAAAGAGGGCATGTTGGTGCCAAAACAATAGAAAAATCCAGCTCAAGTTTTGCATAATAATAGAGTGAAATTCCCGAAAGACTTTTTCGCTATTGTTCTATCCACCAACATGGCCAACATGGTTTCGCTCATGAATTACTAATGAGTTTCGACGAGTTTAATACGAACACACAAATTGGTCAGCCTCCTGTTGACAATAGAGGTTTTGCACAGCAGCCATGTTGCATAGCAGGAACAATAGGTTCTTTTTCCTATGGGAACAAATGTTCTTTCTAATGCAAAACATTTTTATTGTTCCTGCCATGCAACATGGCTGCCGTGCAAAACCTCGATAGACCATTTTACAGTTCTGTGCTCAGTTACCAGGCCTTTAACCCTTTCACTCCTGTGGGGTTCCCCATTGATGAGTAAAATCTTCTGGCGTTAGACAGAGTAATATCTATAAGTCTCAGTGGCCCTTACAGGAGTGAAAGGGTTAAATAAAAGTGAGGCTGGAGTTGACCTTGCTGTGATACAAATTTCATTGCTTTTCTTAGGTAAATTATTTTGTTGTGATGCAAACGAGTGAGTTCAGGTGCAGGGATGGCGCAGTGGTGAGAGCACTCGCCTCCCACCAATGTGGCCCGGGTTCGATTCCCAGACTCGGCGTCATATCTGGGTTGAGATTGTTGGTTCTCTACTCTGCATCGAGAGTTTTTCTCCGGGTACTCCGGTTTTCCCTCTCCTCAAAAACCAACAGTTAAATTGATTTGCTCTAATTGTTAATTTCAGTTTACAGTGTCCCCAATTAGTGCTCCAGCGCTAGAACGACTAGGCGCTTAAATAAAGTAAATAAAGTATTGCTCCTAAAGTAGCTATATCTTACATAAGTGCGATGATCAGAAGAATGTTTGCATCATGAACATGACAGTATGCGCAGAAAAATCACCGAATGTTTGACCATAACAGATGCTCATCCAGAGTTGGACTGCGATATGCATCTCGTGGAATGCAAGAAATCTCAATTGCACAAGGATGTAACCATGTTGCTACCATCGTCCACGAGTTGTTGCATGCACTAGGTAAGAAAAAGTACCATGCTCAGTTTTGTTCCATATTATCTCTGGCAGGATCATTAAGGCCCATTTAAACTGTTTCAACATTTTCTTCCACGTGCTTTCAACACTTTGCTAAACCAAATGTTCGGGGCGTTTGAACAGGTCGTCCAACATTGTTGAAAGCTTGTTGAAAGCGTGCTGAATCAATTTCAACTCGGTTTAAACTTTCACTCAACATCGATTCAACTTTTTCTTTGTTCTCGAAAATGCTGATTGGTGTTGAAGCCCTTTGAACACTCTGTTCAACAAATGTAGAACACACGCATGCTCACATCAGGCTGCAAAAAGTCAAATTGGCGTAGTTTATGTGGACGAGAGAGACTGGTTTCTAGTTCTTAGTTCCTCGCAATCAAATTTCACGGAAGTGTTGGTTCTTTTGTTGGTGCAATGTTGGCGCAATGTTGGAACCGTTTAAACGGCCTCCGCACAACTTTGTTTTTGCGTTCAACGTTTGCCCAACATCCGTTCAGCTTTTGTTGAACGAATGTTTGTTAAATGTTGAAACCGTTTAAACGAGCCTTTACGCTCGTTGTTCGCATAACGCTGGGATGTCGTTTGACAACCTTGAGTCAATTGGCCCTTTCCCTATCCCATAATGCAATACGCTTTGGTGGATTATTTTCATAAAAAAAAAAAAAAACAAACAATACAAGTTATTTACTCTTGCGACTGCATCATGCTTCAGTGAACTGAATATCCATTGTTTGTATATGTAATCAGAAACCCATAAGGGTTGAAACGTGTAACGGCCCCTTGTGTGCTGGGAAACAAACTTCTGAATATTCAATTTGCTAAGAACCATATTTGGAACAACTAGAGCGAGCTGTTTCCAAATATGGTACTTAGCACTGAAACATTCAACCAGTCAGTTCGCACCGAATATTCAAAAGCTGTGAACGCGCGTTACACGATTCAACTCTTATGGGTTTCTGATGTAATCGCATGCGCCCGAGGGCAATTGAGGTTTAATTTCATGTCTTTACAAAGTTTTCACAAAATTGCCCGAGTTGCTAAGCGATGAGGACAATTTGGAAAACTTTGAAAAGATAAGTGAAATTAATCCTTAATTGCACGAGCGCACATTGGGATTACATGTTTATGACATACAAGGCAAAATTATTGAAGGAGACCCGTTCAATTCCTCGACAAATGACAATCAACTCAACACGCTTTCATTCGGTTAGAGTTCAATTCAATTAATCGTTGCTGACAACAGAAATAGCGCTCAAGATGTATTTTATACGTGGACAAAAAGCAGTTTATTGGAGTCAGAATCTGGAAGAAGATTCTCTTGTACATGTAACTTCGTTTGCTCTGAAAAAGCAACTGTTAACTAATCAGGATCAAGTAATCATATCCTCCTGATTACCAAAATTGCCTTCGCTATTAAGAAAAAATGCCGTCCGTCTCAGCCAATCAGCATTTAGTAATTTTGCCCCGTGTGTGGTAATAATTCAGACAACCCCCCAAAATGAACTGTATTATGGGATAGCGAATTATGGGATAAAGAATTCTTGGTTTGCATCCGCGCGATGAGGCAACCATGTTGGTTACAAAACAATAGAAAATGGCCCTACAAGGTTTGAATGATAATTGAGTTAAATTGCCAAAAGACATTTTACTGCATTGTTCTGTACACTAACATGGCGGCCGTGACGTCAGATGCAAAACTTCAATAAAGTTCTAAACATTGAAAGTTCATTTGCTTAATGAGCTATCTCTGAAAATTTGAACGCCATAGACCAGATAATCTCTGATGGTGCTTTGAAAATTCGATATTTTCGAAGGATGTATGGATGTACAGCGCTTTTCCCCCCTAAGAATATGTCAGTTTTTGATGGCTAACAGCTGGCTTATTATCAAAGCCAAAAGGCTTAAAACTAGAAATTTAAGTAAGTTTAACAAGTTCTTCTACCTTTGAAGTCAATGTGTAAGTGGCATGATACCTTCTGTGGGGAAACTCGTCTGTTTATGAAACAAAATGCGAACAGTGTCATGAGCGAACATTCCCTAATATGGCTCATGGGAAGCTTGTTCGAGTTTTCCAACGGTCGAGCTAGTGTGGGCATGCGCCTATTCTTGAGATGGCGTAAGAAATTGCTTTGCATTAATAGTCCAAATAATGTCCATTCATGTAACATTTATATTTCCATCTGAGTTAATTAGCAACGTTATAAATTTTGGTCATCCTCTTCTAGTTTTAAATTGTATTTATTCTTAGGTTTCTTGCATGAACAATCCAGAAGCGACAGAGATAAGTTTGTCAAGATTTATTGGGAAAACATTCTCCCTGGTAAGAGAGTTTGCAATAAGTTACTAATGAAGAGAGCCTCTCTTTCTCCTTCCTCCACTCATCCATTTGTGTTTTGCTTCTCGATTGTCCAGGCTTTTTCTTTTTCCTTCCTTAGTGATTGCTGTGCATCCAGGTCGAACTTTCTCAAAACTTCCTCATACACAATCTCCGCCAACTTCTCTCATTCATGTCACTTCTGTAATCTCCTTACACATGCGCACTAACTTCCTCACCTCTTCATCAAATTGGTTGGGAGAACATTCTTCCTTGGCCATGAGGGCACTGGCCTCCCACCAATCTGGCCTGGTTTCGATTCCCAGACTCGGCGTCATTTGTGGGTTGAGTTTTGTTGGCTCTCTACTCTGCACCGTGAAGTTTTCTCCGGGTACTCCGGTTTCCTCCTGTCCTCAAAAACCAACGTTTGTCTTGTTTTGCATTAATTGTTAATTTCAAATACAAATTACAGTGTCTCCAATTAGTACTCCAGTGCTAGAAGACTAGAAACTTAAATTAAGTTCGTTTCCTTTACTTTTCCTTTCTTTCCTTTCACTTCTCTGGTAAGAGAGTTTAGGCGCTCATACAAAAAGCTGATTGGACGCAAAATATATAACTTCGGCCGTAAAAGAACATCTAAACGTTAGTACGCTTGCCAAACGTGTTGAGAAATGCGACAGAATTATCTATCAAAGGGTTAATAGAAGTGCTGGAAATAGGGCCCTCCCAGGGGTTTTGGGGACCAAGAGAACTAAGCTAATTTGAACTGGGGTACAGGGGAACAATGGCAAAACATCTTAGGAAACATAAACCATTTTAGGTATCAAAAAGCGGAGAACAAGTTTTTGAAGTAATTTCGGGAACAAGGGAGCACAAGCAAATCTTTTGAGGGAACTTGGACCTCCCTGGGAAGGCCTTAGAAATCCCAGGAAATCCATCATGGAAATGGGCCCACGTAAGGGTGGTAATTGAAACTTCGACCACATGCATGGAATTTTGTCCCTTTTCCAGGTCTTGTTGAAATTCGGTTGGTCAGGCAATGATTGGGCAATGTGGGTCACCAAGAGTCCATTACCCAAGAGTGAGAATCTGGTATCAAGTTTGCCCCCATCAGCGTCAGAAAAGTGTCCATTTTTAAACCAAGTTTTGCGGGCAAATAAACAATTGTTGGTTTTCACTCACGTGATCAACAGGCATGTTTTTCAACGAAAACAAATGGAAGTGTTTGCATAATAACAGAGTTCAATTCCCGGAGGATCCATGTTGGTCGAGGCACCAACATGGCCGCCTTTTCATTGTTTAGGGGCACCAACATGGTGGTCGTGACGTCATGTGAAAACCGAGAATAGACCAAGTATTGTACCCAATTCAAATCTCCTGGGGTTAAGATTATTGGTGTATTGTTTTTTGCATTATGATGTAGCATTCACTTTAAAGTGCTACTACGTCAAAAATTTTTGGTTTTCTTTTCGGATTTTTTCAACATCAATAGACCTTTTCGGCTTGTACATTTTGTTTTTCCAATACAGATCATGTGATAATTCTCAGGAGGTTTGGTCTTTTGTTTTGTTCATTAAAATGAGGGCATGCAAGCATGAATATGCCTGTATACACTCTTTTTAATAAACAAAACGAAGGACCAAGCCTCCTGAGTATTATCACATGATCTGTATTTGGAAAACAAAATGTACAAGCCGAAGAGGTCTATTAAGTCAACATGTTCACAATAATACAATGCATTTAAATTTGGAACGATAGAAGCGAGATAATTCGGGAAATAGCCAGCCAATAACCGCTAAAAATCTGTCCGCCATTACTCGAACGGCATTGGAGGAGACTGCGACTATTTTGTAAGCGGTCTTCACGCAAGACTTGGCTCGTGACGTCATACGCGCATCGCTTCGTGGCGTTTGACAAAGCGAAAAAGTCGATCAAGGAGTATTGAATATAATATCAGCAAAGAGCAACTCGGCGATCTCTCACATCTCATAGATGGCGAAGGAAATTAGCCGCCTTTATTTTGAGCGTTGCGCGTATGACGTGAGACCCTAGGCGATCCAGCTAGACCCAACCCTTTTCCTCGCACACGGTCATTTGCTGTTCGAGTAATGGCGGACAGCGAAAACCGAAAAACTACGTTACAATAATCATACTTCCCGTGGAAATTTTGATAGAAAAATTGGCCTGATTCCTATTATGTACGTCCATTTTCAAAATCTAAAGAAAAAAGGACTTGCAAAATTTTCATCGTAGTAGCACTTTAAATGATATGGAGATACCTGAACAAAACGTTTTATGCCCTAAGGGTTTGAATTGGGTACAACATTTGGTCTTACCCACATGACTTGGTTTAAAAATAAACACTTTTCTGACGCTGATGAGGACTGGGCGAATCGTCCACTTAGGTGGTGGACTGTTGAGGCTATGTATGTACACACCCAATTTGCACACCCAATTTTTACAGTCTAAGCATTTGATACCTATTTCCAACAAGGTAAAGGTAAAAGTTAGCTAACGGCATTTTAAACAGCTAAAGCTGATTCTCTTTACTTGAAGAGCAGCATTTGGGGGACACTTTGTGACGTTAATTGTCATGTATTCCGAGACACGGGTGATCTTGAAGTTGGAGAGAAGAGCAACTGGGGGCAGTTTTTGTTCGCTATTTTGGCCCTGACCATTCGCAAACAACACCCTTTTTCCAATCAATAGTTTCGATTAATTTATTCAATACTCAGTTGGAAACTGAGGACAAGAGATTGTGCATGGTCACAGACAAAAATTAACATGGAGTGTGTTTCAGTGTTTCAGTACTGTTCTTGCTATTGAAGTTTCGAGACTTTCAAAACCAGTCCATTCATATGAACTATATATGTTATGTTACCAAAGATACAAGGGACTTTGGTATTAGCGTTGCCCATCTGACGCGCTCAAAACGAGACCCTGAGGTCAAAGTGAACAGTAACCACTCTACGGCTATCTTTCAGGCCTTGCTGACCAATTTGACAAATATTCCTGGAGGACGATCGACCATTTGGGAGTGTCCTATGACTATCAGTCAGTCATGCACTACGATAGAAGAGCATTTACTAAAAACGGAAGACCAACCATTTTAGCCCTCGGAAATGAAAACATGGAGCTCGGGAACACAAATGGGCGATTGCTTAGTTACAGAGATGTTGTGGAACTCAATTCATTATACGACTGCAGAAGTAAGTTGTTTTATTTAACTCTGTTCATTTACCAAAACTGACGAAAATGAACGTGCCCACCCCACAAATATTTTTTTTTGCTGAAATAAATCTATTAACCCAGTACAGAAAGATTCTCCCGTGTTCACTTTGGAATAAAGGGGGCATTTAGTTTAACAAAAACCAGAAGGCCGAGCTAGTGTGAGCATGCGCTTGTTCCTGAGATGACGTAACAAACTGCTTTGCATTGCAACAGTGATTTAGGAAACACCTTGTGTCGTCATCCCACGGATAGAGCCAGGCATGTCACCATCTTGGCCGTGGGAATAGAAGAAAAATGGCAGCCATTTGACGTAAAATATATGTTTTACAATGACTGCAAAATTCTCGCGCGCTCATTGGCCTGGTTTTTATTGTCAATAAGCGGATAGACACGTGTATTTATAATTTATGCGATAATGACGCGATATTGCTCGCGTCAGATTGAAGTTTCTCGCATTTGTGTCTCGCCTTCTTCTCGTGTTTTGACTTAATTTTGACCCGTCTGCCTTTTTGTTATTGTAAAAAACAAATTGATGTCAGTTTTTCATATGTCTGTCCTGTTATTGACAATGAATTTCGTCATAAGTAGTCTGTAGTCTGTACTCGGCTATCTCCTCGTGGATCCACAGCTACTTTGACAATATTATGACGAAATTCATGATCAATAACGTGACAGACGCATGAAAAACTGAAATCAATTTGTTAATTTCTCGGCGCAAAGAAATTGACTTTTTCTGGAATAATGAAGTTTGAGTGTCGGGACACTTAAATAACACGGTCAAGCTCGCACTATGAACGATACTTGCGGTAAAAGCCTATTTTTTGCGCAACAAAAACTTACAGTTGCTTAATGTGATGAGGGAGCCTAGCAGGATGTACAAAGTCTTTTTCAGCATATCGTGGGATGGCCAGCGAGTTAAAGTGGTAAGGACCTTGTTAACGCAGTGTTAAAACTGGAGTAGGGGGTGTACTCAGCCCAAGAAGTTCAATACCTGCAATAAAATCTATGGCGAACGGTAAATTCCTTCATTTTAGTGAACGGAAATTAAATCTCATACACCCACACAGCTAAGACATGGATTCCGAGAAGAAAGCTTTGTGTGGCTTGACAAAAGTTTTTTTTTCAAAAAAGGAAATAAATAGAGTAATGCGCACCTCGGTGGAATTTGATTGTTTGGCGGAAAAGTGGTCCTGAGAAGGACTGTTGACAGTGACTGACGTCTCGACAACCTGGGGAACTCATCTTCAGAGTTAAGAGAGGCCTAATGTAGTGGTGCTCTGGTCTGTGTTGTGATTGGTATTGGGAAAAGTAAGGTGATTGGTTGTGAGGATTGGTGCGTTACGATTCCGTTTGTAAGTGAAGGTCGCAGTAGATTTGTAAGCTGACAGGAAAACGTTGTGTGTTATTTTCTGTTATGTAATCGTTTGTAATGCGCAGGTAAAGGTTAGCAACGGTTTAATGTAGTTTGTTTTTGCATGCGCGGATTTGTATGGTTAATCAAATGGTGACGAGTGAGATTTGGTAATAATTTCACTCACGCTTTGTCCAAAATCAATTAATTTCCCGATCCTTTAGGCTTGGGAAGTTATTTGATTTTATTTTGGACAAAACGAAAGTCAACTTGTTCCCTAATTTCACGAGTATACCATTTGATTAGCTATTAATATCATGGGTAACAAATTACGTTCATAAGACGCCATTTTGGCGCTGTAGGTAAAGTTACCATGGCAACATTGTAATTTCACACGTGAAATTATAAATTAACGCTTAAATTTCGCCCCAGAATTAAGGAAATTTTGTCACCGATACTATTAAATTAATGTCTAATCCGGGGATTAAACGTTTACATGCGGTTAATTCGTGAAGTTTTATCTTCCCGAGCTATGATATTTGTTGACAGAGTTTTAAAGATTTTTTCTGTAGTCTCTAATAGAAAAACAACGTCGAACGTAGCGTCGAACGTGGCTTTAGAATAGGCCATTTCCGAGTTCATATCCGCCTCCTCTTCAAAGCGAGTCTAAGTGCAAAGTTTTTGTAATGGTATTTAGTTCTACTTTACATATGAATGAAAACTAATTTTCATAACAAAAACTTCGCACTTAGACTCGCTTTTAAGAGGAGGCAGACAGGAACTCGGAAATGGCCTATTCTAATTTTACTTTCTTCAGAAAAGAGCCTGGGATGGACCACGTGGTCGGGTTGGACACCGTGCGATAGTAAGTGTTACAGAAAACGCGAACGGTTCTGCTATCACTCAGGCAACGTCAAGTCATGCGGTGGAAATGTCAATGCTTATGGCATCGAATATGATCGCGTAAAGTGTCCTTCATCTATATGCCCAGGTACGTTGTTCACATTATTTAACTCCACGTGTTGTTTGAAGCGATGCCATTTTCCCTTGAGATTGCTGCTATCCTATTGCATAATGTGCGTATTCAATGCCACTCAGGGCGATTTCATGGGGTATTCAGTCTCCTTTAACTTCTGACACTATGCAGTAGTTCTGCACGTTATCAATAAAGCTACAGCCTTAGAGCTTGGGTTAAACGCTGCTTTATTGTGAAACTAATGAGGGCCAAAAAGTGACAGGTACTGGAAAAGCCTCTTGGTATGAATAGCAATGAAAACGCAAACACCGAATGTAACTTACGATGTTACTTTTGTAGCTAGAATCATTGCAACTTTGACCAAAGGGAATTCCGATTTTCCCAATCTACAACCGCACCATAATTGCTAATCCCTTTGTACAAGTCCATTTGTTATTAAGACGTTTAAATGTTAAGAAATCTCACAATTTCTTTTGCCCACATTGGGCTCGACATGAGGAAGATAACTTCTCTACCAGTGGACAACTTTTTTTCCGTATCTCCAGCCAATCATTTATATGTTTATGGGAACCATAGTTTATTAACCTCATACTAACCGAACGCGAGGGCCAATGTTCCCCAGTGCGGCCCTGAGTAAGTAAGATTAGTAAGTTGGTTAATACACGGCATCGTCTCCTTGAGCGGTCGAACACTTCTCCACTTGGTGAATGTTCCGTAATCTTCGACTTCCATCAGCGAACTTTGAACAGTAACCTTTAACATATAAAACAAAATTCCGCTTGCTACAATTGTACTGTTGTTTTGAAAAAACTTAATTCCA
>BLFP01003891.1:457540-468351 GCA_014634505.1 Montipora efflorescens
TGGCAATTTCATAAATTCCACACCAAATCTATGAACACAGGACCTAGTGGAGATCACACCACCGGCAAAGGTAGGTTTTCTTTTTTTTTTTTTTTTTTTTTTTTAATAATCAGTCTTTTGGTGGTTCTTTGTGATTGATTCTTTAGCATTTAAGTTAAGATGCTGATCATCGCAGTTATTGCTTAATTAACGTTACTTGAGCAGTAACGGAAAGGAAAGCCTGAAAAATTCAGGCTTGAACGGAATCTGCGATACCGGTGAAGTACTCTGTCAGTTAAGCTATCAAGGCATCTGGGAGCTGTGAGTTCATATCATAGTTAATGCATGGACATGGTTATGAAACTGGACAAGTTTCTTTGTTTCATTCAAATCCTTCGATTAAATTATGCGCAACTAATTTGCGAACCCGTGCGAAGCGAAAACAAAAGATTGTGCACGATCACGGTCAATTCAACATCGATTGCAACAACATTGTTCTCGCTTTTGAAAGTTCAAAGGTTTCATAACCAGTCCCTCGATTAACTATGTTCATATTTAGTCCGTAGAGGATATAGATACGACGAAAGTTTATATATGAATGTATTCGAACTGCGCAGAAAATCAAGTTAGGATGCTGATGTCGTTCAAGACTGAAATATTCAAGCTTTCCTTTCGTTACTGCTCAAGTAACGTTAAGCAATAACTGCCTTGGTTAGCATCTTAACCTGATTCTCTCCACTTCTCAAATATATATGGGCTTTCATATATAAACTTAAGTGGTTCGCTTCAGTTTACGTTATGTATGTTATCATCCAGAAAAGGTCCTTAGGCTTCCCACTGTTATTTGTTGATTTTCTGTAAATGAAGTCACTGGATTCAACAAATCTTTCATGTATGGAATAACTAACGAATAGATTCCATGTTGCCGTGCGTCTGCTCAGTAAGAACAAAATTGTCTCCTGTATGTGCCATTGATGTTCTTACCGCATTTTGACGCCTTCTGTGATCTATAACTGAACTGACGCACGGCACGGTGGAATCTATTTTTTTCACACAAGAAAGAAATAAAGTATACAGAAAGAAGCCTTTTTTATTCCAGAATCTTTCTAAATAGCCCTCTGACGTAATCTGTTGTCTTTACAAAATAAAGCAAACTGATTGGTTGTTGCATGCGCTTAACAAAGAACTGAAATTGGTTGAGAAAATCACGCCACTGGCATGATGATGTCCGCAAAAGGCAGTTAACTTTAGCAAGACTGTTCTCGCTTTCAGGTTATTACCTTTATGTGGAATCGTCGGGTCGAAGCAGAGGCCAAAGGGCCGAGATATTCAGCAATTTGAAAAGTGCAAGTGCTGGAGGGGAATGTCTTAAATTTTTCTACAACATGTACGGTACGACAATGGGAAGCCTTGCGGTCAAGCTTGAAGTAAGAAAGAATAATAAGAAAAATAGCTGGTACATCTTCTACAAATCTGGAAACCAAGGCACCGGATGGAAAAAGGGCACAGGAAACATTAATGTGGCACCGGGTTCACTTTACAAGGTAACTTAATAACTCGTACACCTCCCATGCGCCGGTCATTTCACGCTGTAGCTTTGCAGAGAACTGAAAAGAAATGTACAAATTTTCACACGGCACATGCAAAACGATTGTTTTGCTCATTAAGGACGGTGCCTACTAATTCAAAGGTATTCTTGCCCCGGTTTATGAATATGCAGAAAATTTAGATCTGAACAAGAGTTAATGAGTTTGTTAAGGTGGCTTTTTAAACTTTGCAGAGAGTTTCATCTTGGCCTGCTGATCACTTTTGTGCAATGAAGAATTTGGGTCACCTAGTTCGTTTTTCAGATGTGAGCAGCTAAAGCCAAAATATAGGGTGTTTTTAGGGTATTGCCGTGGTAACTTGTTACGTCACAAAAATGACTGCATCTCTTTTAGTAATAATTGGTGTTTCACATGGTACCATAACATTGCTGTTACGTGATAAGATGTTGTAGTGTCAATCTTTGTAATAACAAGGTCTCTTAAAAGTGTTGAAATTGGTTTGAGCCACCTTAAACCCATACAGAATTTGCCATATGGTTTCGGTGTTGTACACAACAGCACAGTTAGTAAAATATTACAAATACAGCTCACTTTGATACGGAGATGCAATTGTTGTCGAAGTCTATTAGTCGTTGTTTTTAGGATTCCAGATATTTATTTTTCACCGCCCGCCTTGTTTATCCAATTGACGTACCTTTCTTGAGCTCCATAAGGTTATATTTTGTTTAAAGATCCACTAAAACGCCATTCGCGTTGCAATGATTTCGATGCCATTGAAGGTTAATTAAATATTCTACTGTGTCCACCGGATAAAATCTACGCATTTCTACTAAGCCCTGAAACCTACCAAAAATGCGCACCGAAGACTCTACGCACAACGACAATGGAAAGACCTATTGCGCAACTTTTCCATTTTCTCGACACGGGAAACTTATTTTTTGACCCAGTAGAGCAAATTCAGCGACGGGCAACTAGATTTATTCTCGCTAAGGACCTCTCAGAAAATGAACGCTTACGAAACAAAACTTGCTGCCCTTGTTTTATCGTAGGGAAATATTCCGTATTCCTTGTAAATTTTAGCTTATGTATCATTTCGTTCTTGTTTGAAACCTGTTCGTAGTATTGATCATCTTACTCTGAGCGTGCTTCCTAGTAGGACTGAAGCATTTAAAAATACCTACTTTGTGCACATGTCCCATGTTTGGAGAAATTTAGCCCTGCGTATCCGGGAATCTAGCTCTTTACTAACTTTTACAGAGAATGTACATAGATTATATTACGACAAATTCCTCCTCAATTCTTCGTTTATTTTAACGAGAATGCATTACTGTGTTATATATATATTAGTTATCTACAATTAAACAAAAAATACAGTTAAATATAATTAAACTAGTCGAAATAACTAACGAAAAAAAAAATTGTTTTTTTGGTCGAAGTAGCACTTTATGCCCACTTCAGCCGGATTCATACATTCTTTGTTTATGTGTAATGTAATGAATTTTGAAATTGATTAAATTAAATTAATATTAATCGCCAAATATCATTTCTTTTCCAGTTGAGCATAATCGCTACCGTGGGAGGAGTCTACTCTGATATTGCTATTGATGATGTGTACATCGACCCAGGGCTCTGTTGTAAGTTATTATCTTGTTGACCGATAAATTCCTTTCGGCTCCGCTTTGTTGTCAATTCGTCAGTTGAATTCGAGTGCATTTCGTGGTTTATGGTCTCTTGTGATGTTTTGACAATTATCTTGCCATATGACCCGTACGGCTGCGCGCGCACTTTCATTGTAAACTATTGGGAAAATTCCCGTATGAGGGCCGTACGCATTAGCGCCAGCAGGACCGGAAAAAGCCGTACGGCCCTACTAGGAACACGTACTATTCCATGCGATGCAATCATAGGGGATTTCGTCGCTTTTAAACATCCAAGTTATTTACAGCCGGATAAGCAAATGCAAACAAAATTAAGATAAATTTTCTGTGCAAATTTTTAATTTTATTAACTTCATATTAACTTCATCTTCTGAGTGCTCATAAATGATGTAAAGAGCCCATATGATAAAATGGTTATTGACTGAGTTTAGGTCGGGCCGGACAGGAAAATGTTTGACCCTCTGTTATGGCGCACGAACCTAGCTGCGCTCGGTCCGTACGCCGTGACCTTCGGGCCAATTATTTTCCCGTCCGGCCCTCCCACTCAGTCAATAAGTGCAATTTGAGAACTTTCAAGACATCGCGAGAGACCATGAATCAAGAAATAGACTGGCAAGTTCATACGATTTTTTTGAATTTACTATATACTCAACAAAATCAACGGTTTTGTTTCCATAGCATGCAACTTCCGAATAGCATTCTATAACCTGATAAATTCTATAACCTATCATGTTATGCATTGACCAATCAGAAACGCGATATTCTGTTGAGAATATAATAAATCAGAATAGCCTTTTAACTTTACAAGTGATCTATTTTCCTTGATTACTTTCTCAATTCTCCAGAATTCTTGTTCAGTTATCTGTACTTCTTGTTCATGAACAAAAAAGAAAAAGAAGAAACCCTTAATATCTTCACCATGAGCTTATCAAGGGGAGCCTGTATCTCCACTGAATCAACCCTTTCGTGAGTAAATGCATTTTAAGGACCGGGTTTACCCCGCGAAAACTATCATATTTTTCTTGACGCTGAGATTGCTTTGTTTCGATTGGCTTTTACAACATCAGTTGGACGTGCTGATTCTCTCAATTGACATGGGCTTTTGCAACAATTCGGGTGCTGAAACTCCCAAGGCAGGCTGTCTATAAATAAATGTACTCGGGAACGTGTTGACTCCAAGGCCAAGTATAGGAGATCAGGCTCCCATTGATAAGCTCCTGTCTTCTCCCTTTAAATCAATCAGTATCTACATCACCCGTTTAGTATCTTTAATTGAATTAACTAACTACAAAAATGACCCCTAGCTAATTTGGATGGTAGTCCTTATCCAAGATTTCCCAAGAATTTGTATTCTCTGTTCTCCGGTTCCATCTCGAATGTAATGCAATGTGACGCAATGTAATGCGATGTCCGGAAATTGACGAATATATAGCCCTACGCTATTTAAATACATGGTCGCGACCAAGATGCTCTTAGAGCATTAGCAAGAAGCAGTTCATAAAATCATGACACATCCATGTTTGTTCACGTTTACGAAATGAAAGAATAAACCTATTACTCAGATTACTTTATGTTCCTTTGGCATTGCTTCTGGTCACGTGTCACTGGTCACGTGCATCACGTGCATCACGTTAGTCCGATCGTGTCCATGTAGATGACAGGAAGCGAAAAACATAGAAAGAGTCTGAAGCGATGGTCATTGTGTCTGTGTAAACAGTCCTTAATTTTGCATGTGTTTCAGCCTGCCAAGATGACTATTTTACGTGCCATTTGTGGGCCCAGAAGGGAGAATGCACTAAAAACAGAGAGTGGATGAGGGACCATTGCCACAGGAGCTGTAAAGTGTGCGGAGGTACGTTAAGCGATTAATAAATCAGATTGCTGAGAAACAAGTGAATAGCGCTTTTGGCGAATTCTGATTGGCTGGCTCGGACGTTAGTATCCACTAAAAATCTATTCACCTTACTGTCACGGCTCGGTAAAGGAAAGGAACTTTATTAAAGTGTCTAGTCTACCTAGCGCTGGAGCACTAATTGGGGACACTGTAAATTGAAATCAACATTGAGAGCGAATCAAGTCAAATGTTGGTTTTTGAGGAGAGGGGAAAACCGGAGGATCCCGGAGAAAACCTCTCGGAGCAGAGTAGAGAACCAACAAACTCAACCCAAATATGACGCTTAGTCTGGGAATTGAACCTGGGCCACATTGGCGGAAGGAGAGTGCTCTCACCACTGCGCCATCCCTGCATCCCTCTGCATCCACAACTAGCCACTTCCACTTCGGTGAATAGTTGTTAAGTTAACTATTCACCTTTGACCAAACAGAGCAAAAAATGGCTTCCCGTTTCGGTACGGTTACAGAGGAACAAATTCTATCCATAAACTCGGCTAATCATGCATTATATGCTAAAAACAATTATTCACCTCAGTGTCGGTGAGAGTGGTGGATATTTACCTCCACCTCGGTGAATAATTAACAATTAGACCCGTATCACCCAACTAGTGGACTAATGCAAATCCTGCATTTTGATTGGCTACGCTGCTAGACGACTATTATTAATTGCCCTCGAGTAGCGAAAAGCGTGACGCTTTCTTTCGTTTTATTCCCAAATAAATATTTCTTTAACTAGCATTTGCTAACTTTATTATTGCCTTTTCTGTCCGACTAGTTGGGTGGATACTGAAACAATTAGACCCTTCGCCCTCAAGGGCCACGGTACGATAGAGTTTAATAGAGTTTCCCTTTTTGAGCACGCGCACTTCGAAAAATGTCGGCCTCCTACCTTATGCGCATTCTCAGTACGGAAAGTTCGTACTGGTAGTCGTCCTCGTGCTGCGATCTAAAAGTTCCTATCGTCATCCGGAGTTTTTCATGTTAGCGCATTCCACTCACCAATGTACTATTTCCTTCTTTTTTGATAAACAAATAAACCGGGAATTATTTTCTTCATTTTCTTTTTTACCGAAATGGTAGTTCCTACGTCACCTCCGCCTTGTGTGGACAAGAATCCAACCCAGTGCCCGCTTTGGACCGCAAACGGCGAGTGTAGAAAGAACCCAGGATTTATGATGAAAAACTGTTGCAAGTCTTGTGGTAAGAATACCTGCCAAAGTGCTTTAATAACTACAGAAATCAGAAAAGTCGCTCCATGTGCAATGTGCAAATACACAGCAACAGGAATCGTGTGGACGCAAACTCGGCGAGGAAAGTAAATTCCTTATTATAGGAAATTAACTCTCCATAAAATTAAGGTATGAGACATTAACGCGACTTAAATTAACGCGAATTTCATGTAAAACGACTTTCGAAGAAAGAAAATTAACGCGAAGGAGGAGGTAGAATTTTACAATAAAGGAAATTAACGCGATCGAGACACGGTGGTGACCACTGGAACAAATTTATTGAAAATTAGATGCAAAAAAAAAATCACTGAACAAAACTGAGCCCTCTGGTCAACAAAACAGTCCTCAAAATTCTGATAAATGTAGGGTTTAACGGAAAAAAAGAAGGCTTGTACCTTATTTTATTGTTTTTAGGTGTCATGAATGTCTGGAAAAGTTTCAAAATAGGGTTAAAATAATGCATATTAAGGGCGCTGCACTTTATTAATGTCTTGAAAAAAACGCTACACATAATTAGCGCGACATAAATTAACGCGAATTTTAACGATTGGCGTTAATTTCATGGAGCGTTGATGTCCGATAATAAGGTACGTGAATCCTTGTTAAATGGTAAAACAGAGACACCTCCATAGACGAGGCAAGTTATCATGTTATCGACGACTATTTCCAGTGGACAACTTAATTGAATCGACAGCTGTTAGTGTTTGGAAATGCGTTTCCACTACGAAAATTTTACTTTCCGATAACCGGTACGTTTTGCGGGAGCCTGGGAAAATAGCGACCAGAAAAGAAAAACCGCTGACTTCAAAAGTCGCTTGCGTCGCTGCGAAATGGATTTCAGTAATCGATAACTGGCTTACAGACGGGAGAAAGCGAATGCGAATTTCCAGATGCTATTAGCGAAGTGAGATAATTTTACACTACGGAATAGTTCGTAATGAACGCCCTTGCAGAATAACAACGATCTCGGTGTCACAGAAGATAATATAAATATGATTATTGCGGTGAATATTCCAAAGACTATCCTTACGAAATGAACGCTTCAGCTTGGGTTTGTCTCGGTCTAGAAGTGCTCGTGAGCATTTGTGAAGGAAGTGTTCATTAGTATTCAAACAGCGAGGAACGCGGCCTGCAATGTTGAAGACAAAAGGCTCCGCGCAAACGGCCACAACATTGTTGGCCAACAACTGCCAACATCGGCCTGCAATGTTGAAGACGAGAGGCTCCGCGCAAACGGCCACAACATTGTTGGCCAACAACTGCCAACATTCTTGGGTGTCACATGTTGCGTTCGTTTGCACACACTGTGTAAATGTGCGTGTTGCTGTGCGAAGATTGAAAATGGTCAAACTTTCAAGCCAGCAACTCACAACAATTTTTTACGTTCCGTGATCGCCGAACGCGTTGGATCCCATTTGCACAGCTCTTTCAACATTGACACATAAGATGTAATATCCATTGAGATAGCAACACACTAACATGTTTACAAAGTCTTATGGAGCTTATCCTTCCCATAATACACTGCACGTCCTTACATTGTCGGGAGTCGCTTTGCACACCACTGCCAACACAATTCAACTTCTCCCAAACCTATTTCTCCCAACAATGTTGGGAGCTGTTGTACCCGTTTGCACGAAGCTTTATACTGTTATTCATGCTGTTTCTTTTCTTTTCTCTTGTAGCTCGTGCTGGTCCGAACTGTAAAGACAGCAACTCCGTCCAGTGTCCACTTTGGGCTGCGAACGGAGAGTGTTCAAAGAACTCTGGATTTATGAAGAACAACTGCAAGAGGAGTTGTAGGACTTGTGGTAAGAACACTTGTCTGTTAATCTATCAGTCTTTCCGTCTGTTTTGTTGCATGGGTTTATTAACTATGCTGGGTTATTCTCGTGCCAGGCAGGCGTTTCCCTATTTCTTGATGTTTTCAAGGGTACCCCGGTTAACGCTCAAAAAGCATTCTTGCCTATTTATCGTCTATACATGCTTGTAGCTCTGTACCCTCTTGTGCACATGGATGCCACTGGGGCTTACGTTTCCTCATTGTCTATGGTTAGCATCACTGAGACCCGAATCACAAGACCTGACTCTTCAAAATGGTCTAAATAACAAAAACACAAGACTGGGTAACCGCCACTCAATTTGAAGATGAATCGTAATACAGTGACTTAACTCAGCAAACATTGATACACTCCAAAGAGATTCTAACCTGATAGGCACATAAACAAATTAAATGTCTGACATTCCCTCAAAGATGTCTTTTTGTAAAGTATGCAACAAAAGCTAGTCACTAAAGCCCTATCTTTGCGAAAGGGAACTTGTATGGTACTAGCAATCTTTTGACAAACTACAATGACATTGCAAGCTTCCCACAGGTAAAATACTTTTTCATCCTCGAGTTAGCCAATGGCATCCTTTGATTTTTGTTGGAGTTGAGTGCCTCAGATTTAGGTCGGGTGTATTTATTGCAGAGCTTTATTATTACTGAATGAAATGATATATTGAATGCATCATGTATTTAACTGCGGATATGAAATCAAGTGAAGTTATGATCTTCGCAGTTATGAACGAAATTTTCGAAACTGCGTAGAGAAGCCTGAAAAATTCAAGACTTCAACTGAGCTATGAAGCCACTGACGTTGAGAGATGGTCATTTGTGGGTTCTAATGTTTCCGTGATGAATGAATCAACGAATGAATTGATATATGAAATTGATTATATATTGAACTGCGGATGTGAAATCAAGTCCATTTCATATATCATTTCATTCGTTGATTCATTCATCACGGGAACATTACAACCCACAAATGACCAGTTCCCAACATCAGTGGCTTCACAGCTCAGTTGGTTAAAGCGTCGCACTGGTATCGCGAGGGCACGGGTTTACGCTTCGTACATTGAAGTCCTGACTTTTTAAGGCTTTATTGTTGTTGCCATAAGCTCCCACATTATCACAGGGATCGCACCAATTTATTTGTTTCTCCTTCCTAGGTTGAAAACCTGTCCGATAAACACTTTAATGTGGGATAAAATACGCCGAGATTTTATGGAATGCAGATGATTTTACAACGCAGTTACTATTTGTCAGTGTAAGCAATAAAATAAAAGTTTAGACATGATAAGGACCGTGAGCCATTTTTGTGATGTTATTCAAGCTTCTTTTTGTCCTCGTAAAGATTTTTTGTCTGTAGTTCTTTAAAACGTTAGATTAAAAAAGGACTCTACATGATTGCAGACGTTCTTCCTATTATCTCTTTCTTACTGCACAAAATGCAATCGCTTACCCAAAACGTGAAACTGGGGAGTACGGATAACCGTAAGGTAAAGCTCGTACCTCACACTGGCACATTCCATTTTGACACGCATTGATAATTGACGACCCCATAGAGGTCAGCCGGGTAGCTCAATTCTAAGAAGAAGCTTATGAGGAAATGCTGAAAGCCTATAAGATCATGGACAGGAGTAAGGCTGGTTAGCTTGTTTTTCGAAAGTACAAGTGCTGCGACCACACATCAAATCTACTGGGTGAGAAGAAGTTCCGCAAGGCAAAGTTTGCCGCCAAGACAAAGTGGAAAGAAGTCAAATGGAGTTCTGCTGGTGCGGAAAAATACTAAATCGAGGGATTCTCAGCTTTTTCGCGGTAAGATACATGATGTATTACATCTATTCAAACAAGCTAATAGAGAGTTTGTTGAATTTGTTAATAAGATTAATTTTAAATACAAGGTTGAGAAATTTACATGATTCAATTTACTTTATTCCCCCTCTTTGATTGTTCACTCAGTTCCCGTGCATGTCAGTATGCAATTAGCTGCCTATTACATCCTGTTTTTGCTTGTTCGTCGATTATAGATTACAGATGATAGGTTATAAGTTGTATTTGTTTTCTCTATATTTTTATATGTATCTTGGTATTCAAGTGTAATGTAAACTTCTGTTATGTATTCAATAAAAATACATTACTTAAAAAAAATTTAAAAAATAAAAATAAAAATAAATTAAAGGGAAAAAAATAATATATATATATATATATATATAATCAAAAAGAGGTGGCGATCGAGTCAATTAAAGTGCTCAATACATAGGTAGTGCGTAAAGTAAATGTAAAAGTACTGTGGTGCATTTATATAGCGTCTTTATCACAAACGTCTCAAAGGCGCTTTACAAAGATCAATTTACCCCCAGCGGACTGGAAGCATATACAGGCGCAAATTGCAGCCGCTTCTAAGCAGTCCATGCATGCTGGTACTCATTTTACCGACCTCGGAAGAATGGAAAGCTGAGTGAAGTTTAGCGGGAAAGAAGGTCGCCAAATATTCCAGTCTCGGCAGAACCGGAAATGGAACCCGGGACCTTAGGGTTGGAAGGCAGAGATCTTACCACTGCGCCAACCCCTCTGCTGATAGAGGGCTATAGAGGGCTGTGAGAATTAAAACATAGCTACACGGTAATTACCCTACAGGCCTGTTTCGTAAGGCTTGAAGCCTCACTCATCAGGAGTTTTATTC
>BLFP01003891.1:468497-521690 GCA_014634505.1 Montipora efflorescens
ATATATATTTATTTACTTATTTATTTATTTGTTTATTTAAGTTATGTTACCATGTGAATTCTCGCGTTGGTAGATTCGCCTGAGTATCCAACCAAACCTTCAACATTGAAATGGCGTCCGCCTTGGAAGCGAGAAAACGGGGTGGGTATGGAGGATGAAAGAGTGGCTAGCTAGGTTAACGAAATGAAAGGCGAACAGTTGTTGTCGTCAACTGTTCCACCGGGTGCTTGCAGATGTTTAGGACTGGTTCACACATACGACGCAAGCGAAAGCACAAGCAACATGCGCAGACTCATTACAGTCTTGATCATTAGTACCAGTTCTTTTAGGACAAAAGACCCAAACATACAGCAAGTTAACAAGTTTGCATTTGTTGACTGTGCTTATGCTTGCTTTGTTATTGGGAAATCCTTGTTTACATTTTTTTGCCTCATTAGCATAAGGCTATCGTTTTCTAATCAGTCTGCCGAGAATAAACTACTGAATATTGAAAGTGCATTACATAATACACACTTTCCCTTGAAAGTGGGTGTTAAACAAGGCTGTACACTAGCACCCACATTGTTTGCTTTCTTTGTGGGAGATGTTCTTCAATTGGCAGAGCCTCAACTAAGAAAACATGGAGTTGATATTGATTACCGATATGATGGCGATTTGTTCAATCTGTGCCGGTTACATACCAAAACAAAGATGTCTTCAGTCTTAGTTGTGGAATCCAAGACGCTTATGATGCCGCAGTCTGTTCGACATCAGAAGAGGGATTACAGAAAAACACAGATGCATTTGCAGAAGTATTGTTTCGACCTGTCTATGGTACCACCCCCGCAGCTGCCAGTGTACCCAAAATCACTGTGGATGGAGCTGTGGATGGTACTACCTTAAGGTAGTACCACACTTTAAATACCTTGGAAGCTATGAGGCCAGTGTTGCGTCCCCTGATCGTGAGATAAATAACAAGATCAGTGTTGCTGTGATGGCTTTTGGTGAGCTACGTAAGCGTGTCTTTGGTAAGCACGAACTTGAGCTCGCTACCAAAATGCAAGTGTTAAAGCTGTTGTCATACCAGCCCTTTTGTATGGTTGTGGAACTTAGACTACTTACCGATATCAAGTAAAACAGCTAGAGAAACTCTACCAAAGATTTTTACGCACACTCTTGAACATCGAGTGACAGGTATGATCGTGTTACTGATGCTGAGGTTCTTGACTGGTGCTCTATCACAAGCAAAGAGGCTATGTTGCAACCAAGTAGTCAAAGGTGGTATGGACACCTTGGGCCCTTTTCTCGAAAGTCCCGTATCTTTAGGGGCCATTTTCGGGTGTCACAATTCCCTTTTGTATCTCAAGAACAAAGAAGGTTAAGTCTTTAATTTTCAGTTATTTCAAGAAAACATCGGCTTTCCAAAACAAGCGGTTGGCCGTTTCACAAATGGCTTTTTGGGCCCGAATTTCGGGACTCTCGAGAAACGGGCCCCTTGCTAAAAAGAATGCACAACGATTGCCTACACAGCTTCCCTACGGTCAGCTCTCTACAGGAACCAGATGCACCGACGCTCCTAAGAAAAGATTCAAGGATATCCTGTAAAGGACCTTCACTGATTGTGAAATCAGTAACTGGGCCAAGCCCCAGCAGATAGATTGACGGGGAGGAGAGCGGCTTTCAATGGTGTAAAGACCTTTGAAAACAAGATGTGTTTGGCTTAGGAAGGATAAAGGGCAAGACGAAAGGTTCCCGAGGCATTCAAATTAATGCCTAATGCCTATCGTCTGGGTAGTTGTCTGTGAAAAAATCATATCTGTGGATCACCGTGCTCGTGTCGAACGGCAGTTATCCTGATGATGATGAAACTGAAAGGCTTAAAATTAGAGGTTTAAGTAAGTTTAACAAGTTCTTTTATCTTTTGAAATCAATTTGTAAATAACATGATGCTTTCTATAAGCAAACACGTATGCTATTGAAAGAAATGTAAACAGTGACGTCAGCAAAGATTGCCTTATTGCAAACCCTTCTTAAGTGGCACAATTCCACTCGTTAAATATCTTCTTGGCTAGCAATTAAGGAAAAAAACTTCCTTTAGAATCAATTTTGCCATCTTTAGAATTCACAATGTGTATGGCTTTAATTATAATTGCGTAGAGCGAGTAAAAGTTTTGGTTGATATCATTTTAAGGGATGGAGATTCCTTTAAAGCGCTTGAAGCGATAAGTTTGAAACAAATGCCTGTAGATTCTTCAGCCAAGTACTCGAAAGCTTTATGGAGATTGTTGAAGGCCGCCTGGTAAGTTGAACTTTATTTTAGTAACTGGCTCTTGGAATTGTGTATAGAAGTACACGTGTATACTGACTCGTCCACACTTTTTCTCTGTTTAGAGTAAAAACCTGTAAAGTGTATAAAGGCGTTATAGTAACATTCACAATTGCAGCCTAAGTGTATTCATCGGGTACAGTCCACGTTCAGTATACATCTAGTAGTATCTATTTCGGCATCACCTTAATATTAAAGAATGCATACTCTCGTAAATATCCTGTGAAATCAGGGCGTTGTCATTAGCGCCAACCAGGCACCATGGATATATAATTTAACGGGTTTTTTAGACTCGTATATTGAAAAACAACGCATTTTTTGCTGGAAGAGAATTTCCAGTTTCCAATTCCCGCGTATTCCTCGATTATTTCGACTGATTTATTTGCCTTTTGTCTGTCTAATTTATAGATGAAATTTGTGTCTTTTTCTTTCGTTTAAAAATGTACATTTTTCTTTTCCTTCTTACATCGCAACACGTTCTGGGACAGGTTTCTGAGCAATTAAGAAAGCACAATGGGTCGCAAAACTGTAAAGGGCTAGACAACAACTTTGAAAGATGGAGCAAAACTTTGGACTTGTAATCGGAATCTTGGGTCTTCAAAGATCTTCCCACTGGAGAGACGGATTTAGCAGGGGACGAAAACAAGAATGGACGCGGTGACCTTTTGCAGCAATACTGGGGACACTCCCTATTGCAAAGGGAAGAGCAGAAATCAGGACATGGAAAAGTTGTCGAAGGTGAGGTTGTAACGTTCCCAGTCAAAGTAATTGGCTCATTCCATAGTGACGTCTGGACTGCAGGTGTGCCGTGCACGATAGGCTGCTCGAGTTTGGTAAGACCCTGACAACACTCCAATGGACAAGTGATACCACAATGGTTTTCACATTGTTCTGGACAGGCTTTCGCTGCTGATGCTGACGAATCTGGAAGAAATGGTCTCTGGCAGCAATTCTGCGGGCAAGGTGGATGACAGTATGTTGAGCAAGTGCTTGGACAGGGAATAGAAGGAAGTAGAGTCACCTTGCAGCAAAATTTGGGACATAAATTATTGCAGCTAGAGCTGCAAAACGTCGGACATAATTCTAGATATGGTGTTGGTTGCTGGGATGGAAGCTGTTTCGAAGAGCAGCAATAACTAGGGCAAGAAGGAACACAAATTATTTTGCAGTGAGAGGGACAAAGCGATATGGGGGCAATTGTGATCTTGCAGCATTCCTTTGGACACGATGAAAGACAATTGGTGTGACAAATCGGATTGCACGTTGGCTGTAGCATTGCAACTGTGGGAAGTGAAGGAGTTCTGCAGCAGTGGCTTGGACACGAGGAGTCACATGAATCTTTACAGCTACTTGGACATAGCGCTGAGGATGGCGTGGAGGTTGTGCAGCAATGTGTTGGACACATTTGATGACAACTATTTTGGCAGTTTGATGGGCATATAGGTTGATAGGATGGTTGCACCACATTGCAGCAATGGTTGGGGCACGGTGGACGGCAATTGAGGCTACAATAAGTCGGACACGTCTGCACTTTGGGGTGTTTAGGGGCTTGACAGCACTGACTGGGACATCCTGTTCCACATGGAGATTTTTGAGCACACTCTGTTGGACAATGCCGTGTTGTCGGTGGCTTTGGCATGGCGGCTTTGGAAACAGGAAGAACATGAAAACGTCAGAAGGCCAGCTTCGTGATATCATCTAAGGTACATGCACAGCGGCTGCAAAGAGAATTTAATGATTCTAACTAAGTTAAATTCACCATTGAATCTCATAGGCCAAGCTTAGTCAGCAAGCAGGAGATGGCGTTTTCCCGCATGCTTTATCACAAGGTATATGATCATGTCGCCAAAAAACGAACAAATTAAACAATTTTGTTTCGTATTATGGATGCGCTTCGTAATAACGTCGTAAGGTTTAAATCAGAATACTAAATGGACGGAACCTTAAACCTCGTCATCGTGGCTGTGGTAAGCCTACTTACCAACACATCGATGGCCATTGAAGTAGAATCCAGGTACACAGATACAGATCCCACGAACACAGTGGGAATGAGATGGGCAGCCTTTACAGTCGTCCTCTATGAATTAACCAATATTGGAATATTAGTCTTGTGTAGCAATTGGTTCTTTGCTAGGCTCAAACTTGTTGTCCCTGAATATACGTGATTTAAGCGAATATGTATGGAGTGGGTTGGAGGAACATTTTTTTAATTTTAAAATTTGCACCAGTTTCAATATGTGATGGAGTGGAAGAAAGCTTGAATGAGTTTTTTTTGCAAATATACGAGAATGTCATTTCTTTTCCAAGGCGCAGACTTTCCCTGCTTTAATCAAACGTCTCATGAAACTCGGTTCCCGTCCATTAGCTCAGGGGTGGTGATCTTTTGCTAAGTTACCTCTAAACTTATGAAAGTTAAACAGCATGAAAGAGTCAAGATTTTCCATCAATTTGGCCCCACAAGATATGTCATGTGAATGACATTGGCATCGATATATCTCCAGCATGACACCAAAAACTGCTTTTCATTCTGATTTCCAGCACTCACTCATTAGTGAAATGATCGCCGGTTTTGCTCTTCATAGGGCACCAAGGAGCGAAATTTGTGTGTTAAATATGAAGAGATTAATCTCATCAACAAGACCTGCTTGAAATTAAGTTCGCACCAATTGTACTACACGATTGTTATATCTGTCTCTAGAGATTGCTTGAAAATCACTTATGATCAAACTTGAATGGCTAAGCACTGTTCTCACTTTGGCAATGTTTTCCATTTCCAATGAATCCCGGCTTGCACACGCATTCATCATTTATACACGTTGCATTTGGACTGCATCGACGGCATCTTTTTACTAAAGATTGAAATACGACCATCACAAACTGAAACATGGACTCTGTTTTATTAGCATACACCTTTTTCCAAAGTGGCCACCATTTAGATATTCTTTTGTTTTTATTCAAAGGAGACCTTGATGCCTCGTTCAATGTAAAATTTCTTGTGAATTTTAAGGCATCAAACATCAGAGGCTAATTTGAATTAAAACAAAAGAATATTTAAATGGTGGCCATTTTGGATATAGGTGTATCTTTTCAATATTTTAAGACGTTAGAACCTTTGGAATGAATTAATTATTGTTGTTAACTGTCTCTATCAATTTGAACACGATATTGATGGAAAGGTAAATGGTATTACAAGAACGCGTGGCAACCTCGAATAAACATTTTAGTGACTTTCGTAAGAAATTGAGAACATTTAACTTCTTGAATTTTAAGGCCAGCTGTAAATGTAATTATTGTATTTCTTAGATTTTTATCTTATACTAGGCACTTCATTGATGTTTTTTTTTTACCCATTAGGACTTGTATACTTTCTATCCGTAATTTATTAATTATTTTATACATTTGTTATTGTATTTTCTTTTTATTGATTTTAACGGCCATGCATTTCGTACATTAGCCTCATCCTACGCAACGACTATAAGTAATTGATTGATGACACTAACACTGTCTGCTCTCTGGGTAAATAAGATGCATCTGCTCATGTTGACTCACGTTTTTCGCATTGGAAGCCATCACCTTTGAATCCAACCCTGCATCTACAGGCTCCTTGGACACAAATGGCGTGAATATCACACTGATCACAATCATCCACTGCCGGGAAGAAATGAAGTAAATCAGAAAAACATATACTCTCAACATTAAAGTGTGCTAGCGAAGGAAAACTGCGTTCAGCAACGAAAACACCTTTAGTGGGTCAGTGTTAAATGTGAAGATGCCAAAGGTGACTTTTGGAAAGACACATTTTTTTAGGCTGAGTAACATCTTGACAAGTGTGTTACTTTTGGAAACGTGCCCATTGACCACAGTAAAGATCTCCCATGACTGTTTATGAGAAACAAAATACCTTCACAGTTCGTTCCTCTGTAGGATCCAACGCATCGGCAAGAATACCCGTCTGTAGCTTCCGTGCACGATCCACCGTGGAGACAGGGATTTGGGTGGCAGTAGGACTTTGCTAAAGGCAAGAAAATTCAAAACATACCCTTTGTTTAATTGTCTATTTTCTCGTCTTGAGGAGCAAGGTTTCCCAATGGATGCTGACGTTGCTTGAAGCATGCTACACTACTAACAACGGACTTAACACTTGTTGGTTAACGAGGTCTAGAAACTCATTGGTTACTAAGGGTGTCTGTGGATTATTCGGGCTCATATACTGCTCATCCCACCAACTAGATTTGTCTTCGGTGTTTCCTAGTTCTCCTCAAACGTCTCAACTCTCAGTTTGGTGTCTTAATCATATCCTATGTATTTGTAGTATATCCTTCCATACACAATCTCACGAGCTTATTGCAACAAAATTTACGTTTGGATGAGACAAGAAAGTCATGCGAATCCCAAACAAGGATAATTCTTTAACCATCAATCCCCCTTTGGACCAACTCCTTCCACTGCGGCTAAGTACCATGCAGGTTTACAGGCTTGCTATTTCTTCAAACAAAAATCCAATTACATCTCTGTTCACACGTTGCTCCTTGAAATCCTTTCAGGCACATGCACTGGAATTTCTTTCCTTTCGGAACACATCTTCCATCGTTCAAACAGGGGTAACCAGCACAAGGATCAGGGGGTCTTTGCGTTGGGGCTGCTCCTGCTAAAGAAGAGAAAAGCAATTGACTTCTTGGGGGCTACATTTTATCTCTAGCGCTGGGATCCTTTGAGCAAACGTACGTCCCATCGTTCTATTTTTGTAACATCTCAGCTTGTTAATATAACATTTTTGGGATCAAGTAATGTCTTACGACTGGAAAACTACTAATACACCGTGGAAGTAATGGTAAATTGTGGAAAAGAATAGATCTTGTCTATTTTTTGTTCAACGTCGTTCAACAATGTTTCACATAATGAATAGCCTCTTTTAGCACTTAGCATAATGCGATACACAGTTCAACATTTGTGTAACGAAAGATACAACAATTGCTGACCAGCGGCATTGGAGTAGCGCCCACCCCTGCTGTAACTTACGGTAGAAGCCGTAAAGCATGGTTGAAGTTAAAGAAAAAAGGAGCCATCGTCTTGCCTTCGACTTCCGTTGACCTCTTGAGTGATAAACAAATAATGAACGTTTTGTCATCAGTTGAAAGACCAAGGGTAAACTTCTCCCATATGATCAAATCAAGAGACGGAAAATTTGCGTCTGTTGGTTCATACACATTCTAGGTTCTTCCAATTGGTATGATCCTCCTCTTTTGGGGTAACCAACGCCCTAAATTAGTGAAAGCCACACAAGTGATCAAGGCGAATCTAGGTTATACGGAAATGGAAAGGTGAATGCATCCACATCCAAAAAAAAAGACCTATCATCAATCAGCTGATGTTCGTATTCTTCCATAGTGGAGATCAGGTTATCAGGTTCTTGTTTGTCTAATCTTGATGCAAGGAATCTTTGAATACAATCGTGGAATTACCATTGTTGCCGATGGAAAGCTCACAGTAATTGCCTTGGTAACCAGATGCACACTGACAACTATGGCCATTTGGCTTTTCGTAACATGATCCACCATGTAGGCAAGGATTTGGAACACAAAATCTCGGATTAGAAGCTAAAGGAAATAGAAAAAAGAAAACTCCATACAGTAAATTCCTGGGCTAAGGAATTGTTGCTCGAAAGTGAAGTCCGTCATGTTGCGCTATAACATAAATAATTAAATAATTCATCTATCAGAAATACAGTCATTTTTCTCTTACTTTTCTTGCTTTTTTATCCTGCTTTGAGCCGTGACTAGCCGTTCAGTATCAAAAACTCGACGTCATAATTCGGCTTAATTCTTGTTTACTTTTTAACAGCGATTTATCAGTTCCCCCACTACCATTCGGCTGTTTTCAAGCCTCTATATCGCTATGGACGAAATTACAATCTCTCATCACACTATCTCAAAGACGTAAGTGCCATTTGAACCCACCTCCTGCCCGATAACATTCGCCTCGAATTCCATTTCCATAGAAACCAACGTCACAGACGCACTTTCCAGTCTCGCAGTGCGCATGAACATCACACTTAGCACATTTGTCCTCTGAAAACAAAGGGGACAATAAAAGTAACCAACAACGTTCATTATTGAATAAATCATTCTCTGGATCTTTAATATGTAACTAAACAACAACGTCATCGAGGCAAGGATGTCTGAAGTTGAGTATAAAGAAAGGAACAACAATTTTAAGAATTGCCATTTTTTTAAATTTTGCAATACGTGGTTAATCATGTGAATGTTGTCTTTATGGTGTAGATTACAATTATGAAAAGCTAATCGCAATAGCACTCACATGTAACTCTTATTGTATTTTGCTATTGTATCGTTATATATCCTTACTTGTGGCTACGTGTTAGGTCGCTATAAACGCCAGGGTGACGAAAGGAACTTGATTATTATTTAAGCAGTATCTAGTCTTGTATAGCTGAAACACTAATTGGGGATACTGTAAACTGAAGTGAACAAATTAACGCAAATCAAATATATACTAATAGGCATTACGATGATTCAAGTGAGTAAAACTCAAATATATTACAAGCCGAAATACCTTAGTCGAGTGCTATTATTCTTTCCTTCTAGTAACAACTCCCCGAGAATACGAACTTGATCATTTTCCCCTATTAAACGCTGGCTGGTTACAATTCTATCTAAAGCAATCTTCAGTGTTTAATAAGCCATTTTAATAGCTTATTCTTCATACGCTAATAGCCCAATTCACATCTGATTTCATAGAAAAATCACAAAAAGCCGGGTTGCCCTTTTTTTCCTCCTTCCTGCCTGTGTGTGAATGGTAACTTTTTAATGGAGCAATCTCCACGATCATTAAGGCTATATTGGAAAGCCACGAGCAAGGCATAGAGCAAAAAAGAACGGGGCCTGTTTAGACAGTCCTCACCTGCACAGGTTGAGCCTTCAAATCTTTCATTGCATTGGCAGACGTACGAGCTTCTTTTTTGCTGGCACGTTCCTCCATTGTGACAAGGGTTCGGCTCACAGACCCCAGCGTCTGTAGTTTGACAAGAATATTTGTACGAACACAAATCAATTTAAGACGGAATGCCATTCTACACGTCAGCAATAATTATTGCTGACCTCTTTAGAAACGCGGGACAAAACATTCTGGCGTAGGAGTAGCAGCGATTATGGAAATCATTGCAAATTTGAGTTGAGTCAGCTCTCACAGTGAACCTCCACAGTGAAAAGCTGTTGCTTTGTTAATAAACTGTAGCAATTTGATTATGATTACTTGTTTAACTTAACCCTGGCGCTAGAGTCCTCAGAACAGAAAAGAGTCCGTTCTTTTAGCCTTTCTACGGCTTGCCCTCTCCCCCTCAGAAAAAAATGTCCTTACTTACCCCTTCCCCGAGTTTTCTGAGGGCAGAGGGCGGCTCTACAAAGGGTAGTTCTGCATGAGGATCAAGTTAAACACCATTAAGCTTTTGAGACATAACTTGCAATACAGAAAGCTAGCTTCTAACGTCGGGAACTCCGTATCAAGCTCGGCAAAGTTTATGTGGGTTCTTTTACGTCCCTCAGGGTTTATATGACCGAAGGGTATGATCAAAGGGGTATAAGACTGGGCCTAAGCTTTATGGTCCTTAATAAATTAAAAATTAAATTAAATTTGCTGTTTTTAGGTCAAAACTGGGTCAAACTCTAAATTATTACATTAGCTCACACGTCAGAAGCCCATGTAGGATCGAGCAACTCCCATGTCTTCCTGTCACGGCGTTTTCACGGGCCGATTTCTCTTTAGATTGAATTTCCCGCGACTGAGACTCCCGCATGAGCCCGATGACCAATCACAGGAAACTATCTTGACGTCATAGCGTCACCGAACCGGAACTGCCTTTGTTGTTTTGCGGCAAAGGTAGTCCAAAAACAGATTGGTCTGTAAAAATGCGGTGACGTAGGCTTAGTATGGGAGTTGCTCGTCCCTACGCATGGGCACCTGACACGTACATCATTAACCTGACAACCCGCTGACAAGATATGAAATATATTTATGGCACAAAGAGCTATTCGTATTAATTTTTGGCGACTTTCCGACACCGTCTCCAATTTTTCAAGTCTTAATCCATTTCCACCCTCTCCATTCCTGGCTGCAAACAACAAAAAATAGCTTCAGTGCACTTCAGTGGTTATTGGCAACAAGACTACTTCATTGATGCAAAGACGTCTTTTAGTGTTTGAAGTTCGACTGAAAAAGCGTGACACTACCCCTTTAATCTCAAACGAAAGATTGTCTTGACAGTGCCTTTCCAGGCGTTACTTACCCTCGCAGTTTTTACCCTTGTATCCATTCTTGCATTTGCATACGTAGTCGTCCAAAAGTCCTTCATCGATGCAAGTTCCTTCATTTTGACACGGGTTACTCAAGCAAGGCCTGATACCTGCCACCAATTATAATATTTGAGAGTTCTGAAACTCCAACTATTGATCATGATGAACACTTTTAAATCCTGTAGATTTCGCTTTCTCATCCTTGGCGACCAAAACAGTACTTTGCCTCGATTTGCACGAGCTTCGTAGAAAGACAGTAAAATTTCCCATGATTCAAATCGAGCGGAACGGGTGTGTATTGCTTAACAGGGAGGAACCAGAGAAGTAGTATATTCCACTAAGAGAGCTAGAATAGTGCTTGTATTTTAAGGGAATAGTGCAGGTCAGATCATATCAAATCTTTCACGGTGGTTATTCGACCTTTATCAACTCGTTTGATAAGATCAATTTCTGTTTCAATCTCCCACCGACCCAGTACCACAGTTTCTTTAGAAATAAATATAGCAATTTAGTTTCTAAAGAAACTGGTGGTGAGTCGGTGGGGAAATGAAACAAAGAAAAGGGTTTATCAACTGGGTTGATATGGTAAATTGACAACCGTAGAGAAATTCGAAAGCCGGCGTTTCGAGTGTTAGCTCTTCGTCAGAGCGAACTGACTCATAAGCTAAATGACCCATTCGCTCTGACTAAGTGCTAACGCTTTAAGTGGGTTTATCAGCTGGGCTGATATGTTATTTTTACCACTGTAAAGAAATTCGGAAGCTGATGTTGACCCTTCAACAGAGATAATTATTGTATTAAGGGTTGTAAGTGGTTATATACTACGTTATTGCTGGGGATATAGAGATATCAAATAATTCCAGTAGAGAACGAGAAAGAGGAATACAACAAATCAGCCTCCTCAAAACGTTTCAACAAAGGTTTTTTTTTTAGTTTCTTGGGTCGCGCGGGTTAAGTTGCATCTCACCTTTGCACAAAGTACCAATGTAATTCAAAGGACATTCGCAATCGAATCCAACATCATTCTTGTGACAAGTACCGCCGTTGTAACAAGGGTTGGGATGACAACTATTCATGACTAGTTGTGCTACGAAAGAAACATAATAAAAACACACCCTATGTGTTAAAACTTTCAACTGCCGGCAACAATTCTACCCTGCATACTGCATATCACACCTAAAAGGCAACTCACCTTTGCTATTTCTGTACATATGTCATAGCATTGTTTTAATTTCATGGCTGAAATCACATTGTGGCCTGTTTTTATAGGTGTCGACGCTTTTTTCACTAGATCTTGATATAATTTCCAAAGTAGCTATAGTGTCTGTTAACCGAGTCTATCAAAGTATGGCGTGCAAAAACATCGCTAAAGAGCCTAAAAAATAATTATTTTATTTGCGACAGCTGCAGTGCAATACGAGCACGTTGTGGCATGATTAGCAGCCAAATACCAAAATACTCTTTGTTTGTTTCCCAAATTTCTCATAAGCATTGCTTCCAGTTTCTCTTGGCACTTAAAATGGTCCTAAGAGAAAACAAGAACAATGCTTATGCAAAATTCGGGGCACAAACAAAGAGTATTATGGTATTTTCAAAAGTGGCCTATTGATCCCAGGCTACCTCGTCGTCAAAGAGGCACATGGAGCTTCCATTTCAATGGGGCCACTTTTAAAATACCATAATACTCTTTGTTTGGCCCTCAAAAATTTCGCATAAGCATTGTTTCCATCATTTTCTCTTGGGACTTACATTGGTCCCAAGAGAAAATAAAAATAACGCTTATTCATAATTTTGGAGGGACAAACAGAGAGTGTTATGGTATTTTTGAAAGTGGCTGGTCTTTAACTCGCCTAGAGTTTCAATCTTATAACTCTGCGTCAAAGCATAAAGTTGTCTTATTTTTAAACGCTGAGCAGCGTCTTGTTTTTTTCAAAAAGAGGAAGGATGCTACAAGAAACTCCAGATTAGATGAGAGGTTTGTGTTTTTAATTTATCAAATATATAACATGTATCCAACAGAAAAGAATCCAATGCGCCTTTCTTGCGCCAATAAGTGGCGAAGTATTCAGCATTATTTGTATTTTATGCAACGTTTAATAAACCAACAGGAGTGTTTTATTGGGTTTAAACCATGAGGCGAAGCCGGTGGTCTTAACTCGGTAAAACACGACCCGCGAGTTTCTTGAATGGCTTCAAAAACATTTCACAAAAAGCGCGACATGTGAGTTTATTGAACGGCTTCAAAATCCACAAAAAGCGTCTCCCTCTGGAGTCCAAACAAAAGTTCAGGGAGGATAACATTAAAGTGCCCCTGTGATCAAAAAAAAAAAAACTTCCTTTTTTCTATCAGATTTTGAAAGTGTGTTTGCTTAACACCTGACTGGCAAAATTTTGAGCTTTGATTTTTATCCAAAGGTCGTTTACTTTGAGTGTAAGTTTTGGATTTCACGGTCCGCCATTACTCACGTTCAAAACTGACCGATTGGATCTCAAAGGGTTGGATCCAGGGAAAAGTGACGTCAGAGACTCACTAGCTTAAAATTTCAGCGTGTGAACGCAGCTTATTATATATGCAAAGCGTGAGTTTAAAAGTCTGAAAGCCCAAAACCCCCGTGCTGCATATTAATTCTGCGGCGTACACACGTATTGAATTCTTAAACTAGTGAGCCTTTGACGTCATTTTCTCCTCGATCCAGCTCTCTCAAGAACATAATGTTAGTAAAGGCGGACCATTAAATAGGAAAATTACAGTTAAAATAAAGAGGTGTCTTTTTGAAATCAAGGCTTAAAACGTGGGGCACCTAGCGTTTTGTTAACACAGTTTTGAAATCCAAAGAAAAATATGAATTGATTTTTTGGTCACAGGGGCACTTTA
Source organism: Montipora efflorescens (assembly GCA_014634505.1). Taxonomy (NCBI): domain Eukaryota; kingdom Metazoa; phylum Cnidaria; class Anthozoa; order Scleractinia; family Acroporidae; genus Montipora; species Montipora efflorescens. Next base: position 481,987 of record BLFP01003891.1, read on the forward strand.
ACATAAAAGAAGAACAAGCTATGCCTTATTAGTATGATTTATGTAGAGAATTCTAGCTAATGAGGAGTATTTGTCAGTCGTTTTTAAGGTAATGCATACGTGATGTTTTATCAGTGAGCTGGGGCCCGTTTCTCGAACGTCCCATGAACTTTTCGGGCCCGAGAAGTGATTTACGAAACTGACATACGCTTGTTTGGACAAGCAGTTCTTTTGACATGTTTTGAAAATCACAAAAAGCGAACTATTTGTGGTGTTCGTGACTTAAAATCCCTCCGTTCGTGGGATTCAGAGGGAATTGTGACACCCGAAAAGAGCCCGAAGCGTTTCGGGACTTTCGAGAAACGGACCCCTGATAGGCAGTTTCTCTAATTAATTATTCATCCGTTTTGAATGACCTATTGTTGAGAGATATAAATTATTTCATAACGGTTGTTCTAAGGGGTAAAGAGTAAGCTGGTTCAAATCTAAGGTCATTGCGAAAGGTTTAACATCAAGTGATTCCAGGTCAAAAATGACAAACCCCCAATAGAGTGTTTTCACTCACGTGATCAGTAACCTTGTTTTTCCACCGAAACATTGGCGTGATAAAAGAGCTTAATTCCCCGGAGGATTAGTTGGGGACACCAACATGGCCGCCATTCCTTTGTTTAGGGATACCAACATGGCCTCCGTGACGTCACGTGTGAAAACACTCTATATAAGTACAAAAATCCTTTTTTCGAGTTGAATATAAACATTACAACTGAAATTAATATTGCAAACGCGAAAACCTGGACAGAAGCCATGATTTTATTAATGAAACGCATAAATGAAAACCAAATATAGAAAATAAACCTGACAAAGTGACCGAAGAAGTCGGGTGAATGAATAAGCACGTAGATCGTCTCGCACACTGTTAACCAGACCATGATTGTCTGAGCGACGTAAAACAAGTTCTTGAAGAAGAATTTGTCCTTTAAAAGAACGTCTTCGGCGGACAAGATATCGAAATTCATTCTCATTGGGTAAGGACAGAGGAATGTCACCATTTGGGTGAACTGAAAGTGGTACTTTGACTAAGAACTGAAGCCATAATTGATCACCACTATAGGTAATTAGTTTTATTGCTGAACTTTAAAGACCATTGCTGAGAATCAAGTATGTTAATCTGTTTCTAAGTGAGTAATTTAATATTAGACCTTGCCAACTAGCAAAGATTCACGGCGTCACCAACTCCAGCTTCCATCAACTGGAGCTAGGTCATATGTTAGGGAAAAAAACACTTACTTCTTCCTGGCGTCGGCAAGATTGGGCTTGTGGTATTTTTAGCATAATTCATAGTATAATTTGAATCTGTAGGCTCTGCAAAAAAACTGAGGCTTTCAAAAAGAGGCAAAGATGAGGTCATATACATCCTATTGACTAAATCTCCACACAATGAAGTATCATGTACATTATTGCCACCATGATGTTTAAAGAAAACAAAAGATTTGTTATTATCCAGCGTGTTAAAACTGTTAGTTGTCTCAAAGTAAACATCGATTTCAAACCAATTCTCGAGATTAACGGCGAGATGAGGCGCAGAGCGATAAGCAAGTGACGAAGTCCCTACTCCTGATAAAGTAACCTTGGAAAAATGTTTGAGGGACTTTAAGAAACTATGTATAGAATGATCATCGCATAACAAGGAGTTTGTTTTTCTTGTTAATTTTGATTCTTTCTTCCGACTTCACCGTGCAACTGGTAAGTTACTCCCTTAACTGCGCGTGCAACCGTGGTGTAATATAAGTCATTTCATGTATTCTCGACTCTCTATATTTGTACAAAAGTTCCTATGTCGTGAATCAAAACTATTTTTTTTTTAATCAACACGATTTAGGAAGAGAACATGAATCATAAATACCTTCACATACATTGCCATTTCCAAGGTATCCAGCCTTGCACGCACATTTGCCATCTACGCAAACTGCATATTTATGGCAACCAGTGCATAATGGAACGACAGGTAAAACTTTCACTAGAATTAAAATAGTTCGAAAGAACAAAAAGATATACATTTGCCAAGTGAATTCAGTGTTGAACTGATGAATCTCAAGTTGAATTGGGATTGGACCTGCCTTGGACACAGTACCTGGCTACTACCGCTTTTTCTAAGGTGTTAGTATGGCATACATCTCCGAGATGATTTGAAGCATAGCAATGGGCTATACTACTACACGTATCAGAAAAATTAAGTAGAGAGATAACCTTCCCTTATGGAAAGCCGGCGTAGATTACAGTAGCGGTAATAGTGTGATTTTTTTTTCCACGCGCGTTTGGCGTTTCCTCAGGAACATACCTTAACCCAAGTTTTCTTCTCTGTGACGACACTACAAAATTCAGGGAGGAAAATTTCGCATTACAGGTATAAAGGCCCGTGCAAACGCTCGCAACATTGTTGCGCCCAACATGTTGCGAGCGTTTGCACACCATGTTGTGTGTCGTTGCGTGTTGTCGCGACTTGTTGGAAGTTGTTGGATGAAGTTTGAAACTGGTCAAACTTCAGAGCCAACAAGTGCCAACTTTTCTATTGTTTCGCGGTCATCGAAGCGTGGTCCAACAATGTTGCGTTCGTTTGCACAGCACATCCAACAATGTTGCGCCGGCGCACGCGCACAACATGCCGCGTATCCACACAAATACATGCGAAGAAGAAATCAATATGGCGTCGGATATGGAAAACTTCCCAGAGTCCTTTGTATTCTCATCTAAAGACCCAACATGTTGTGACTTGCTGTCAGCCTTTGCACAAATCGGCTAACATCGCGCAACAAGAGACAACATTGTTGGGCTCAACAATGTTGCGTGTTGTTGCGAGCGTTTGCACGGGCCTTTAGATGTTGAGTTCCAGGCATAGTCTAAAGCGACGCCCATGAAGGTAGCTTACAAAGTTGCAATTCAACTGAAGACATCGGATAAACCAGAGTAGCATTCGGAACTATTCCCGATTTTCAACCTGGTTTCAGTGTCAATCTTGAATTACATTATTCTAGTTTCACAGTGACCACGATGATAGTACGCACCTTCACAAGTCGATCCGTTAAATCCATCTTTGCAAACACATCTAAAGGTCTCTTCAATTTCAATACACTTTCCGTCATTTAAGCATGGGTTCTTGGAACAGGGCCCTTGCATTTCTAAGAAAAGAAAAGAAATAAGAGCAAAGTAACGCAATACCTTGATTATTGCTTCAAATTGGCCTTTCAAGAAACGTGCTTGGGAACTTACCTTAAACGCAAGTACCCCAGGACAACTGTGTTCACTTGCTACAATTATTGTTTTTGCTGTAGCTTGACATGAAAATAGCAACTTTTTTCTAGTGAATTTGTTTCTAGTCGCAACAGTTACTGGTTTGTTGTTTAAGAAGGTCGGTAACTATTTTTGCCCATTGTTCACAATCACCCTTGAGAAAGTTCGGCATTGCAAACAGAGAGTTGATCTGGATGCTTTGCCCAAAAAACTTGTCACAGAGAGAAACTCTCACATGTTGATATTGATAACCTTAACAAGATAGCAAACAATACAAACGTTGACGTTATGCCAGAGTCGTGACGAGGTATATTTTTTCGTAACTAATCCCATATTTTTACCCAAAATCTTGATCCCTGATCCCAAAAATTATGAGAATTTTGATCCCTGAACCCGCAAAAATTTTGTCCTTGATCTCTGTTTCCTGATTCCATGAAAAGTACTGCTGATCCCGATCCCACGTGTTGTGGTTCCAGATCCCAGGGCAGTGATCCCTTATCCCGGCCCTTTTCAGGCCTTTGATCCCTGATCCCATTTACCTCGTTACGACCCTATTATACGCGCTGTCCGATATGGTCGTGTATAATTTACTTCCAATAAGTATTTTACCTTTTAAATGAATGTGATGTCTTACCTTGGCAGTGCTTCCCTTGATATTTTTCAAGACATTTGCAGTAAAATCCTTCCTCTTCTCGATCATTTTCTACACAAGTTCCTCCATTTTGACATGGTTGCGACTCACATTTTGGGATCTTCTCTGTAAAAAAAAGGTCAAAGGCATTAACTACATTAGATGGCGGTGCTTCATTCTGAGTAGTCGAACCTTTTATAGATCGAAGATCAAGCTATATGATCTTTCGAACCGATTACCTGTTGGGACAATTGGGGCATAGTGGTGTAGCAAGCTTCTGACTTGTAATATCTTAGGATCTCGATGGGAAAACATGAAAAACGTGGTTATTGGTTGTAGATTTCCATGTTTTAAATGTTACATACATACATACATACATACGTTTATTTCACGTCCCCAAGGGGATTTTCAGTGAAATACAAATACAACAATGAAATACAATAAAATAATTCTATATGAATAAAATTTAAAATGCGCTAAGAAAAACAAATGCCATACTAATGCGGTATGGGATAAATTCAGCTAGCTATCCATTAAGAGTCTTTTCCTTATCAAGGTTTTAAACTGAGCTAACGATTGACTTAACTTAATTACTTGAGGTAGAGCGTTCCAAAGAGATACCATACGATAGTAAAATGATCTTTGGCCAGTTGCGGTTTTAAATAACGGTATATTTAACAGCTGTGAGTTTCTAGTTTTGCGTGTTGATATTGATGAACGTTTAATGAACTGATAAGATAGATACCCCGGAACAAGGCCATTCATGCATTTAAATGCCATAATTGAATCGCGATAATACATGTGTTGTTTCACGGGGAGCCAGTTGAGTTGTTTGAGAATGGGAGTAACATGATCGTATTTCTTTGACCCACTAACAATTCTACAGGCAAAATTCTGAACAGCTTGGAGTTTAGCAATGTTAGATTGTGAAGTATTGCTCCAGACTGAAGAGCAATAAAAAAGTTTACTAAAAACTAACGCATTGATAATAATAATTAAAGTGCGTTTGTCAAAACAATGTTTAACACGATTTATCTGGCCTAGTCGCGACATACAAGAAGCGACAGTTGCAGTGACATGATCGTCAAAAGTTAAACTTGTGTCCAATATAACACCAAGGTCTCTGGCAGCCTCCACTGGAGCAAGCTGTTTTCCAAGGAACGAAAGCTTGAAGTTGCGGGTTTTGGCGGCCCCATGCTTACTGCCACAAACTAGGAGCTTCGTCTTGTCAGGGTTTAACAGTAACTGGTTATCGAAACACCAGTTACGTACTCTTGTAAGATCTTGATTTATTTCTGCGACTATACGTGATTGATCTTGAAGCCGGAAAGACAGCAAGAGCTTAGTGTCGTCCACGTAGCACTGGACAGAACAATGTTGTGGAACTGATGGCAAATCATTCATATAAATGTTAAAGAGGAGTGGCCCTAAAATACTCCCCTGAGGCACTCCACTGGCCACGTGTAGGCGTCCCGATGATGCTGTCCCAATCGTGACAACCTGATAGCGAGCGGTTAGATAACTACGAAACCACTGCAAAGCTAAAGGCGAGGCACCGATGTCCTGCAGCTTGACAAGAAGCAAGTTGTGATCTATACTGTCAAAGGCCTTGCTCATGTCAAGCAGAATTACCGCCGTCAAGTGCTTTTTATCAATCGCACTCAATATCATGTCGGTGGTCTGAATCACAGAGGTTTTGGTGGAGTGTTTCTCTTTGTTACCACTTTGTTTGGTAGATAAGCGACCTTTAGAAGTTAGGTATTCCATAAGCTGATTGTGAGCCACTCTCTCGCACACTTTTGATAGAATAGGTAGAAGTGATATAGGTCTGTTATTATTGGCTATTTCGTGATCGCCTTCCTTGGGTATTGGTTTCACCTCGGCAATTTTCCACACATTTGGGAAGCAAGCAGTAAAAAGTGAGGTGTTGATTATTGAAGTAAGAGGGTACGAAATGGCTTGAAGGCAGTCCCTAATTATCCGTACAGGTATCTTATCGATCCCAGGGGCTTTGTTTGGGGCCATGTTCTTAATAATAGCTTCCACCTGATGGCATTTAACAGGGGTAAAAGAAAATTGTTCGGATGTCGGGTAAATTCTTGCTTGAAAGGAATTTCCCCGCATTTCATTATCTTGACGTCAACGCGCACTGAAGATATGCTTAATTTACGAAAATATGCCACCCCATCTCTTTCGAATACAGTACACGGTGCAAAGTTAACCTACCTTCACATGTGATCCCTCGAAATGTTATTAGACACTGACAAATAAACTGCCCAGCACCAGTGTTATGACACGTTCCGGAGTTCTGACATGGATTTGAGTAGCACACATCCACATCTGCAAGCAATATTAACAGTCAGTCGCTTTCGATTCTGGCCATTTTACTAAAAACTTTCCCAAACAATATTTCCGAAAGTTTCATGCAACGCAAATCTATCAGCACTTTTTCGATTGGTTAGCGAACGACGTTGATGAAACTTTATCAACCTTTATCTCATTCACAGCGGTCTGAGCTGCATGCAAATCCCCAAAAATATTTTTTTTGCACAAAAAGGATTCCATGTTAGTTATGAGAAAAGCAATACGTCATTTTAAAGCTAAGAAAATAAGCTCTCCATACAACATATATAACTAATTTATAGGGAGAGCTAAAATATTGCAGTAAAACGACGCAGGAACTAAGCTCTATTACGAATGGACCGACGAAATACTCTTTTATTTCATAACATCAGGTCACCTTCGAGAGGTGCATACATGTAGGTGCCATCCCAATATTCCACAAATTTCATGGCGAAATGTTTGTTGTTATATCTCATTCTTTTCTCGGGATTTTTTGTCATGTGAAAAGTTACGTTTGTTGTGTAATAATTGTGAAAATTTCAGTATTACTGACATAGATAACATTACCTCCACAATCTAATCCGTTGTAACCTGGTAAGCACTTGCATTCAAATCTGCTTTCTCCATTTAGGCATGTCCCTCCATTTTTGCAAGGATTGCCGTTTGAGCAATGGTCAGTGGCTGACAAAACAAGAACTGGGGCTCATTGGCTTCTTTCATGGGAAAGTACAAAAAACTATGAAAAGTGCTTTTAGTTGGATAGATGAATTGGATGGGATGAGATGGGATGGGATAGGATAGGATAGGTAAAGGTAATTTCATAAATTTACTAATGCCTAATAATGAATGTAAGTTAAATCTCATAAAATCTAAAATTGAATTACAGATCATATTAAGATAACTTAAATGGTTAATCTATGGACAAAAGGACTAATGAAGCAAAATATTTTCGTGTCTTATGGGACTTAGTTGTGATATAAAGATTAGCATAAGCCACGGTGTTTTGTTTAGAATTAAGCAGTTTTGGACAGGACAGGTCAGGCGTTTTTCATGTCGTCGTCGAACATTCGTTTTCGTTTATATCTTTTAAAGAAAATAGTTTTTGTGTAACGTTATAGAAAGTAGTTTCTGTTCTCGTAAACAATATAGGTAAAAAAGAAAATCACTTAATTATTAGTGGTGAAGATAGAAACATAGATCTTTTAAAAATTGAGTGTATTTATCAGTACTAGTCACAATTTAGAAACACGTTTGATGCACGTTTCAGAAATGCTATATACTATAAACTCTAATAATAGTTAACAGTAGTTTAACTACTATTCTTGCATGTTTCAGTTTTACAAATTGAAAGGAAAAACGTTTTCTGTTTCCTGATCAGAGTGTGTCAAGACTCACATTTACTTGGAAGTAGACTAATGAGACAGTTTAGCAACAGCCCTCACAAAAACGTCCCTGTCTATCACATCAAACCCAAGATAGTAATTAATGTTCTGAATAGCCTTGAGATTTGTTTCTTGGTACAGGGGAAGAGACTGGTAACGAGTGAGCTTTTTTCGTTCTGGTCAGTGGTAAGGTGTTGCCATCATCCACCAGTGCGGTCGCATGAAGCAGAAGTTCAAGCCTTTCTACCGATTTAAGAATGCATGCTGATTCAAAGCAAGAAACTGTTGGCACCCAACTATATTTCGAAAGGTAAGCTTTAACTGTTCGCAAATGGTTATTTTGATACTTGATTATCTTAAAATTTTACGATTTTTTGTGTTAAATATTTTCACACCTTAAGTCGATTTTGAGATAATGATATTTTTTGTTACATGTAATTGCTAATAAATAAAGAAATCGATAAAACTTTGTCAAGAATTTTCACATTACAACAGTACAGATTCAGTTGTAAGCATTGAAATATTTGACATGAGAACGCTCATACAGCAAGTGATGTGAGTATTAACTTCGTTCATGTCTGAGAGAATAATTCGTTGATTATCTGTTCAAAGATGAATCCGCAGCTGAACTGTAGAATACTCGGCCAAATATATGCATATGAATGCTGCCAAAAAGAACACAACAGTGGTCTGGTATTCTGAAATTTAATTAATACGCCTAATCTGGTTTTCTGGACTTGACAGTGTGCCTCTTGCTTTTTTATTTGTCGTTTACTATAACCTTTTACACAATTTACCTAAATTCTTCAAGCAAACGCTCATTTTCCTACGTTTTCTTTGTAGTAGAACCTTCCTAACAGTGTTTACGCAAACACCTTATTAAACTGGCAATATGTTAACATTTGTAAACCAACCTTTGTGAGCATTTTTTGGAGTTTGTGTTCATGGACAAGGATAGAATATGAATTTAAAAGATCACAACATGAGTCATCAAACAGATTTTCTTAATTTCACTAGAATCACTAAAGAAAACTAACAGGACAGGGAAAGCTCCTTTAGCAGCATAGAAAAATGCTCAGTAGCTAAGTAACTCTTGCTCTTTATCAATTTTTCTTTTCTTACTTAGTAGGTATACACATGTTGGGATTTCCTTTCGTACACTGAGTTAAAGCTTGCTTTTAAGCATGACTGTCACAAGAAATCTTTTCTAAGTTTAACCTCTGAAATTAATAACAGGTAATTATATAGTTATTTACTGTCTTATCTGTGTTCTAATTATGAGTAGTTTAGGATTTCAAGGGTATTTTTTTGGGAGTAGTCTGAAATTTCTTCTTAGGTTTCTGATTGGCTGGAATAGAAGTTTATTTTGATTTTATTATTTCGATCTACTAGAATAAAATTTTTACAGAAGAAAGAAATGTTATCCTTGTTTGTTGTTCTTTATACGTAAAGAAAGTTCATGTATTATGCAAAGCCATCTGCGTGCCCCAGATGTACTTTTGATTTAGGCCATCCCCCTTTTTTTCTCGTTTAGCGTCGAATGCGTTTCCTGGTGTTGGGTCGGTCGGTTGGGATTAAAAAAAAAAAATTACAAGACGTTTCAGGAATAGGAGGCCTGGTACCTCAGCACCATTGCTGTCAAGCCTGGAAACAATAAGATACGAACCCAAAATCAATATGGGGGAAAAAGAGGTTGGTGTTATCGTAAAATTAAGACAACGAGGAAAAAAGGTTCAACCACCGAAACTCCTATGCGACGAAAAAATGGTTTAGCGACGTCGTAAACTGTTTTTTTTTTTTTTTGAAAATGCCAAAAATTTGAGTCGGTCCGACGACGCTAAACGGAGAAAACAAAAGACGATGGTCTAAAGTGCGAAAGCCTTTCACGCAAAACTTAACTTCCCATAGCGGAACACATTCCGCAAAACACATTCCGCGCGGTAGTCAAATTAATAACGAATTGATTCATCGGTGATATTTTCGGCTACATACAATTTTAAGTTTGCGCTTTGTACATTTATCTCAGACTTACCTTCACATTTGCTTCCTTTAAATCCTGGGAGACAAGAACACTTGTACCAGTCCCGGCCATCTTCACATGTTCCTCCATTCTTACACGGATTCGAAGTACACTTGCTGAATACTATGAATATATCACAACAATCGACAGTCAGTGCATTCTAATTCATGGGAAAAAAGAAGAAGAAAAAACTATCCCAAAGTTAAAAACATTTATGATGGCGCAACAGATTGATCTTTTGGTTAGTAGAATAGTGCTAAGACGAAATATGAAGTATCTCATCTTCATACTGGAATGAATTACTTTCCACCTCATGCACCTCTTCCGTAAAATTGGCAAGGTTCTAGCGAGGTGTTTCATACGTACAGAAATCACTTACTGTCACAGTTTGGTCCTTTGAATCCTTTCACGCATGTGCAGTGGTAGCCATAGCTGGTTGCATAACAGTTTCCCTCGTTTTTACAGGGATTTGGAAGACAGTGGTTGACATCTACACAAAATGAGCATATATTTAATTTGATAATGAATGGCAGATATAAATTGTCTGACGAAGGTGCATTTCTAAGGGTATGTGGGAATCTTAAGTACGTACGTTTAATTTTGCTCGAAGTTTTGGGGAAAGATAACTCGTGCTTCTAAACATGTTCGACAAGTTTCATTTTGTGGCAAAAAGTGGCCTCTCGTAAGCTGCTCTTTTTTTATGCATTCGTGAACCTGAAGAGTTCAGGATCGCACAAATAGTGGAAAGAAACCGGTGAATGGTGAGAACGTCGTCAGTCTGTGATAATTTTGCAATTCCTGAAATGCTTTTTTTCTGTAAACGTCATCATCACCTGTCGCCATCTAGTCTGTAACTCTGAAACACGTTTATAACTTAAAGGGTGGGTCTCCGTAAAAAAACCACAGGGCACCTACTACACGGATTAAAGTTATTAGAACTCAAGATGTGTCCTTGTCTGGAATTGTTTAATTTAGTTTGAAAAAAAATTGTTTTCAAGACATTTTAGACTGATTTTTCTTCACCTGCTAAAAGTCTGACAGCATTTTCCTTACATTACAATGAAGCTAAAGACCTCAATTCTACGTAAGGTCCAAACTCTTTCCAAAATGGCGTCGTTATTTTTTTTCATGCACGTACCTGATTTCACTGATCTTATAGATATGTGATTATTTAATGACACGATCGATTGCTTGGATGGCTGACACGTTTTCCATTGTTTTTATGTGCGCTATTTATTTTATTTTTGCCCTCTGCTAAGTTTCAATAGTTCTTACATTACAAGATTGGCATTAATCTTACCCTGACAGTTCTTTCCCATAAATCCGATGGGGCAATCACACTCGTAGCGCTCTTCAAAAGCTGTACATCTGCCATCGTTTTTACACGGGTTCGGACTACACCTTGCCTTGGAAACACCTGTAGGATAAAACTGAATTCAACGTTTTGACCTTTCGTTTCAAATGGTAAGTGGAAATTAAACTGGAATTTGAGGTCATGTACGGAAAGATAAATTTCCATTTTTGATCTTACTTCAGCTTCTTTTGCAAAGTTAGTCCGATTGAGGAATTTTGGGATGGTAATTATAACTACCTCTTCTTTTGAACACCGAAATATATATTTTTATGAAAATGACGTTGCTCTTGGACTTACTTTGAAAAAATAGAGGTGGTGAAGTTTCGTAGTGGTTTATTGCCAGCATTTCAAAGAGACTGATGAATCAAGATTAAAGTTTTACCTTTTTTAACGTGTCTGTTGACTTCTTCGTGGATTTCACCAGCCAGCCATGAAACTGGTGGTGGCGGTGGGCCAAACACGCCACTTGGAGTTTCAAAATTTGGAGTTGTCTCAAAGCTCTTAGGCCCGAATTGAGGGTCATTATCATACTCAATAGTAGGAGTAAGATCCCTTGTAGCTGGCTCCTCACTCATTGCACGAGTTTCAGCCGTGGGATTGTTTTCAATGGGAGGTGTAATTTCACTTATTGACGTTGGTCCCATGTCATTCATCGCTTCCATGCCCTGAACTGGTGAGTCGTCATGAACAGAATGGAAATCGTAACCGGCAGCCGGCTCCAAAAGTTGGCCCGGTCCTGTGCCACGAAACGACGGTAGTGGCATAACTGGAGGTAAACGGCGCACTGGATCGGGCAAATGTAATAGTGGTGGTTGTGGCGGTGGCCCTTGTTGGAAATGAATACCACTCAGAGGTGCTGGAATTATTCCGGGGCCATTAACATTGAGGAAGCCGTCCGGTCGCGTGAAGGGCTGCATCTGTCTAGGAACAGATTGTTTACTAAGAGAATTTAAAAATTGCGTTCGTTGGATTTGAACAGGAAGAAATAATCTCTTGACAGCTCCACCTTGCTTTTGAATTTTGGCATTCAACATTTGAAGATTCCGCAGAACTGTGTTGAACGGTGTGGCTCCCCAGATGTGAATTGCTTTTAAAGGTGGAGGTTTTCTTCGACGATTTTTTATCACAGCAGACGTTGCTACCACACGCAATGGTTTTGCAGGTTGAGGTAATGCGGTTGAAACCTTCCGTCCTAATTTTGTTTTGTGTCCATTGTTGCTAGTTTCACGCTTAATTCTTCCCGTAAATTTTGTAAAACCCTCTGCCACACCGCCTCGAACAATTCTTCCAGCATGGATATAGCTTCGGATGAAATTATTGGTCCAGAATGGATATAGGCGCGTATGTTTGATTCTGTGATTAAAAGTATCTAATAGGCTGGAATTCCTTTTACGAAGATTTTTGCATCTCGCTTGAGTAACCAAGACAAAACTAAACCATAAAACAGCGATGTGAGTCCAAACTTCTGTCATCCTCAATTTGTTTGTGTTGGTAACAAATATCCCCATAGTTTTTCCACATATTTTTCCATATCGAAAAACCAAAATCAGACAAAAAACGCGGTAAAGATATATATATATACAACTCAAGACTGTTTCATATTTGATTTGGATTTAGTTGATTTCATCAAATCGATGACATCATTCAAGAAAAATCAACAATACAAAGACCGGTTCATTGTCAGGTTACGTTTCGATCGGACACCCCTTTATGTTGTTTGAATCCCAAATCAGAAATCGACTCTGGGCCGGCACCTGTTCGCGGTTCACTGGTCCTTAAATAAGAAACACAGCAAGACGCACCGGCGATCATTACTTGGGATTTCCTGTGTTGCAGTTGTAAAAAGGATGCAGTTGGTATTGTAATACGGTTCCAAACACTGACAATAACAGTTGTAGTCATTTATATTACAGTAAACATATATGTATATTTTTTTTAGTCCCACCTGATGAGTGATAACTGATCATTTTCTTGCCAGTGTTACTTGTTTTGTTGCTAAGCTTAGCTTCCAGCTTGAGTGCAAGTGCTGAAGATAGATTCTATCTGCTCCTAGGGACTTGTCCTTATTGCCTTTACTGGAATGCTCCATCCTTAGGCTGCATCCATAGCCACAGACTTAAGCCTCATTTACACTAGGAAATTTTCCTTGAAAAATTTTTCCTTGATAAGTTTTCCTTGGTAGTGTAGATGGAAAATATGACAAATAACTGACAAATAATTGTTTTCTCGAAGATACCTGAATGAGCTGAGTTGATTTGGCATATTAAGCGGGAACGAAGACTGTTCGAACAAAATTTCATCATGGAGATTAAAATTGGAAGAAATGGGGCGTATAATAGGATTTGGGGAGAAACCTCATGTACTTAAATGCGAGAACGTTTGCATAATTTTTCTTCCCAATTTTAAGTCTTGTGGTTGGCAGCTACAGCTGTATGTGTTACAGTAAATAGTTTCCTTCTATATTGTTTTCTCGAAACAGTTTGAACTACTTCCCGTTGTGATCTTTCGTTACCCAAGTGAAGCGTGTTCATACTCAGAGTCCATTAATACCTAGGATCCTCAAGAACGAGATCCCATATATACCATCCCTACACTTAGGGTATCTGACAACTACAAATATAAGTGCTCTTGCTCTTTGACCCCACAGAAAATACCAAAGCTTTGCGCTATGAATCTTGTTAAAAAGGTAATTTGCTGGAGAGCATTGCACCTTACTTCAGTTACAGTTATGTTTCTTGTTTTTGTTGTGACGTGAAGTTACACCATAGTGGTTTGTCAAATACGTCATACAAGCTAGGACAACAAGAGTTTTCACTAAGGTGGTCACTAATAACCCCCCATGTGAAGTACTTAAAAGAACATTTAATAAGCTGTCTAGGATATTGAAATAAAGGGCCCCAAAAGAGAAGTTTGATTACAAATGTTTATTAAAATTTTGACTCATTGAAGTCTAAAACGTGATTTCAAAACACGACATTATTTTACAAAGCGTGTTCTAGCTGGTGAAAAGTGTTTCACACTATTTAATTTTCCTCTTCTGCGTTAGGAAAGCGTTTAATTTCCGCGAAACTTAGATCTGTTACAGAGCAAGAAGAATGGATAGGACGCAACAGGTCAGAGCTAACTTTATAGGATAATGGCTTTTTTTTTTTTTATAGATTTTTAAAAAGAGAGATTTCGCAGGGTCTTTTAAAGGTCTGGAAGTCAGAGGTCTGCTGCCAGAAGGCGTTTCTCGCATAAAATGCCCTCAAAATCCTTTGTGCAAATGCATGCAAATCCGTAATTACTATTGGTGTAGGAGCCATCCACACAAGTTCCTCCGTTGAGGCAAAGGCCAGTTGAGCAGACTCTTTTGACTAAAAGACAAAAAGAATTATTATTAAAAAGAAAAAAAAAGAAAAGAAATAAAATGGAGAGAAATAGAATAACGGAATTTGATATCTATATGTTGTCAACAATGTGAGACATGCAACTTCCATGTCTCGTTAGCATTCGAAAAGTGATTCCTGCTTTTCGTCCAGACGGATTGCTATTCTCTCTCTTCAGGAACCCGGATAGGTTTTTATAGGAAGCTTAAAATCCCTTTAAAGGCGAAAACATTCTTTTATTTGGGCTTTTTTAATGTTCTACTTACTTTTCAAGAATAGCGAAGTAAAACTGCTAAGTCTTCATACCTTCACACCTCCTTCCAGAGAACCCTCTTTTGCACTGACAGGAATATTCATTACCAAATTTTAGACAAGAAGCACCATTGTCACAGGGATTAGGGAAGCATGCAGAGGCTAGTATGTGTAATGATGAAGGATCTATTAACGTTTAACACAACTTTTACCAAAAATGTTGCGACAAAGATAATGCGGATTCGTCAAACAAGTCGTCTACAAGATTTCCCCAGAAAAATTGGCTTCAAGTTTCTCAATTCAATGTGAATTGGATGTGGTTTGTTACTGGAATAATACGGTGAAAAAAATGAATCAGATCTTGCTCTCGCCTTATCTTGTACAACTCGCAACATGGCGTAACAACTGGAAGGATTGTTTCCGTGCTGTGGTGCCATATTACATTCTGGCAGGACCGTATCTAAAATTTAGTTAGGACAGAACATCTCAAGGTCGGCCGGCTTTTTTTCTAAGCTTTTTTTCTTTTTTTTTCGGTAAAATCAACCACTGACTTTAAGAGATCACGTGACCTAACCAAACAACAAAACGCTCGTATCAATCACCGGATTTGCTGTTGGGAACTGAAACGTTAATGGCCGTACAGGAAGAAATGGAGTTAAGTTGAGGATGCTAATCCATTTACCGGGAATGTTCTAGACTTTATTTGTTTTTAAGTGCAGATATCTATTGTAATATCATGACTGATATTAGTGACGATGAAAACCTACCTTCACAGTGTTTTCCATAAAATCCAAGGCGGCAATCGCAGTGATATCCAGTTGGCTCATCTCTGCACGTCCCACCATTTAGGCAATAAATTGAGTTACATTCACTGAAAACTTACAAACCAAACGTGAAAGTATAAAACAAATTACTAGTAAACAAAGTAACGATTATTTCCTTAATGAACATGCTGGTGTAATACACCAGTGCAAAAAGTGTAATACCGGTGCAAATTTCACATCGAAATTCTGGAATATGATTGGCTAATAAGCGATAGGATTTCGTCAGAACCAATCAAATCTTTTGTTTTGAAACCAAGCGCGCGCCCTGGATGGCGTAATTTATGGCGAAAATTTTTCCTGATTGCGTGATACGCGTGCGTTTTTTCTGCTTAACCATCTCGAATTTTTTCATGTATATTATTAATAAGTAATCTCATGATTTCTCTCGTGCAATTTGGAATAAATAAGCTCTTTTAATTTTTTTCAAGGATAACAAATTTTGGTCGTCTTGGAAAACATTTACTCATGCTTATTTCTTCCAAATTGCACTCGAAATCGTGTGATTACCTATACTTAATTAGGTGTATAGAGTGTTTTCACTCACGTGATCAGTAACCTTGCTCACCGAAACAAAAGAAAACGTTTGCATGATAATGGAGCTCAATTCCTGGAGTATTAGTTGGGGACACCAACATGGCCGCCGTTCCATTGTTTAGGAACACCAACATGGCTGGCGTGACGTCACATGAAAACAGTCTATTCACATACGTGAGTGATATCGAAGTTGGGCAGAAAAACAAGGGAACACTTTGCCAAAATCGTCTTGTATCTAATAACTTGCACTATTGGGTCCACATATCTGTAAAGGTAATGACAAGGACTCTAACCTTCACATGTTTTGCCCTTAAAGCCTTGTGGACAGTTACAGACGTAGTCGTTGATCACTTCAAAACAGACTCCTGAGTTCTTGCATGGGTTTGGCGAGCACTTGTTGATTTCTGTTGGTAAAGCAAATTGTCCTCATACTCTCGCCACAAAAAAACAAAACAGAAAATTTACGTATTTGCACTGGACAAAGATTGCTTCGCCTTATGGCCTTCGTTTCACTCATTCTCTGTGTAGGAATAGCAGTCACGTACTACTACTACTACTACTACTACTACTACTACTACTACTACTACTACTACTACTACTACTACTACTACTACTACTACTACTACTACTACTACTACTACTGCTGCTGCTGCTGCTGCTGCTGCTGCTGCTGCTACTACTACTACTACTACTTCTACTACTACTTCTACTTCTACTTCTACTTCTACTTCTACTTCTACTTCTACTTCTACTTCTTCTTCTCCTTCTACCTCTACCACTTCCACTTCCACTTCCACTTTCACTTCTACTTCTACTTCTACTTCTACTTCTACTTCTACTTCTACCACTACCACTCCCACTCCCACTCCCACTCCCACTACCACTAACACCACCACTACCACTACTACTACTACTACTACTATTGACCGAATGCAAAAATGGCCGCCAACAAATTGCTCTTTTGTCTTTGTGTTAATTAGCCTAACTAGCCTCGTTTTACAGCCCAAATTCTTTCGATTCTACGCGTGTGAACGAGGCTAGTTAGGCTAATTAACACAAAGACAAAAGAATAATTTGTTGGCGGCCATTTTTTCATTCTGTCAATGCTATGGCTGAGCTAAAGCACACCTCAGTGACATAATAATAATAATAATGATTAATTAATGGTAGTAGTAATAATAATAATAATAATAATTATTATTATTATTATTGTTGTTGTTGTTGTTGTTGTTGTTATTATTATTGCTTTTGTTATTATTATTAGTCCAAGTGACAGGGATATTTTTCGTTCCATACCAAATAACTATTTAGACAATATAGGAATAATTCCAGGCATAAAAGGACTACAGAGGTCTGCGCTTCTTTCACTGTCAACATCCTGCGAAACTTGCTCTCCGTCTGAAGTCCAGTGGACTTGATGGAGAGTTCGACATTGTAACATCTCCAGTTTGGATTATGCGGAGTGATAATAAAAATAATTATGATAACAAGAATAATAATAACTTTAATGATTTCTCAAGCTTAATTTTCTCTCACACTGTCTACCAAATAGGGGATGCGGTAGATCAAATCGAATAGTGGTTTTTGGTGAAGGGGAGAACTAGTGAGCCTGTGAAGGGAGCAGGGTTGCAAACCAACAAACCTGACCAACATAATGGCGCTCGGACCACATTGGCCCAAGCATCGCCCCATATTGGCGAGTCCAATCTCCCCCAACAGATTTAAGCCCTTATAAAGCTAAGCAGATTGCGTTCTCTGTCACAGAGAGAGACTGTAAGTTAACTTAAGGTGACAGTTTAAGGTATCCCATCTAACTGAGTAATTTGAGGCTAACAAGATATATGTTAATTACACTGACCTTCACAGTTCTTTCCTTTGTATTCCGGTAGGCACACACAGGTGTACGATTCCTCCGACTGACTGCAGGAACCTCCGTTGACGCACGGATTAGGATGACAATTACTCCTTTCTAAAAAAATATAATGTGGCGCTTTCATAAGCAGGAATAGCAAGAAAGATTTGTGAGGTAGGTTCGAATCCAAGCAACTTGTATTGTAAGTTTTCACTCTCGTGATCATCATTCATGTTTTCCAACGAAAACAAAAGAAGACGTTTGCATAATAATAGAGTTAAATTCCCGGAGGATTTGGTCGGAGCTCCAACATGGCCGCCGTTTCTTTGTTTAGGGGCTCCAACATGGCGGCCGTGACGTCATGCGAAAACCGAGAATTGGGAAAGGAAAGGGAGTCGTTCTAGGGCTTGAGCACTAATTGGGGACACTGTAAACTGAAATCAACAAATTCATGCAGATCAAATCAAATGCTGGTTTTTGAGGAGAGAGGAAAACCGGAGTACCCAGAGAAAAACCTCTCAGTGCAGAGAAGAGAACCAGCAAATTCAACCCACATATGACGCCGAGTCTGGGAATCGAGTCCGGACCAAATTGGTGGGAGGCGAGTGCTCTCACCACTACGCCACCCTTGCACTCCACCCTTCCACCCCACCCCCATTATTTCATGTATTTTAATGAGCTAAGGCGCATAACTTTGTAGAGCCCGCAGACCAGTGGGATACATTGTCCATCCAAGACCTAGACAAACGACTTATTGTAGCTGTCTGGTGAGTTCTAGTGGCTCAATGGGTAGAGCATCCGACCGGTGTTACGGAAGCCTGCTTTTTCGATTGTTCTTTCGCCCGTTGCCAAGCAACTTGAATTCTATCCTTTTCACGGGCACATTACACCTGTCCATCATTTCATGTATAAGTTGTTTGACTGTTCAGCGTTAAACGTTGAATTTTGCTAAGGGAATTATTCAATAAATGATGTTTTTTTAGCTTCTGGGACAAATACGTCTTTTGTGTACCTCGCCCATCGTGAAAAAAAAATTCAGTTTTCCACGATTGTACTTTTTGACCAACACTAAACAGATACAGAATAAAAAAAAAAGGTTTTATCAACGGAGTTGATAATGTAAAATGATGACCACACATTTATTTCCAGCGGACACTCACCTTCGCAATTTTCACCACGATAACCAACAGGACATGTACAAATATGTCTTCCAGTCGCTATTTCCGTGCATGTTCCACCATGTTTGCACGTTGTTGTTCCACACTCTTCTTTAACTGCACGAATTAACATCCTAAAATTTGTTATACTGAAGCGGTTGGAGAACTTTACCATTATGGCGTGCTATAGCTACTTTGCACGTTGAAACAACGTAGAAGTCGAGTGCCCTTAACCCTATTTCTGTCCTACTCAGTCTTAAAAGTTCGCGAGGTTACTGCGATTTCTCATAATTCTGCGGAATCAAGGCTAAGCGCCAAACTGCGTTTTGGCTTCCGTCAATCAAATTTCCGAACATAACAGGGAAGATCGACACCGCCTCCGAAACTTCGAAGTCAATTGGAGTTTGTTTAGTTCACAGCTCGAATACCATTATGATATGCTTATAGAGGTTCTTCCGAAAAAAATATTCGTACAGATTCCATCGCTTTCCATTGGTGTTGTGTTGGAATGTACTAATATACCGTGGGAACTAAAGATGCGGATTAGTAGGTTATGTCACGCATCAATTGATTTCGGCATCCGTGTCTCGGCTTGACGTCGGTAGTTTGATTTGCCGGGAAGCCAAAAAGCAGTTTGGCCGTTGGCGCTTGAATTGAAGACGAGATTCCACAGAATTATGAAAATCGCAGTAAGCCGACGAATTTCGAATACGAGTACATAAAATACGCTCCGGCAATAACCACCGTTGCCACTTTCGGCTCGCTGGAATTACCCGTTTCAAAATTTCATTACATGTACGAAGTGTGCGGCTGTCCTGCGCGATGTGAAACTATGATCGCAAAGTGCCTTGCACGTGCGTCCTAGCGTTTGGTACATTTCTTAAGAGTTCTTTGGTTGAAGAAAACTAAGGTTTTGTGTAGAATCCCATGAATCTTACGTTGAATAAGTGGAGACAATGATGTTCAATTAGAAATGCAAACGGCAAGAATTGAACAAACCTGCTTTATTTGCTGATCGATGGGGACAAAAACTTTGAGATAAGAAACGAATTGTTTAGGGCATCACAAACCTTCACATCTTGTTCCCATAAAACCCGGAAGACATTCACAGTAAAAACCATGCCTTCTGGGAACACAGATTCCTCCATGATGACATGCGTGGAAATGACATGGACCTGCAAATTAAAACAAGGAACGAAAATTTGACAATTTGAGAATGCTCTAGGCGGTTAAGGGATCGATGCAAACATTGAAAGGTCAGACCCCACGTGTTCAAACGCTGGATAGCGCTTCCACCGAATAAATCACTATCCAATGGATAAGTCATAGCAAAACCAATTTCGCTATCCACTTGATAGTGATCTATCCGGTGAATAGCGCTATCTATCGTTTGAACAACTGGAGCCAGGCTTTTAACGGGGAACTCGCTCCCTGGCGATTGCTTTACTAACTGAACTTTAAAACCATCACAGAGCGACTTTTTTTTAACAAAATCCGTTACAGTTGAATGAAATATGATATAAGCGACAATGCATGAGATATAGCGACTTAAACGTTCTTTATCTGAGCCTGGGGAACTCTGAGTTAAGCTACACCTTTTTTCAATCCTCTAAGTGCGGCCCAGCACATACTTAAGATGGCTCAAACAAGTTTCAACACTTTGAGGAGACACACTTTTTAGAATGGTTGACGCTACAATTCTGTATCACGTAGCAGCAATGTTATGGAACCATATGAAACACCGATTATTTCCAAAGAAGATGCGATCATTATTGTGACGTAATAAGTTACCTTGGAAAAGGGAAAACCCTGTATAAACACCTTATATTTTGTCTTTTGCTGCTCTTATCTCAAAAATGAGTTCGGTTACTCCCATTTTTTACTGCTGGAAAGTGATTAGAAGGCCAAGATAAAACATTCTGCAAAGTTTAAAAAGATCTTTGCTGGGGAATCAGAGCCACCTTAACAAAATCACAGATTTAAGGTGGTTCTAATCTGCGGCACAGAATTTTTTTTAACTTTGGACCTTCTGATCGCTTTCCAGAAGTAAAAAATGGGAATCACCGGGTTCATTTTTTAGATATAAGCAACTAAAGACAAGATAAAGATTGTTTTTACGGGGCTTTCTTGTTGCCACGGTGATTGATTTCGTCACAATAATGACCGCATCTTGTTCAGCAATAGAGTGTTTTCACTCACGTGATCAGTAACCTTGTTTTTCCACCGAAACAAAAGAAAACATTTGCAAGATAAAAGAGCTCAATTCCCGGAGGATTAGTTGGCGAAAACAACATGGCCGCCGTTCTATTGTTTAGGGACACCAACATGGCCGCCGTGACGTCACGTGAAAACACTCTATAAAGTTTCCATATGATACCGAAACATTGCTAATACGTGATACAGCGCTGTAGTGCCAATCCTTCTAATAAGAATGTTGCTTGAAAGCGGTGAAACTGCTCTGAGCCATCTCAAGTAGACCTTGAGGCCTACAAAGATGAATAGCCTCAAAAATGAAATGAGACCGGTACCTTGTCAGTCCTTTGACTATAAGCACTAAGGAACTCAATAATACATATACGCGGCAGTATTCAAGCCTCGCATCATGCGCTAGATTAGTTCAAACATTCAGAACATATGATGAAACCCAACTGAAAGTATGATAAGCACTCGACACTCAAGTGGTGGTGAAGTTGAATTCTGGGAGGCCCAAAGACAGTGGAGGTCTTGAGAGCTATTCGAGTGCGGAGCATCTTTGTGCAAACGAAGCAATTATTGAGAATTTTGACAAATGAACAATCAAGAGATCTCTGTGGGTTTTCAGTGAGTGCTTACTACATCATTTGGTCTCAAGCCGGCTCCCTTCGATACCCCTGAGTAAAGTTGTGGTAGCTTGAAATATTGAATCCTCGTCGAAAGTGGACAAGCTAACGAAACTTTAACTCTCTATCCCAAGGTCGATCACTAGTCCGAAACGTGAAGTGAAAGGATAGGATGGGTAAAGCAGCAAATTTCATTGCGATTCTGAACAAGTAGTTATGTTACAATGAATACCAGCTAACGGGTTACCTTTCTCTCCACGGTCAACTAATAACATCCTCCGGTCAACAGGATTTAGTATTTCACTGTAAGGGGAAGCTGGTGTAAAATAGTAATCCCTCTTCTGAAGGTGATATTCGTTCGAAATACCACTACTGTATCTGTTATATCGTTTCCTTGAATTAGGACTGTCTGAGTTTTTCTTAACATGAAGTAACAGATTTTGTTGAGGCCCCATTCCAATGTGACTCTCTCGAAGTGCTTTAGATTTCCGCTTAAGAGTTGACTTCTTGAAGGAAACACTACGGGATTCTATTTTGTTCATTCCAAGACCTGATCCATGATCAAAGTTCGCGCGCGTAGTCTCAACGAACGTTAAGAAGCAAAGTATTATTAAAAGTACCACGGGTCCAGCGTATGTCCTGAATTCTTGCATTATAAATATGCGTGAAGTTCACATTTGCTTAAATGTCTCTTGTTCTAGTCATGATGGTGTTGTATCAAATGCGGGCAAACAGTCGCCAATGTCAATATAGAAAACAACTGCAGAAATATTGAAACAATTAAAATTTCACGAGTCTGCGAAAAGCCGGCTTCAGTCTAAAAGAATTATTCAGTGTTGCAATTTCTTTGTCAAATTAACCGTGAAAGGGTCACCTGCCGACACAAGTAACGTGAAATCCTGAAATGTATTTTTGCATACTTTCTCCAAATCGATGAAATGTCTTTGGCAGTGTCTAATTAATAAATGTTGGTTGAGCCTCAATTTCCCAATGGTTCTAAAAATTACAGAAATTAAATGGGTTTGGTATCAAAGCTCTTGATACATTTTTTTCTGTTTTCGAGTGCATTCTTAAAGCGGAGAATGTGGGCAATCTCAGTCGACCTCTCTCATTCCCTGGGTGAAACATGGAAAGTTCGAATCCAGTCAGAAGCATTCATGATAGCAAGACACAAGGAGATACCGCAAAAGCAAAGCCTCAAACTATGGACGCAAAGAAGCAGTGTGGACGATCGCTTACTAAACCCCTCATGGAACCTTCAGCGCATGAGATATTGACAAGTATCAGTCTGTCATGTGTTACAGTACTCCAGCCTCCAACTTTATGGCAAAACGGTGCAGCATCTTAGCGGCACCTTGTTCATGATACTTCAATGAAGTGTAACTTGATTCTCTATTGTCCTCCAAAACCGAACATACCTAGCTTTATGTGTTCATGCGCAATGTAATAACCTGAGGACAAAAATTCTATTTTCACAAACAAAATTTAAGAGAACGTAGAAAGTGTGTTTTAAATCACATATTGTTCACAGCATTTAACATTAGTGGTGGTTTCATTTTTTTAACCAACTGTCTAAACCCCACCGGTATCGCGAGGTCACGGGTTCAAACCCCGTTGAAGTCCTGAAAAATTCAGGCTTCTCTATGCAATTGCAAAAATTGCGTTCATAACTGCGAGGATCATAGCTTCATTTTATTTCATATATCATTTCATCGTTGTCTGAAGTGACATGATACCTGCCTCAATTTCGTACTCCGGAAATAGTTTGGATTTTTAGTCTGCTTTCTTTTTTTTTGTTTTTTTGTTTTTTCATCTGGAAAAGGTCAACATTGAATCCTGGGTTCAGTGCCTTTCCGCATGAGATGACTATTATTTTTACAATAAACCTAGCTGGGGGAGTGTTTAATATTTTATATTCACGTAGGCTGGTGAGATAATTCTACGGATTTTAGGTCCGGTTTTTGCGCTGAGAAAACGATCTTGGTCAATGGTTTTTTTAACTGAATGGTCACTAGTTTTTCCCTGACATGACCACAAATATGTTGTTTAGTTAATGTTCAAATGACGTGCGCAAATGAAGCTTCCAGTCAGACTCTGCTTTCTTCACCTTTTCATTACATTGGCGTGGACCGAAACAAACAAGACAACAGGTCTTCAAAAACGCCATGCTATCGAATTACAAAATCAAACTGGTGCGGTCAAACTTGGAAAATTTACGTCCCGTTCTAAACAAGGGAGCTTGAGGCGCGCGAACACTGGAGGCGGCAAGGAAGCCCTTGGTATAAGCGATGATTCGAAGACATGGACATCTGAACATCGCAAGAACCACCTGTTTACAATTAATGGTGGCAAAAGGACTCCTTGTCAAGGCAAGTCTTGCTCACGCCGACGTGAAGTTAAGGTTAGTAAGAAAACGAAACTGCACAACAAGCTCCATCGCCATCGAAGAAGAAATTCGGTGTTTTTAGTAAAAGCTCTCGACTTGCTAAATCACTCAAAAGCTCGAGAGCTCTGGAATTTTGTTACTCGAGCGACACCTGACAAGCCGTATAAGCAATTTAGCAACGGCACGGGAGGAAGTGATAAGAGCACAAATGGCGCAACTAATCGCACAAGCCAACCTGCGAGGAACCAACCAGGGAGCAAACGGCAGGAATGGTCCGATCTTGAGAGGGAAATGCGACCACGCTTCTTTTTTAACAGTGCCCCGGCAGAATACGTTGAGCAAAAACCACCGCCAGCGCAAACTCCTAACGAAAGAACGACGCATTTACGACAAGGCCCGATTCGCGTGCATGGGCCTTTCAATGGAAACGGACCTGTACCTTTTATTCATGGCGAAAATAATCACTTGCATTTGTTAAAACATCCTGGTCACTTGACACCATTGCCGATTAATGTGTTTGGTCATCCACCACCAAATCATTTGGTATCTCCACTGACTTTTCACAATCATCATGCTCACATGCATCATTTTGCTCCACCCCCTCCATACGCTATTCATATTGATGCCCCTCCAAAACTGGAGCCTCCGATTCCACCTGATGTTATTCCTCCACCAATCCCTCCAATGGAAGTCCCTCCTCCAATTTCACCGGAGGTACTGGGTGACCAGATACCACCAGCAGGTCCTTCTATGAAAGGACCCCCTCTTCTTCAAGATGTTCCCATAATACCACCTCCAGATGGCGCCATGATAAATCATCCTCCTATAGATTCACCAGTTACGAACGAAGGTATTCCCCCTGAATATTCCATGATGCCGCCTCCAGACGCTCCTGTGCCACAGCAACCTGTAGATGTCCAGGGGATGCCTCCACCTGGAGTAGTATCCCCAATTCCGCCTCCATTTCCCATTCAAAAAGTTCCTGTTCCTGTTCCAGTTCCTTCACCGCCAAAAGTGGAACATGTACCTTACCCCGTCCCTGTACCTGGCCCACCCTCCATACAGCAAGTCATGGTGCCGGTGCGCGTGCCGTCTCCGCCGAAAATCGAAGAAGTCCCAGTCCCTGTGCCATCTCCTCCTAAGATCAGAAATGTACCAGTCCCTTTTCCAGTACCAGTTCCTTCTCCTCCACGACTGCAACGCGTCCCATATCCTGTACCTGTACCTGTTAAAGAACCACCAGAGATCCATAGAGTATTCTTACCTGTAGCTGTCCCACAGCCATCGTCGGTCCGTCATGTTCCTTATCCAGTTTATATCCGATATCCGCCGGAAATCAAGAGAGTTCCATTTCCGGTTCCAGCACCGCCTCAGCCTATTCCAGTTCCAGTGCCCTCACCACCACGGTTGATGGTCCATCGAATACCTTTCCCGGTCATGTATCCCCAGAAAGTTCCATTCCCAGTCCCTGTTGTCATCAACCATCATCTGATGCACCAAAGCGCGGATCATACCGAAGGTAGCGACATTTTCATCGTTAAAACAGCCTTTTAAATAGTGTTGTTATCAAGAGTATGTAAAATGAACCAGCTCCCTATCGTAACAAAATCGTGAATTCAGTATTTGTGAAACCCTAACATGTTCACGGAACTACCAACCAACATACATCTTGAACAGGCCATTTTACAGTTGTTTGCTTAGTAACCTAGCCTATGAATGGCTGTGAGGCTGTCATTTATACAGACCTCACTGCTTTTGTCATGTAAATTGTGTTGTTGTGATTCTAATTAGTCTACCTTGACATGAGAAAAGCGCGAAGGTTTGTAGCAAAACAGGGTCACCCACAGCCGCTTGCTTCCATTCTTGGGTCAGGTAACTTAGCTACAACTGTAAAATGGTCTATTGATTTTATTTGATTTGCATTTAGGGTCATTTCCTAACCCCTTAGCTAAGATGCGACTGTTTTATTATCTAGAGTCCTCCATAAACGGTCAGTGCCTTGTGAATCTCTGCCTAAATGGAGGCACATGCTCGGCCTATATGAATTCCTATCGATGCCATTGTCCCAATGGATTTCAAGGAGCCCATTGTGAAGGTAAAAGAGTGTTTCAAATTCCTTCATTTGTTAATGGAAAAGAGCACATACCTCGACATTCTCTTGCGTTTACAAGGTTATGTAGCCATAGTTAAGAGAGGGGACTGGTTTGGAAGCTCGGCAAACATCAAAGGAGCAAACAAAGATGCCAAGATTTAGGTTGGAAAGTCCACGACCGTGCACAATCTTTTGTTTTGCGCTCATACACTATTCATAAATTACGTAACCAACACGTTTCTATTGGTTAGTTCCTCAGTACGGAGTAAACAACTATTGTGTTTTGTGCACGGTCAAGGCCAAAAAAGAGAACAAAAACCAACAACAAAGAAAGTTGTCGGGTTTCATAACCATTCTCGTCTATTAACTATGATGTAGCTCAGTACCTTTGTTTCGGTATCAGAGGCTCATGAATTATGTCTAAGTCGTAGAGCTGGCCAGTCTATACTTGATCAAGACTACAAATTTAAGCCCAGACTCCTACACGCACTTTGAGCACCAGAAACGAAATTACACTGTTACCTTAAAAAACATTTTATATTTTTGATAGAACAAAACCTGTGCCTGCCCAACCCTTGTCGGAACTTTGGTGTCTGTTCACGAGTGGAACACGACTACGAATGTACTTGCAGTAAAGGATTCATTGGAAGGAATTGCGACAGTAAGTCTACAGCTACGACTTTAAAGAAGTAAAATCATAATCGAGCAAATGTCCCTCGAAATGCAATTTTTTTTTATTCACCTCGGAGTTTCCAGGTCACGTTTTAAATCTCCATGATGAAAACAGCTTCCAAATTACATTAGTCGCTAAATTGTATCGACTTATGTTTTCAGCATCCAAAGTAGACAGGTGATGGGTAGTTTCCGTCAATGATATCTACCTATTCGATAGTCCATGTAGTGGACTCTTGTACTAATAGACTCTTTATTAAGCTTCACGTAAATGTGGCTATTTTGGAAAAGTAAATGATAGAAGTTGTGGGTTTTTAAAATTGCCTTCCGCTTGTTTTCGCGTATAAGGTGGCCTTTTAACATGTTTTCAAGATAACACAAAGGAAAATGGTAGTGAAGTTTGTTGACGTAAATTTTTTCCCGTTCTTAAGATACAAAGGGAATTATGACACTCGAAAAGAAAGGCCCGTAAAGTTTCGGGACTTTCGAGAAACGAGCCCCTTAGCTCGTTTCTTTTAGTAAACCTACATTACCACTTGTCGTGACTGTTTTGTTTATTTTTACCGGAATTAAAAAGGGGCACTAGGCGTTTTTGGCTTAAAGACGGTTCATTACCGTGGACGAATCGAGACTTTTAATGTTATGTGAAATTTGTATTTTTTTTATGAAGCTCTAGACTCGGGACTTGATAATTCGGAAAAATTCGAATGCCCCTTTGCAGGAGTCGAACCCGAAGTCCTTCCGATTACTTGTTCGTGTGCTCTTCCCCTGCGCTCGAGGAAGAATTGGGAGGAGTTACGCCAGCCGAACTCAGTAAGCCGGGGTTATCATCTACTATATTCTTCCGATTACAATGCAAAATTTCCTTCTAGAGCCAGATCCATGTGTTCCTTCTCCTTGCGAAAACGGCGCCACCTGCTCATCTGATGGAAACTCGTATTCCTGCTCTTGCAGAGTAGGATGGATGGGAAAGAATTGTCAAGGTAATTAATTTATTATACGTTACCGCATTATGAATATTAGAAAAAGAAAACAAGAAATATAAGAAAGAAATATCATAATTCAGTAAAATACGATCGTCCGGGTGAGTGTAGTCCTGAGAAGGACTGTTTGAGATGACATTGACAGACTTTTCAACAACCTGAGCGGAAGTCATCTTCAGAGTCGAGTGAATTGTGTAACGTCAGTAGATACTATAAGAACTCCGGTCCAAAAAAGGTCATTCCCGGATTATATCCTTGTCTCGCACTCACGTGATTATACGGCCATTTTGGTTGGTTGGTACAAAACAAAAGCAAAATGATGCTCGCGTTTTGCATAATAATCGAGACAAATTCCCAAAATAATTTTTCGCTGTTGTTCATTACATCAACATGGCCGCCGTGACGTCAGTTTCAAGCCAAGAATAAGCGTAAATCCTTGATGTGGTTTGTTCGTGGAGCCTTTGATATTTTTCCTTGTTTTACCTCTCCTTGAACAATCCCATCACACTGTACCTTTCACCTTTTCTGTCCCCTTCATGAGCTGTCCGTGCGACGCTTTTCATCTACTTGGTTAACATCTCTGTTCCAACATCTTGCTTTTACTGTCCTTCATCCAATATCCCAGCTTTGTTTTTGAAAATCCGTCATCGACCTTTCGTTACTTCTTTCTAGTACAATAACATCTCAGTCATCAACACTTGACAAGTGAGGTCTTGACCGAACCATGTAAATGTTCATATTTTCCTTAGTTGAATCGAAGTGCCTTCCGTTGAATCCTTGTCAAAATGGTGGAACATGCACTGAAGCCCAAGGGGCTTACAAGTGTGAGTGCACCCCTGGTTGGACCGGACTCAGTTGTGAAGGTAACAGTTTTATCTTGGAACACCTTAACACATGTAAAAAATACCCGCGACTGTGCCGGATTCAGAATCGTCAAGGGTGTTGGGCTCGTGGTCCGGGATATCCGTTATACATTTAATGTATGGTCCCGAGGGAAACAAATAGTTTTGTTTTCCCGAGAGTCCTCATGTTTCCCGAGACGAAGTCGAGGGAAACATCAGGACTCGAGGGAAAAGAAAACTAATTAGTTTCCCGAGGGACCAGACATTAAGTGCTTTGTTATATATTTAGACTTTCCCGCAACAATCGCAACAAAAACGTCCGGAGCGGGATACAACTGCTAAATTGTATCCCGGTCGGGAGACATTTGAATTTGATCAGGGCCACGTGACCAAGAATCAACCAATCACAGTGCTCGTTTTGGTGAACGAAAGTCCAGGTGTATAACAATTAACGTTATTTTTCGATGAAGGGCAAATGCAGCAGTTTGTCTTTACATAAGAAGCAAAGTTTAGGGTACACTTAATGACTCTGTATTCCAAGACACGAGTGATGTTGAAGTTGGGAGAGAGCAGAGCCTGGGGACATTTCGTGACGTTTGTAGGGAGATTTCTTGTTTACAAACACTGACGTCACATTTCTTTTGACTTTCAAATTTCCCAACCAAGAAACAATAGAAGTAATTGTTTCAACAGTCAATTAGGTTCTGGTTGGAATATTAATGACAATGGGTGACAACACGAGAAACATCGTTATTAAATCGGCGTGAATCAAACGAAGTGCATTTCTTGGCATCTCTGAAGAGGCGAGACAACGGGCTGGCCTCGTAGAAAGCCTGGGAGAGCTGAATATACGGGGCGACCGAAAACAAATCCAGCTACTTGTCAGCAAGCGAGATTTGATTCTTGCGCAACCGAATGAAAAGCTAACTCCGTAACTCACGATGTGTTCAGTGCGCCTAACGTCCATAGGGCATAATTGGGAACTCACCCATTGTTTAAAGTAGCATAATAAGCACAGGACGCAGCACTTTTCTGACACATACATGACATATCTTGTCAGCATACACAGCCTATTATTCTTTTTCCTGGGGTGTAAATATTCCCCTTTGTCTCGCATTAAGTGCAAAATAAAAACAATTGTACTGCATGGTGGTAACAGTAGGATTCAAATCCCACGCTGCTGAGGAGTCTGGTACTTTATGGTTGTACTACAAAGTTATAAAATGGAAACAAAAAGCAATAGGCTCCAAAATATCACAGAAACAATTCGCCAAACCCAACAAACAATAGAGTGTTTTCATTCACGTGATCAGTAACCTTGTTTTTCCACCGAAACAAAAGAAAACGTTTGCATGATATTAGAGCTCGATTCCCGGAGGATTAGTCAGGGACTCCATGTGAAAACAGTATATTGGTATCTGATTTCCGCAGAACTAAGGACTGAAGGCCCAGAGGTGACGTAGTAAAAAAAAAGCAAGGTGATATGTGCTGGCCACACCGGGTTGGTATTGTGGTGTGTCACCTTGCTTTTATTATGTAATTAGTACACATTTGTTAAACGCGTTGTTTATATTTAGTTGGCTGCGACAACTGCCCCACTCCAGATGAACATTTTCTGGAGGAAATCAAAAGAAACAAACTTCGTAACAAAATGGCGAGCGTCAAGAAGGGGACCGTTACGAAAAGTTACAAATTGTGGTAAGTCGAATGCCTCAAGCAACCTATATAGCAATGTTTACAATTGCAGTTATTCCATTAACTCCCTTCAGTTTTTCCACACTTGAACACTGATAATCCGCGTTCTCGAGTAAACCAAAGTTTCAACAAGCCATGTAGTATTTGTTTAAACTGTAATCTCTTTCTTTAGAACCTAAACAAGATGCTGGCATCACGTGATACTACCGTGTGGCTTAAAGAACATGTCATGTCCTCCATCGCTGTCCAAAGCACACTTTACTTGTGAATAATTAGTTCATTTTTATCGGCAAAGATTGTACTTACCTTGCAAATCTTTTGAATGTCTAATCGTGGTAATGAAGTGAGTTAATGATTAAAAAACCTAAAGCCACCCAGATGCTTTAATGAGAACACATAAGATATTTTGAAAATACTTAATGTTTTGTGTTTGATGAAACTTGAACTTTAAAACAAAAGGTTGCTCGATTTTTGGCATTATAACGAATATTTAACGTGAAGTGACACTCTTATAGCACGATAAAGAGAATGATAATGTTCTCAGTCTTTTTATGCCTTATTTAACTTCTTTTTTTTCGAAATTCAGCAGTGTTTAACTGAAAAAAAATCTTACTGTTTCAACTTTGTAGGATTTTTCTTTTGTGAAAATACCAAATCGGTTAACTCAGTGATGTACCGGATTAAAATCTCCCGGGGTTAAGATTCTTTGTGTGTCGTATTTGCATTATAATGTAGAATGATTCGCATTTATAGTCCTGGTCAAACGTAAAATGTTTAATTGGTAACCAAAGACGATCGAACATGTTTGGTGACCAGACATTTTATCGTTTGGCCACCTTGTTTCATCGTGTTTGTTAATGAAATCCATCAAACATCCGATCAAACAGCATCAAACATCGCTATTGTACTTGTGTTTGATGTCTGGTCAAAGAAGCTCAAAATCCTTATCGAACTCAGCTGTTGGGAGTGTGTTTGATTGCTTGTTTGATAGCGTTTGGCCCCGTCATCAAACACGGGGAAAGTTTGGTCACCAAACATTTTACGTTTGACAGGGGCTTAAATGATATCGGTATGGAAATACCTTGAACACAACATTTTATTTTCAAAGGGTTTGAATTGGGTACAACGTGAGTTAGCCTATTTGGTCTATACAGAACGATGTGATTATAAATTGACAATAATCAGTTGGCATGGGCGAGGTCGACCATGAAATCCTTATTTTATGTACTTTTCTCATATGATGCCTCGGTGATAATATTGATGATTTATCAAGTCTCTACATAAATAAATCCGTTTATATTCACGGACATTCTGTAGCAGCGTGTTGGTATTTTATCTCTAACAACCTGATAGCAGATTCAAAGCGAAGAACAAAGAAAAAAAAAAGGTATAGTCAGTAAATGCTTTTCCGAGTGATAATTTTTTTAAATCCCCAGGTTCACAAGGGTATTTTTCCTTGAATCATAAAAATTACAATTTCCTCGATTGTGATTGGTTGAAAAAACTCCTATTTACCACAGATTCACTAGCCAAGTTGTTATCGGACAGTTCAATAAGCCAATCACATTCAAAGTTGTAATTTAAATATAACCAATCACAACCTTGGTTTCAATCACCATAGAAATAGTCTACACACTCGTAAATTGGGGCTTTCTTTCAGAGCGACATTAAAAAAATTATGCCACCTTCGTCAGCCGTTTACTGCAGGTTTCCCTTTCTTTCGCTCTTCTTCTTTTTTCAGAAATTGATATTTTTATGATTAACTGGTAATAGGACTTCGTGTCGTCCAATCATACTCGTGTTGAACAAATCGGACTCGGTCCATCACCATTACTAAAAATTGGAAAAGTAACTTCAAGAGACCCCTGGCAGCAGTTTCACAAAGCCGGAGCAAGCGAATCTTACAGTCATGGAACATTAATGTAGGACACCCATGCATCAGTTTTATGTAAACTTCCTTTTCCATTTCAAATTACCGTTTCGTTTACCAGGTCTTAAAAAAGTTTACGACATTCGATCTATCCGCCGAATCCGATGAATGTGCTGCTTTTTTTCTGTCGTTCTTGTGTGGATATGATTTTGCTAATCGAAGCAAAGATTAAAGCCGATGATACACGGCTCAACATTTGTTGATCAACAAATGTTGCAGCTCTTGTTCAACAAATGTTGAAC
Source organism: Montipora efflorescens (assembly GCA_014634505.1). Lineage (NCBI taxonomy): Eukaryota > Metazoa > Cnidaria > Anthozoa > Scleractinia > Acroporidae > Montipora > Montipora efflorescens. The sequence goes on from BLFP01003891.1 coordinate 514,632, forward strand.
AGTGTGTCGTGTCATGTTGAATGTTGAAATATGCCATTCAACACATTGAATGTTGTTGAACGATGTTGAACGAAAATGGAGACCAGTTCTATTCTGTTCAACACGTTTGTGCAACATTGTTCAACATTTGTTGAGCAACAAATGTTGCAAGATGTTGAACCGTGTATCATCGGCTTAAAACACAGCCGGCGTTTTCTTTTTCGTGAAAATCCACGCAGGCGCAAACAAACCAAGAAGACAATGACCTGGTTCCGTCCCAAACGTCCGTTGCCCGTTCTTTTTCCGCTGGATAAGAGTAACGTGGGCTCTTGGTACTAGATTTGTGGCCATGGAACATGTTTTCAAGCGGACGGCACTTGTTACGATATGCGACAATGACCACGAGGACACAACATATATTGGTCAATGGTGGGTGAAGAATTTTGCCATTTCACACCTAACCAATAACGTGGAAAATTTTGCGTCGTAATTTACAAGAAATTCCTGTCAGGCGGTCCATCCAAGTCCGGTAATTTCTTGCCTACATGTGAAGGGTCATAAATTGTTTCTTCTGTAAATAAATTTTAAACAAACAATGCAACCTGCCGTGAAACGTAATAACTGTCTAACTGTATCAAGACCTCATCACGTGGTTTGCGATTGACCCAAGAGAGCTCTTTTAACCCTTTGTGGAGCAATAACTGTATCAAGCCAACGAAAAATGACATCTTCTAGTGTGTTCGCTTATGACAAGAAACAAAAAGTGACTTACATAGATAGTTGACCTTTTTCGTTATGACAGTGTGACCGGTGCTTTGTGGTATAGGTTGAGTTGCTCTCATTTTATGAAGTAAATTAAGAACTTCTTTATCCAGTAGTGCATGTCAAGCTACCATGATGTCATATGGCCTTAAACAATCAGGTTTGTTGTATTATTTATCATTTTTCTTGCAAACGGGACAAATTAAGTTAACAAAATGGAGAGGAAATGATCAAACGCAGCTGTTTAATATTTTTGAAAAAGCCCAAATGGCAATATGAAGATCGGGTCTTGGGCTGAGGTTGTACTCTGGTTAATTAGCATCTTGGCTGTCGATGCGGTGGACACATTTTCACTTGAAACGATCCGAGGATCATCACAAGAGCGACATGGCCATACCCGGTCCCTCACAAAATCATTGCGGTCACACCGAAGACAAAACAATTTGAACAAACAATCCGGGGATTATGCGGAAAGGAGTAATTATGGCTTTACACTGGAGAAATCGAAGAAAAGGCATGGATTTGAAACAAGCTCAAAGACTGAAATACATTTTCCTCGCAACGCCCGAGTGACTAGCATTCCTGGTGAAGAAATGTCAAAAAAAATAAAATCACGGTCTTCAAGACTTCATCGAGCAACAAAATTTAGTAATAGACAACGAAACACAATTTTTGAACACTTTAATTCCCCAAATATACGGAATAAACGCAGGATAATAAGTAGCCCAGAGGAATCAGACGACAGTTTAATTAAGAGATCGCGAAATAGAGTACGACTTAAATCTCTAACTTCACAGCATCTTAAAAATGAATCTCAGTTCAATAGATTCACAACCACGGAAAATGTATCGAAAAAAGCTCTAACGAAAACGGACTCCCCGGAAACAAAACGACAGAGAATTTCGGAAGGTATTATGCCGTACCAAATTGGTACCCACAGCCAACCGGTTATGCAGGGCGAAGAGATGCGCCTTCCTGCCAATTCCAACAGGTTCTTTGGAGATTCAATAGCGTCAAACGCTAATATCAGAGCCATTAACCCGTCTCACTACTACGCACCAGCAGTGCACAAGTTCTTACCAGCGGAACACCGATACACTTCATCTCCGATTCACCGATACCTCTCCTCGCCTGTGATCTTCAAAGAAGGTGCTAATGACCCACTAATGGATGTCGCTCAGGGAACGGAGACTAACAAAGATATCGCGGTACAGCAAAGACCATTTGTCGACGGGCAGCAGCGGTTCTTGCAAGGACCTCTACATCACAGACAGCGTATTATGATTGTAAAAAGACCACATGTTGTGTTTGTGAAGAGACCACTTCAAAGCAATTTCTTGTTGCCTCCTCCAGTGCCACCTAAGATTGCTTTTTACCCGCATCACCCGCTTCCTTTGCCTCCTCAAAGATTCCCCGTTCCTCTTCTTCTACATGGACCAAGATCTGAACCGTTTGTAATTGTTCATCACAGAGAATTCTATGGACCTTGTAAGTATGATCACTGTACTTGCTTTTGTTTGTTTGTGTGTTTTAATTTAGTCACCCATGAATCATGTAAAACAACAGCTTGAATGGAAGCAGTGAACAAAATGCAAGTATGGCTTATAAGGCTTGAAATTTGTTTAAATGCTAATGACAAAGAAGGAAAAAGAAGTGAATAAGTATAGGTGATTGCTTGGCGCCGAGTAAGATTAAGGGTTAATATAATTTTTTTTTTTTTTTTTTTGAAATTACAGGTTATATTAAGTTTTAATTTTACGAAGAAACTTGCGATTACTTGTTTATAATATAAAGGGCAAAATTTTCTTTTATTAAGAAGGTCAAAAACGCGCGTTGTTGCGCAATTTTATAGGAAGCCATTTCATAGTTCCGGTTAGCATCAATGAACTGTAAAACGAACGAATCAGCTGAATGAAATTTTATTTTTGTGCAAGAACGCCAAATTTACTACATGAAAATGATAAGGGTTATTTTTAGGAAACGAGTAGATATGTGATTTATTCACCGAGGGCACATCCCGAGATGAATGAAACACATATCTACGTGGTGCCTAAAAATAACGGGCGCATTAGTTGTGGTTACACTAGCCCTTGTACCCATGGGTAAAAAGCGTTTTTGTGTGTAACCGCTTTCCTTAGACCGACGTTTCCCTAGGGTTATTTCAGTGGAGACATAAAAAGAAAAAAAAACTTCCCATGACAGTTCCTGAACTTCAAAAGTTAGTTTATCTGCTCCCTGAAGTGGCTTGGCCAATCATAAAGCAGAACTAATTTCCAAGGTTAGTGAACTCATATCTAACTATACTTTACCCTGAAGGGAGTCTTTTACTGTGTAACCGCATCCCCAAGGGTAACATGAAACCTGAGCTGAACCAAAACCCGAGCCATTGACCCTCCGGAATGCCCAACCCCAAGGTGTGTGTAACCACAGCTGTTGTCGCCAAAACCTAACATTTGGTGATTTCACGTGCACGTTGTAGACTGTAGTTTTGTGGAGTACGGTACAGAAATGCACGGAAATTCGTGCTGCACGTGCAGCACGAGTATTTCTCCATTTTTAACCAATAATAGTGTTGCTTTGTGGCGTTGCCTTTGCTATAGCCTTCGTCTTTGCTTAAACTCCCTATTGAAGAGGCGACTGAAGGGTTATTCAACTTTGACCATGTCACTGAATTTTAAGAACAATATTTGCCACTCCTGTGTGAGCTTGTAATAATAATTATAATAATAATTATGATAATAATTATAATAATTCTAATAATAATAATAATCCAGAAAACTTCTCGGTTGGGAACGGCTAGACTCCAAAGAAACGTTTTGTCCCTTTAGGGAATCAGGAGAGGATTCCGTTGGGAGCTTTAGGAACTTGTTGTTACTCGCTCTCAAGGGAAATAATTGACCAGGCCAGGAGCACCTTTTAGGCCTGTTATATTACATAGCAATAATAATAATAAATAATAATAATAAATTCTTACTAACCGAGCGCGAGGGCCGTACTGGGAAATATTGGCCCGAGGTCTTGGCAGTACGGACCGAGCGCAGCGAGGTCCGTACAAAAACGACCGAGGGCTAATATTCCCCAGTTCGGCTCGAGCTAGCTCGGTTAGTAAGTAGTTTATTATATGGCTTTTTAATTACCTTTTGCTTTGTTTTTGCAAGCCCGTAATCGGCCCGTGGCCATTACGGGAGAATAATGCCCTACAATTCAGTCACAATTAGCCAATCAGAGCGTGCGTATTATTGTAGCCATATAATAATAATATTTATTCTTCATTTATCAGCTATCGATTCTTGTAATGTCAACCCGTGTAAGAATGGCGGCACATGCACAGCAGTGTTGAATACGTTCAAATGCATCTGTCCTGTTGGCTACAAAGGAGATCGGTGCCAAGGTGAGCACGTCTTAGCCAATGATTGTCCTTTCACAAGGATTTTCCTCTCTTTGGATAAATGTCCTTTCTTACCTTTCGGGAACCACCAACTCGCTGTCAGTTCCAAACCTCTTCCCGTCTAAATTTTCCTCTCCATCTTTTGAACAAACCTCGTCCAATTGTATTTGATGATGGATGTGGGTGATTAAAGGGGCTACGTCGCGCAGAATGATGTAATTCCATGACACCCAAATTGTCCAAAAAGTAGAATGAAACATTGCAATGACCACTTAAAACTGTTGAATAACATGAAAGAATACAGCAAAAGGAAAAAGAAGCATGGATGGACACAAAATGCAGAGAAATGAAACGGACTACTGTCGGCCCGACGTTTTTCAAATTTACGGCAAATCGCCTGAATAAAGGTCTTTTTTTTTCTCGGAATCATCTTGTTTGTGATATAACGATAATTTTATCAGTAAAGGAATTCCGCATTACCATTTCCGAATTGTAAACTCGTGATTAACGAATGATTTCCTCTAAACACCTTAAAATAACGTGACATAGCCAGTTTGACCTTTAAATATTTGTTGTCTATGAGCATGGAAAACTGATTCCTTCCAACATTTTTGCAGCACAAAGCAAATGTAACCCAAACCCTTGCAAGAATTTTGGGAGATGCACAGAGCTCCCCAACGACTTTGATTGCACTTGCCACACCGGATTCCATGGAAAGAGCTGCGAACGTAAGTTTAACAGACTTAAACTTAAAAACCCTTAAGAATTTAATTTCATGGGTAAAATGAACAAACGTAAGAACATCACTAATCTCCTTCACAGCCGCTCGGACAGGAATAGCGTTGCGTGACTCCGGCCCGATCGGCTGCGAAGGAGACTAGAACATCACTGCATCAACGCTAAAAAATTATATGGAAAGAAACACGTTTCGAAATAGATTTGGATATCCGTGGTTTTCTGCGACATAAATCACTGCTGAGTTGAAGTGTATCAATCACGGGAAAGAACGTTAATTTGCATTGCACACTAATTAGTGGCGCTTCCTTCGGGAAAGTAACGTTATTTTTGGTATTCAAATGAACAACCCACTAGAACAAAGAAATTCTTCAAATCTCATTTTCAGGAACTTTTCAGCAAATGATCCATAGACTAGTGGTCCAAATTGCTAGTTGCTAGGAAAATTCCAGTCAAAATAAACAGGTGTCAAGGCTTAAAACTTCGGTCATTTAGTGTTCAGTTAACATAGTTTTGAAATCCAAAGAAAAAGATCAAGAAGAATTAATTTTTTGGTCATAGTAGTACTTTAAGGAGAGAAAGGTTGAAGCATAGTCAACACATGGAGATAGTTATGAAACTCGACAAGTCTTTTTATTTCATGTTGTGGTCTGTATTTTTGACCTTAACGGTGCACAAAAGACACCTTTTTTCGAGAAGGTAACCCAATCAAATCGTTTGATTAAATTATGCGCAACTAATTTGCGAATCCGTGGAAAGTGAATACAAACGATTATGCACTGTCACGGTCAATTCAACATCGATTGCGACAACATTGTTCTCGCTTTTGAAGGTTTTAAGGTTTTATAACTAGTCCCTCGATTAACTATTGTTGAAGTTAAGACTATGGTGAAAAAATATTCTTTCAATTGTTATTTCTTTTTATGAAAACGGTTTGTCTTAGTTGAAAGCAAATGTGACCCAAACCCGTGCAAGAATGGCGGCACGTGTACAGAAAATACTGAAAATTACATCTGCTCATGCGTGGCTGGATTCATGGGAAAGAACTGTGAACGTAAGTGACAAAAAATAAAATAAATTTATGGGAACTGTCTCATTTAACTGTACAAGGTTGGTGTTTATTTTCAACTCAATTGTTGTGTTGTACATGTATACACCTAATTCCAAAATGGCCGTCATTTTAGTATTCTATTTGTTTTTTCTTTTTTTTTTGTTTTTTTTTGTTTTTGTTTTTTGAGGCCTTGTTGCCTCGTTCTTAAGCTGGAAATTCAAAAGAATATTTCACCTTGAACGAGGCAACAGGGGCTAATTTGCAAATACACTGGAAAATTTGGACCATTTACAGACTTCATAAAATGTCTGTAAATAATAAATTTACAGACTTTAACACGTAACCCCATAAACATAAAATCTTTGTAAATTTATTTTACAGATATTTTACAGAGTTTTGTGGAGTAAAGCTCTATAAAATGTCTGTAAAATGTTTATAAATTATTGAAGCTACAACAAGAGGAAATACTTGAAATTTACAGACTTTATAAAATCTTGCAAAAATGTCTATAAATCGAAAATTTACAAAGATTTTACGCCGTTTGGTCATGTCTCATAAAATGTCTGTAAATTTCGCTCTATCATCATGCGTGTCCTGTCTAAGATACCAAATGGTTTTGGATCTGTATGCCCTGTTCACGATGATTTTGAGTGTCGAATATTTATTACCTAATTAAATTATGTGGGAAACTGTTGAATTAGCCCTGCATGTTGCACTGAGTTCGGTTTATCAAAAGTTCGCCGTTTGCAACCTATAAAATGCCTATCGGTATGTGTTTTAATAGTTCGACTTGGATCAAGTCTTAGGCCGTGTTGATATGGAGAAAAGTTGCCCTTGGAAGATGGTCACCCTCCCAGCCGGGTCTTTAGCTAGCGTTTATGTGAGAAAAGAACTAACCTTTTTCCTTGAGTCAAGAGGTGCCCAGCTCAGTTTCGATCATCAGGAGACTGGGAAGATAGTAGTCGTGCATTCTCTCATCATCTTGCCTCGACCAAGTTGACTCCACTGAGCGAGCCAAAGTGTACCAAGTTGACTCCACTGAGCGAGCCAAAGTATTTACATGGAATAAAGTTGGCCTGGCCAGGAGGGAGACCCTACCATTGACAAAGGGTGACCCGGCTAGGTGGGTTTCCCTTCTAGCCGA